>BMAU01002743.1:0-160000 GCA_019973935.1 Trichonephila clavipes | reverse complement strand
TTAGAGTTTTTTATTATACTTTTTCAAATCTTACCCATCAACCCTTCGGTGGTAGATAGAAGCATTCCTCTTAATTACCAATGAACTAAGAATAGCTCCGATCAGTTCACGCTCAGCTACATCAGTATTGTTATGATGTTGTTGACTTACAGTGGCGTAACGTACGCCCCTCATTGCGGGGAGCCCAGGATTCTACGGGGCCCCAAAATTTGACTGACTCGTCAAATACGTATTTAACCAATTTATAAAATATTAAAAGTATGGCGGTTGCTTATCCGGTGGATAGAACCCGCGATCTACAGATTCGTACGAACGCACGTCGCGGGTTCTATTCACCACATTGGCGACCTTGAAAAACGCGTCGTAGCGCCATCTACCCGCAAAAAGAACGATAAAAAATACGGCAGACTCACTTGACGCAGCCATCAAAGTCATCTGACTCACATGACGCTGTGACCAAACTCCTCAGACTCACCTGACGCAGCAAAAACTTACACGCTACGCACGATCGCCAAGCAAATATCTCGTTCGTTCGCCTCATTGGTGGGGGATTACTGTAGCGGTGTCTACATAAGCCAGTAACAGCCTCCGGACAAGGGTGATCATTTTTGTTTAGTGGTCATGTTACTCTGCTACGTATGCGAACGTCGTGCGTTCTAACCTCCACAAAGGCAAAACCTGACTATGCACGGGACCCTAATATTCTCCGTTACGCCATTGTAGGCTTAGAAAATCATTTGTGTCTTTTAAATAATACAAAATTCCGAATCCTGTCTGTGGTAAAAAATATAGTCACTGTTTTTAAATCTCGTTATCTAACTCATATTAGAGAGTACATTTAATTTTACTCACAACTATTTTATCTGTTCTATAACGCTGTCTTGGAAAGCAAAACGAACTGATTACTCCACAAATCAATTGCTTCTGTTTCTTACCCGTACAAAATTTAATCTTTTGTAATAAAATAAAACTGATGGAATATTTTAGTGGTAATAATTGAATTATTTAAACTCCACTACTTTAATTGTTTGAGTTTGAGATAGAAATATTTCTGTATGTCCAATTTTTGTGTGAATATAAGATTTCACAAATGAAATACCGACAAACTAGCTGAAATATATTTTAAGGTAATTGTGAATCCTATTGAATGCCATCCAATTCTTTTTAGTACGGGGAAAAAATGGCGAAGACGTCGAAAACTGCTGACACCAGCGTTCCACTTTTCCATCCTGGATGAATTTATTCCTGTATTTCAAGAACAATCGAATGTTCTTGTCTCCAAATTGCAATCTCTTGTTCATGAGCCTTGGGTTGATGTTGTACCATTGATGACTGCGTGTACTTTGGATATTATTTGTCGTGAGTATTAAAATTATATTCCATTAGTCTTACGAATTATTTCATGCTGCAAATGTGAAATTGATTTATTTAAAAATATATAGTATTTACTTATATATATATATATATATATATATATATATATATATATATATATATATATATCATGATTTTAAAGACAGAATTAGATTAAAGTTTAAAAAGGAGATCTTTATTCAATCATTTCGACATCTCTTCTGACACTGAGAGCAGGGAGGAAAAAAGCACGCCATGGTGGTGGTTTCAAGTGGATAACACTTGAAAAACATGTGGTAAGTATCACGGATTTGAAGAGGGTATTTGAAAGTTAATGCTGACATATGTTGACTATTAAATCTAACGATCTAGAATTAGACATGTTTATTGGCTAGGCCATATGTTCGGAAGAAATAAATGGGTGATTAGTTTGATACTTGAAGATGTGAGCTGAGAAAGATGATTCAAGTGCTAGATAGGGAATTTAATTTTTAATCTAGTTTAATTATCCTTACACACACACACACACACACCACACACACACACATAATTATTTATATTTTGCTCTGTTACTGAAACTACATTTCGCGTCTGACTGACCACTTGACCAAAACATCTGCACATGCACCCCAGCGCCTAAGGTTACGCAAACTGATATATGCACAGTAGGTCTTGGCCCTCATGGGCTGTTGCGCCATTGAGTTCAGTTCAGTACTAAAACTATAGTTGCATTTGAAGAAAATAAATATTCGAAGTCTATTGTAGCAACTTTTTGAATTTACAAGTACTTAAATGGTTGTTAAAGGCAAAGAAAAAAATCTAATAAAACAAACTTTTATTAGTAAAATTATAAAATCCATAAACCTCTTTAAGATTGTACAGTTTGTTTGTACTATTCTGCAAGTGATATGTTTTGTAATGTTATGTATTTTAAAAGAGTAAAACACCTTAAAAACTAACCATAATTCTCAAGACTTTATTTAAAAAACTAATTATAATTGTTTTTATAAATCTACATAAATCCTTATTCAGTAATTTCTGTTATTTTATGCATTTTCATCAAGCGGGCAAATAAGTAATTTACTTTCAAAACAGCGTTTTAAATTTCAAAAAGGCTGTCTGGATAGACCAGAAGAACCAAAAAATAATATATTAGCATTACATGCCCGAGTAAAAAATAAATTTGTTAGATCTCTATATTGTATCTAAAAGAACTTCAAACTAAGTAGAACTCTTTTAATTGAAAACTGGAGTTGGTTGTTCGTGTACGTCGGCATTTCGTAACTACGCAAGGGCGTTTTGAAAATCTGAGTTGAAGATGTGTTCTAAAAAATAAATAAATCGAAATCTGCATCCCAAAAAGTAATATAGAAGTACCGGAAAAAATTCTTTATTATTATTTGATATTGAAAAGTTGATATTGTTTTTTACATTTCCATTAAATATAACTATAATTGTTGTTACAGTAATTATTTTCATACATAAAAAATTTAAGTTTTCTTTCCATTCATAAAAATAAAGATTTCCGTTTAATTTGGATATAAAGTTTTACTTGCATTGTGATATCCTAGTGATCTGAGTTGTTCGTGGAAATCCCCCCCAAAAGGAATGATTTTTAATTAAGTGCTTTTTTTTTAATTCATTTTTTTTCTTTATAGAAACTGCCATGGGCGTCAACATAGATGCACAAGGGGGACGAAATACTGAATATGTAAGAGCTGTTCACGAGTAAGTATTTTATTAATTTTTTTAGTTCAATTAAATAAAACAATGGATTATTAAACTATTGAATAAAAAAAAGTTATCTACAATTGCTCCTGAAATAAAACTAATAAATAATGATTTAGTATATATATATTTTTAAATTTAAAAATGAATGTAATATCCTGATATGCATCCTTTTCATAAGGAGATACGTTGATGTTTAATTGAAACCGAATACAATATATATATATATATATATATATATATATATATATATATATGTAATAATTTCCAGTAATTTAATCTTTAGTAGCTTTTGTCTTATCTATGGTCCATTCCATCAGGATACGCGTTTAATTAATAATCTAGCTATCCCCCTAACGAGTGCATATTGAACTACTTCCATCCATCACTTAAATCATGTGATGTCCCGCTCTCTTCTCTCTTTTGTCTTTGTCCTTAAAAATGTAGTCTACTGCAGCGCATTGTGTGTTCGTTGTCTTTGTTCTGTGTAATGTCATCCATGCTTTATGTCTTTAAAATGCCTATGTGTTTCTTGATGCGCAATAAACTGGATTAACTTTCATGACTGCCTCGTCAATCCCATCAGCATGTAACATCACCCAAAATAGAAAATGCATCTAACATACAGTAATCACTCACCACCGACCACACCCTAACTTTTCGTTCGTTATAGAATCGTCTACTCGCCACGACAAATCATACCCTACTATAAGTTTTATTATGTACATTTAATTGTTTTTGCATTAATTTTTATGAAAACAATACAAGGTGGGACAATTAAATTTCCAGATTGCGCATGACCTAGCCGTTGGGCTTGGTGTGAAGGAGTTGAAATGGAATATACTTGACCTTTTTTGATTCTAATGGTGCTTGTGGCTCGTTATTTCATTTTTCTGTCTAGTGTAGTTTGTTTAAGAATACCTGCGATAAGTCTACGAGCATATAGACCAATCTGTCCTATGCGTCTGTACACGGTTTGCCTTGAAACTGTCATACCAGTGGCTGAAGAGAGCTGACGAGACAGGTCTGATGCTGTGCTCCGTCTGTTTGTTTTGGCAGTAACTGCCAAATACCGGTCCTCATTCGGCGTTGTAACTCGGGGAAGGCCTGTGCTGTAACGTCTACTCACATTACCATAAGCTTGGAATTGTTGCCAAAGCCTGGAGATGACACTCAAGTTCCTCGTATACTTCCAGCTGGGTACGCTCACATTCTAGGCGGCCGGTAACTCTGCCACGTAAAACATACAAATGCGTCCTTTGTGTCATAACTATGCGGTTATTGCACTGAAAGGCTTATAAAGAGCTTGCAACAATTTTACTTCTTTGCCTGTATTCCTTATAAATCCCACTCTTATACTCTCGTCATTGTGGCGTATTATCAATGTCATCTGGTGGCTTCCTGCAATTTGCATATGATTCTTGAAGATGCTTGTAATAATTTTCAGTGTTATATATATATTTATTTTAGAGTTCAGTTTCCGTGTGACCCTGAATTACACTTAATTTAAGGAATTGAGATTCGCGATCCCTTGTATATATTTAAAGAAATTATTTCAATATTCCTGCATGTCTAATAAAATCTAATTGTATATATTTATACAGAATGGGAGAAGCCTTTATGTACCGAGCTATACGGCCATGGTTGTATCCAAATTTTATTTTTAAATGGACCGCTTACGGAAGAAGATTTTATGATAACCTTCGTCGAATTCAGTCATTAACTAAGAGGGTACGTATGTAATACATCTGCTTACAAGAAACTTTATTATACGTGTTTTGAAATAAATAGTATGGAATGTATTCGAAGTTAAGCAACACAAGAGCGATGCGATAATCGCTAAGGATGCAAACAATAACAAATCACACGGAAAGTTGGCAGTAATTGCAGAAAAAAATATTTAAAGGTTTATGACTCATGACAAACAGAAGCATGTAAAACGTCACATACGTTACAATTCAGTTTTTTTACATGTGTATTTAATGATTCATATTTTTAAGATTCATATTTTTAAGATTAATTTTACTTCTCCAATTAATATGTTTTTAGAATCGGGGAAAGCCTCTTTCGTTTGGTGCAAAAACTTTTAATTAATGGTCAGATTCTTAAAAATTCTTTTAATATTGGATTTGACGCACACACACAACTCATTTTTTAAAACCCACAACTACAAAACTTCCCAGCAACGTTTTAAGAAATTTGCAGTTCAAGCTAATTTTAAGATGAAAAATCAGATACATGTAAAAATAGCATCGATTTTTTTAAAAAATATGTTTTAAAAGTTATTTAGCTTTATTATTTAATTAATGAATTAAAAGCAGCGCATAAATATCAATACCAGTATTGCTCTGAATTTTTGAAGTTTCTGAAAGTTATTAATTTTGTTCAATTTTTCTAAGCTATACATTGGGAAAACAACACATAATTACAAGATTGAGACTTTTTATATTGTAAACATGTGTATATGTATTATGATAGCCCACGGGCAGTGGGTATCATCCCTTCATCATCCACGCGACCAAAGTTTGAGAGGATAAAAGATTGACCACTCAAAGATTCCATACTAAAATAAGTTAATTATTATCTCAATTTATATTCAGCAAACCAACACAAGTCTAGGAGGCTTATGAGCAGGAGTGATGAAACATAAACCGCAATTCTAACAAATAGCGCAATAAACCACCGAATCTATATTTATAGATGATTCCCTGCCTTCACTAGAATCCGCTCTAGTATTAAAGTTTAATCTAATCTTTCTTACCGCTAATCCACGGCGAACATCTACCAGTCCTTATATCGTCAATATAATCCTTGATTCAACTTGCTCCGGCAAATAGACGATCTTCTGGTTTCGAACGCACATAGAACTCCGCTAGTACTGTTAGACCTCCTCATAGAACTTCCAGGCGAATACTAAAGCTCCAATATATACACCTTTTCTAATCTGCATGATCGCGTTTTCTTCTCGAGGTGGTAGGAAAGATTTACCATTCTGGCCCCAAAGATTTCCCAAGAGGTTTTAATAGAAGACGCGATAAAGCCCCGTCACAGTATATGTGTGTAAAATAAACGCATTGTGGAAATAGCCGAGTGGAAATATATTTATTTTAATTTTAAACAGTGGAAAGTGGCTGTTTTGCGTCCATTCTCCACAATAAAGAGGATTACGATGAGACGAATAACAGGGATGATGACATGTGATAAAATGAAGGGAAATAATAGTTATGTTTTGACTGAGTAAGTAATTTCAGGGGAAAATGTTGTGCCAGACAATTGCTAAGAAAAGCGTGTAAACTGTTAAGATATTGTATTTCTGGTGGTTTTTTTAAGGAAAACAAAAATACATAAAATTAGGATTTAAATGGATCTTGAGTTAAATTTTTCTCACTACCATCATATATATATATATATATATATATATATATATATATATATATATATATATATATATGCATACATACGTATAGACGAGGAGAATGAAATTATAAAAAAATTTGGTAATGAAAATGATACAAAATAAGTAAATTTTCATTACATGTCCAGTAAATCAGCAATATAATAGACTTATTTTGATGTTGACCGAATTGCTGTTAAAATAGCCAAATGAATAGTGACTTGATACCCAATTCCTTCGAAAACTACCGCTATTATGAACAGCAATAACAGATTTTCTTGACATTAAATTAATCTGATTAAACTCAACTTAAAGTGAGGTATGTAGCTTAGAAAATGAAACCTCTTCTATATAGTTCCTTCTTTTGTTCTCTGTTGTTTTAAATTAGAAGATAGCTTGATTCTGATAGCTTGTCGTATTATTCCACTTTTGAAAATAAATCAAAATGACTTTTCCTATTAAATGTTAGTTTTATCTTCTTTGAGAATTCTGTCCTTTATATTTAAAAAGTACGAAATAATTTTTTTTTTTTTAAAAAAAGCCTTGAAACAACCAAATATGGTTTTTATTCATTGGCCAAATCTCTATTACTGATCTGATAATTTTGCCATTGAAACGTTTTTTTTTTCAAAATATTTCTTAGGTAATAAAGCATAAGAGACAAGACATGGAAGAACGTGCCGAATATACAATCACTGAAGCATTTTCAAACCATAGTCCTAGCCAAAGAAAAAAACGAAAAGCTTTCTTAGAATTACTCTTGGAACATCATTTGAAAGACCCATCTTTCACAGAAGAAGACGTCAGAGAAGAAGTGCACACTTTTATGTTCGAAGTAAAATTTTTTAAACATTTTAGATGTATCACGACACATTTAATTTCTTTAAGGTTTTCGAATTAATGTCTTTTATATCCCTCATAGGGCCATGATACAACAGCTATGGCACTCAGCTGGGCTTTGTATTGTTTGGGGCAATATCCGGACATCCAGCAAAGAATCCAAGAAGAACTAGATGACATTTTCGAAGATGACATTGAGAGGGATATCGCACGTGAAGACCTAACAAGGATGAAATATCTTGAATGTGTTATTAAGGTAAGAAAAAAATATTTAAGATGCAAAGGAAAATGGTTGTGTATATATCTTAGTAAATTTTATATAATTTGGCTATCTCTACAAGTAAAGGGTGTTTTTTTAGAGGTATAGAACTTTAAATTGCAATAAAACAACGATGTATTATTCGATTGACATGAATTTTTTTAATTCGAAAGATAATCTTGTGGCATTACATTTTAAATATGATTTCTGGCATATGACTGCCACGGCTGGCTCGGATGTAGTCCAATCTGGACGTCCAATTTTCGATGACTTTTTCCAACACTTGTGGCCGTATATCGGCAATAACACGGTGAATGCTGTCTTCCAAATGGTCAAGCGTTTGTGGCTTATCCGCTTAGACCAATGACTTTACATAGCCCCACAGAAAATAGTCTAGCGGTGTTAAATCACAAGATCTTGGAGGCCAATTCACAGGTCCAAAACGTGAAATTAGGCGGTCACCAAACGTGTCTTTCAATCAATCGATTGTGGCACGAGCTGTGACATGTTGCGCCGTCTTGTTGAAACCACAGCTCCTGGACATCATGATTGTTCAATTCAGGAATGAAAAAGTTAGTAATCATGGCTCTATACCGATCACCATTGACTGTAACGTTGTGGCCTTCATCGTTTTTGAAGAAGGATTCCACCAGCCCATAAAGCGCACCAAACAGTCAGGTTTTCTGTATGTAACGGTGTTTCGACATACACTTGTGGATCAGCTTCACTCCAAATGCGGCAGTTTTGTTTGTTGACGTAGCCATTCAACCAGAAGTGCGCTTCATCGCTAAACAAAATTCGCTTATGAAAATCGGGAACAACAGCAATCTCGTTTTGGACCCATTCGACGAATCTACGCCTTGCTTGATCATATTTAAAATGTAATGCCACAAGATTATCTTTCGAATAAAAAAATTCATGTCAATCGAATAATACATCGTTGTTTTATTGCAATTTAAAGTTCTATACCTCTAAAAAAAACACCCTTTAGAAATATCTCATTGCGTATGTTATTCTGTAAATATCCCCTTTTTTACTTCTAATTTAATATTTAGATTTGTCTGTAACTAGTGGAAACAGAATTCGCAAGCAAACTATAGTCAGCCATTTTTTTAATGCGATAATTATGCTGCGATGCAGTGAGCATTATTATAAGAGTTTCATTTAAAGATTTGAACAATTTCATATTACAATATTTGTTTGCATTACGGTTGAATTCATTGAATCTTATTCACAATTGACAACATAATGTTTCTGTATAGAAATAAAAAAATTTTTTTTGTGTTTCATGCAGGAAACTCTTCGCTTGTACCCTTCTGTCCCACTTATTGCCAGAGAATGTAAAAATTCATTCAAAGTCTGTAAGTTTTATACTTATTTATAACTGTTTACTCTCTCTCTCTGTATGTATTTTTTTAATAATAATTCTAACGTGTATACTAAAGGTATAATTCGCTTTGATAGTTAAGGAAAAACTGGAATTGTTAATATAAAATACTAGCATTTCAATACAAAGCATTCTATAAATGACAGTACAGATTGCTTTAATGTAACATGTTTCCCAAATGTTTAGCATATAAGGCGTTCGAAAAATATGACTATAATTTCAAAAATGAATAAAAATAAACTAAGATGTTTCACTGAATGCCTTGTGAGGCATATACGCATTTGAAGCAATTTTTCTTTAATGCAACCATTCTGAGCAATTTATACCCAGTTGCCATAGCAATGGCTTTGAACAACTTCTTCATAGTTAGCTGAAAATTCTGCCAATGGGAATTTTCGTCTCCCTACGTCATAAGCAAGATAACAGCATTGGTTTCGTCAAACGCATCGGAAGAGGGCGTATAATATTTTAAACAGAATCGCGCTCCGTTTCTGTTCGCGACCGCCAGCAAAAGCATGAGCTTAATATAAGAAATAATATTGGACGTTCGTTTTCCGAAGCAAAAAAAAAAAAATCAGCGAGTAATTTTTCAATGAAAAGTTAGGTCGCGGCTGACGTCAGAGCGTATTGTTTTGTTTACAACAACCCTTCACCTTCACAGCAACTCCAAAAATTTCTCGAAACGGTTGTTCCAGACATGCGTGGGCGATACGGCCTTTATGGTTTGTTACGTTCCATAATGAAAAGATTAAAAATTTCTGTTTAACGAAATGCAAACTAGATGGTGCAATGTCCACGTTTTGCAACATTTTAGCTTTACAATGGCTTCACCATAAGAACAAATGCAATTTGCAGAACAGTTTAAATCTGAAAAACACATACAGCTTTAATGGGGTAACCCACACTAGAGTTAGGAAGTGATAAAAAGTTTTCCGAACAATGGATGGAAGGAGGAAGTCCAATATCGTGGCCACCTAGATCGCTAGATATAACACCTTCGAACTTCTTCTTTTAGGGATACGTGTAAAACATCGTTTACCAATTTTCAATTTGTTCCACTGAGGAATTGAAGTCCAAATACAGTGGCCCTTCAGAATGTTGATAGGGCAATGCTAAATAGAACGTGGCCAGAAATCTCGTATAAAGTTAGAGTTATCTCGTATAGAGTTAGTTTAGCGAGTGGACTACCGTACAAAAAACATTGTAAAAAATTTTTTGTGTTTCCTTTATATAGCATAAAAAACCGTAAGTGGATACCTTTGTTTATTTTAAATTAATTTTCGAAAGTGTAGTCATATTTTTCAAACACCTGATATATTCTGAAAATTATAATGGTTAATAATTAAATTGCTGCAATGACCAGCTCCCTCTTGCAGGCAGAATCCAGCGGATTACTATAGATTGTTTTTCTTTTTATAATCTTTTCGAAGTTTGAATAAGGGTTATTCAAAAAATATTTTTGATTATGCCTTAAAATGTTTAGATCCGTAATTTGGGATAGATGGCTTTTGAAAAAAGGAAACTAATTATACACATTTAAAAAAAAGTGAGTTTTTTTTCAAAACCCGACCCGAAGGTTGAGGCGTAAGAGGGTTTGGAGAAGAAGCAGACATGATCTCAAAAATAGATACTTTTATTTATATCTAACTCTTTATGAATGATATACAACTTTATTGCTTAACCTTGGAAGCAATCTGAAATTCTAACACTTAATCTGATACATAAGATTATTCAAAATAACTTATCTTTAGTCAGAGCTTCTTATGGTAGTCCTTCTCGAACCCCAGTAGCTCGGTCAGCTCCAATGTTAATTACTTCCCCAACTTCTGGTGGATTCTTAGACGAATATTTATTTCAAGCTGCGTGATTTCCCAGTCGTAATTCATTTTCTCTTATTCTAGATTTCGCGGTTACTGATCAACGATTAACCAGTAATTCACACACCCAAACGTCAGGGCTTAAATAGTATTTACATTTGCATAAAACCAAATCATCTCTACAGAAAGCGGTTTTTAAACTAAAATCACAGTTAAAGAATAGTTTCCTCAAGATGATTACTAGAAGAATCCGAATAGAACTCGTTGCACATTATTTATTTCAAATATTTTTACAATCACAAATTTTTTCTATACAACCACATACTGTGCGGATATTTCTGTTGCGCCTACACGAACTAAATTTATTTTTTATAAGTGTGATGAATATTTGAAAGAATATGCGCGCAGCGCGCGCATTAATTAAATAAATTACGTTAGACTGTCTTTGTTATGTGTATAAAAATAAGATTTAAGTTACAATATATGTACACAGCACTAGACTAATGATTAATCCACATACTGAATTTTATAATATCCACATATTCACATTTGGATATCTTTGCTCCCTTTGGCACTAGCAAGAACGCAAAATTACGGATGCACTTAGATACTTCGCATTGGTATAAGTAAGAATAGAGACGAATTCCAGAAACACACACTCGCACGCACTAAAATTACCGTTACCTTACTTTGCAAGTTGGTTGCGTAGTAGCTCGAATTCGCTTTTCCATCTGGTACCGTAAATATTCTATTGGATTAATGTCAGATGAATACAGAGGCCAAGGCAGGACCTAAAATTCTCCAGAAAGACACGGCCTATTAAGATGCTTTATTATCCAGTTGGTAAATTCAATCATATTACTAACAGACGTTAGGGATTGTTCAATGGAATTGATGGAAAAGCCAAATGAAAGCGTCGCCTGCATCATAACAACGCTACTACCGCTTTATATCAAACTAACTTAACTCTTAGGTGCAAAGATTTCCCTTGGAGATTGGTATATTTACAATCCCTCGTCAATGTGATTGATTGGAAAACGGGTTTCGCCTATTCGGGCAATTTACCTCCATTTTTTATGGTGCATTTTGTTGTTCTAAAGCCCATTGCAGGTACTGTTGGCGATGACGGGCCTTCCATGCAGAGATGCGATCCAGGAGTCAACTGCGTAAGCTTATGTGCGGCAATGTACGGTGTACCATGTGTTGAGTCACGCTGTAAGGGTTGCTATTGTTGTAGCTGATAATGATATTCGCATATTTTTACCCTTTGTCATGGTGAAGAGTCGGCGATCTCCGCTGGAATTCGCTGTGGCCGAAGATTTAGCTGCACCTGAGAATCCATTTCTGAAATCAATGTACCCAAGCGCTGAGCCTTAAAAATTTGATTTTTTATCAAAATATGATAAAGCAGCTGCTATTTCCATTAATTCATTACACACTGTTCTTGTGGAAGACGGTGGGTGGATGCTTTATATACTCTAGAATCAGCCATGTGTGCACCGTGGTTTTGTTTTTTGTAGAGTTGATCGATCTATGTGAGGGATGATCATAATATAACTGCTCTTCATTCTATTTATATAGATACATTCATGGTGCTTCGATTTTCTTACTCATAAGTACACTATCTTCAAATTTATATGCTTTTACGAGATAGTCCCAGCTAAACTATCATCACTTTCACTTTAGGCAACATTGAAACTGGTTGGATCTGGAAGCAGACTTATACAATCTGCTTAGCGGGTGCTAAAAAGATTTTATTGTAAAAATAGAAAAATACTTTAATTTCTCTTTTCCTTATAACTCATTTTATGAAAGTCTATAAATCATATTACTATAACATCAAAGTGCTTTTCGTTTTTTATTTTTATTACTTTTTAGTGGACCACGAGGTGCCTCCAGGTAGCTTGTGTCTGATTCTGACAAGTGAATTACATCAAGATCCAGAATCTTTCCCAGAACCAGAGAAATTCATTCCAGAGAGGTTTTTTCCGGAAAATAGTAAAGGAAGACATCCATATGCCTATGTTCCTTTCTCTGCTGGACCGAGAAACTGCATAGGTAATCAATCCTAATGAATATTGATGCACATTGATTCCAACAAACCTTGCTTATTTTATGTTTTACTTTTAAATAGCATGGCTTGAAAAAGATTTTTGTTTTGAAATCCGATGATTACTTTGATAATAAACAAAATGCTAAAAAAATGTCTTAAGGGTATATAAAGGGTGTTTTTTTAGAGGTATAGAACTTTAAATTGCAATAAAACAACGATGTATTAATCGATTGACATGAAATTTTTTTATTCGAAAGATAATCTTGTGGCATTACATTTTAAATATGATTTCTGGCATAGGACTGCCACGCCTGGCTCGGATGTAGTCCAATCTGGACGTCCAATTTTCGATGACTTTTTCCAACATTTGTGGCCGTATATCGGCAATAACACGGAGAATGTTGTCTTTCAAATGGTCAAGCGTTTGTGGCTTATCCGCATAGACCAATGACTTTACATAGCCCCACAGAAAATAGTCTAGCGGTGTTAAATCACAAGATCTTGGAGGCCAATTCACAGGTCCAAAACGTGAAATTAGGCGGTCACCAAACGTGTCTTTCAATAAATCGATTGTGGCACGAGCTGTGTGACATGTTGCGCCGTCTTGTTGGAACCACAGCTCCTGGTCATCATGATTGTTCAATTCAGGAATGAAAAAGTTAGTAATCATGGCTCTATACCGATCACCATTGACTGTAACGTTGTGGCCTTCATCGTTTTTGAAGAAGGATTCCACCAGCCCATAAAGCGCACCAAACAGTAAGATTTCTGGATGTAACGGTGTTTCGACATACATTTGTGGATTAGCTTCACTCCAAATGCGGCAGTTTTGTTTGTTGACGTAGCCATTCAGCCAGAAGTGCGCTTCATCGCTAAACAAAATTCACTTATGAAAATCGGGAACAACGGCAATCTCGTTTTGGGCCCATTCGACGAATTTACGCCTTGCTTGATCATATTTAAAATGTAATGCCACAAGATTATCTTTCGAATAAAAAAAATTCGTGTCAATCGAATAATACATCGATGTTTTATTGCAATTTAAAGTTCTATACCTCTAAAAAAACACCCTTTATAAGATGACAAAACAGGACAAAACATTTCGTTTAAACATTAATATTAGATTAAAGGCAGGAAGAGCTTTAATCCTCTTTTATATCTCATGAAATCGCTACATCAACGCATCAATTCGTAAAATCAACTGACGCACCATTACAGGCTGTACTGTTAGTGCCTATTGACAGTCAGACTCCTCAATAGGTCAAGGGTAACACCATCTATTGAGTATTCGAAAAATTTACTACTTGATAAGATTATTTCGTTACGACTTATTTTACGTACATAAATGCTCTATTTCAGGTCAAAAATTCGCAATGATGGAGGAAAAGGTCGTGTTGGCCAACGTTCTGAGGAAATTTCGAGTTACTTCTTTGGATCCTCAAGACCAAGTATTAATAACTCCCAACTTGACGACAAAAAATGTCAAGCCTTTGCGTCTGCGTTTTCAAACTCGGAGCCTTCGATGTATATAACTATTTGTGAAAGATGATTTTGGTGTCTAGTATTAACGAATTCTTGTGATTATATTGAGCTTTTTTTGCTGAGAATAATGATGGCAAACATTTATTTTTATTTTTTATTTCACTTTGTATCCAACAGACGTGATTGCTATTATAGTCTCATAAAAACACATATATCCTGAATTTTTAAATCTTTTAACACATAGTAGGTTTTATGAATAAAATTTAAAAAATTAAAAATGAGAATGAAGAGCAGAGGTTACAAATTTAAAAAAATGTCAAAACAATTACTATGAGGAAAATATTAAGAGTAAAACTGAAGTGATGAAACTTCAGAATTGATTTTAAAGCTTATTGCAAGTAATACACGATGATAATAACATTGCTGTGACTACACACATAAGTAGAAATTGTAAACAATAAAATACGATGAAAGGTTTGTGTTTGAATTCTTAGTTAATTTGCTAATTAATAGTTTTAGTTTAAAAAAATACATGTTTTGTTTTATGTATGAATTATATATTACTTTAAATTTTTTACAATATGTGTGCACTGTACTTTTTAAAGGCATGCTATCAATGAGAGAAAAATAAAACTTGCATTTAATGAAAAAGAAGTGAAATTCGTGTATTTTATCTCTCTTATTGATTATGTCTGATTCTCGTAATATTCCACACTTAACATTACACAGACTTTACATAAACAACAGACACATGAAAAATATATAATGGATTTCTAATAAATTTTTTTGTAAATATAATAGGTACAGGAAGTAGGATTATACCTTTGGTAGTAAAAGCCACACAAAACTGGCGGTCGAAACCATGGTTTTAAACCGTAATTTTTTTCGATTCAATAATATATATATATATATATATATATATATATATATATATATATATATATATATATATATATATATATATATATATATATATATATATATATATATATATGTCATGATTTTTAAGACAGAATCAGATTTAAGTTAGAAAAGTGAAAAGACGACCTTTATTCTTTCATTTGTACATCTGTTCTGACACCGAGAGCAGGGAGGAAAAAGCACGCCATGGTGGTGGTTTCAAGTGGATAACACTTGAATAACATATGGTAAGTATCGCTGCTTTGAAGAGGATGCTTGCAAGTTAATGCTGACATATGTTGACTATTAAATCTAACGATCTGCAATTAGACATGTTTATTGGCTAGGCCATATGTTCGAAAGAAATAAATGGGTGATTAGTATAAATAAATGGGGGACTGAGAAAGATGAGTCAAGTGCTAGATAGGGAATTTAATTTTTAATCTAATTTAATTATCCTTACATTTGCCTCCCAATTTTAAAAGAGAGTCATGGCATGGTTTTTTCTCTCTTTTCAAACTTAATCAATTTTCCATAAACACAAAACAATACATAACGTTATTTAGAAAGACGTATTAAACACAGTAGAAATATTTAAGCAATAGTAATACTAAAATCAAAAAGCAATACAATAAACGAAACTATAACAACAAACACAGTAAGGACACTTCCAACATATTAATTGATAAAAATGAATTTCCATACATATAAATGAAGATTAGCTTGTTCAAATATATTCGACATCTAGAATAAGAGCTCGCGTTTCCTCCTATTCCTTCATAATAATAGATTCGTATTAAAAAGCTGGTAGATATTTTCAAAAAATTATGTTGGAAAATAATATATCAAACAATAAGATAGTAAATATAAAAAATACATGAAATCATACAAATATTAAAATAATAATTTTGTATAAAAATCTACTCTGGTGCCATCGTAGTAATACCTTATATTGTTACACACATTTTGCATATATGAAATACATTTTTAAAAAGATAAAACAAATATAGACACTAATAAAATGAAATTATTAATAATATGAAAACGGTGTATAACACACAACTTCTATGCACTATCCAACACAATAAACAATGTTTGATTTCATATGCGTTATAAAATATAAAAATTATAAGAATATAAGAGCTCTTTTTTATTATTTTGAGTCGGAAAAGTGGACTCACTTCAATAATAACTTATAGTATTTCTGAAAATTTTTCACAATATTCTTTGTAACTTAATATCGCATGCAATATTTTGAATCTTTCCGTAACCTTCTAAAAATACGTTTCATAGACAAAAATTCTTGAGTTTCTCTTGCATCACACATTCACTAATAAAACTGCATCACCTTATTTAATTTTGAACACATCTCTCTGAGAAATCTGCGTCATCAACTCACAGATGTTCAGGGATGCTGATAAGAAACAATGAGAGGTGTACATATCAAACTAAACAAGTTTGTCCTCTTAATGTTTCGAGACATATACAAAATTATAATGATTGTATTCTCGCTTATCCATTGTGTAATATCCAAAAATAAGCTTCAAGTTATTAAATTAATTTTAATTTTAGATAAGGAAAATTTCGAGAAATAGTGAATCCTGATATATGGCCGGTATATCAAAACACACAATTTCAAAAAAATAAAAAAAAATTAAATGACATGCAATAAGATTACTGCTGAATAAAATAATTAACAAAACAATTAAATTCAGGGGAGAAAAGAGAATGCAACGTGACTTTACTTGTGCTTCTTATCAAAATATCATTAGTATTAGTACATTAATCATTTTTCTAAAAACTTAATTTATATTTTTCAACTTTAAAACACCAATTTCTATCATAACTCTTAACTCATTCGACATCTTAAGATAAAATTATGAGAAGTATATTAAAATTTCTCCAAATTTTGTATGACGAAACATATATACTTTGTTTTCTCAATTAAAATATAAAGAAAATATCTCATTTATAACACAACTATATTATAAAAATTAAATACCATATCATATCATATATTATTCTTTTTCGTAAAGTTCTGTTCAGCAAAACTCAGTTCTTCAATGTTACTAAAATTGGAAAAATACAATTTAACTGACCTCCACTTTGCAACGGCAGAACTCCTTGGTGAACATTAATCCAGATGCTGTTGTCACGTTATTTCACTAGTAAAATTTAATTAATTTATTTTTCTTTCAATGTTGGAACTTCACTATTATTATATGGTGGTCCAATTCACAATATTACCGTGCAGACTTTCCGGCGAAGAAGATTTTTTCCTTTTATTTTTCTGGTGAAAGGGAGTGACGTCTTTCATCACGGGGGAATAAGGGATTCACACTTCTCTTCTTTTTTATTTTCCTCCATTAGAATGTCTCTTCCATTCACGGTAAACTGGATGGCCTCTTCAGCAAAGACAGAATATCGTTCGGCGGTAAACACTGCATTCTTCTCGGTGTTAAGAGCGATGTTCTTCCGAGGATTATTAGTGCGGTTTTTTTCCGTATCATTTTTTTATTCCGGCAATCCAACGTCTTCATATATAGACATACGGTGCAATCGGTGTTCCGTCAAATTCTCCATTTCATTTATTACTGCAGTTGGCGTTTGTTTTTATATTAAAATTATTTTATAAAAAAGATTAGTTTTTTACGTTAAGATTTGAAATCCATTCGCAGATAAAAAATCCTGCCGGCTTTAATTCTGTCATGATTTTTAAGACAGAATCAGATTAAAGTTAGAAAAGTGAAAAGACGACCTTTATTCTTTCATTTGTACATCTGTTCTGACACCGAGAGCAGGGAGGAAAAAGCACGCCATGGTGGTGGTTTCAAGTGAATAACACTTGAAAAACATATGGTAAGTATCGCTGCTTTGAAGAGGATGCTTGCAAGTTAATGCTGACATATGTTTACTATTAAATCTAACGATCTGGAATTAGACATGTTTATTGGCTAGGCCATATGTTCGGAAGAAATAAATGGGTGATTAGTTTGATACTTGAAGATGGGAACTGAGAAAGATGAGTCAAGTGCAATAGATAGGGAATTTAATTTTTAATCTAATTTAATTATCCTTACATATATATATATATATATATCAATTCAGTGCATTATAAAGATGTAAGGCTAAATATGAAACAAGGCATTTCTTCAAACACAAAACTCAAACAAAATTAATAGACATTATGAGTAATTAAATTTAAGGACGCATGTGGCGATGTATGTTTAGAATTTCTAGTTATAAAATAATGTATGTTTAAAATTATTACTTTATGCTTTAAATTAGAAATTGTCCTTAAAATGAATTAATTTTAATATAAAATTATATATTTTCTTATTGTTGAAAATACAGTATATTCCTCGACATTCTTTTTTCTTGTTTTTCTTGCACAGTTTTTCTTTTCTTTTTTTTCTGGTGTGTAAGATGTATCAAATAAATAGATATTAGTTTACAGAAAGGTGTGAATAATTACTTTTTTTAATATGTAGTGTTGATGAATTTAAAGTTTGTTTTACGTGGTTTATATAAAGTTTATTCAAAGATGGATCTCTATATAATGAAAGTTCCATAAAACAAACTTTTTGACGTGAAACGTCTTTAAAATCGCGCCGAAACATACGGGTACCAGGTTCAAAAAGTGGACCGTAACGAAAAGGTCTATATCATCGTACCTTAATAATTACAAAACTATTAGTCCTAGAAACAAGAATGTGGTGTGAATATTTCACTTATATAGTCAGCTCGCTGTTATGACCTTGAGTCCGGGTCTGGGTCGAGCGGGGCGGCGGGGAGGGGTACTGCGTTAACTGTGCGAAACCGGCGCTCTCGCTCGCTTCTATTCAGTGTAACTCGTGACTCCGACTTGATAGCGCGGTGATTCTTTCGTGTGTTTATCAAGATTATTGAAACCGATTGATTCATACAAAAATAAGTGTAATTTGGACAGTATTTATATTAAAAATAACCAGAAAGTGATAAAAAAATATAAACATTTGCTATGTCGGCCTCAGCTCGTGCAAGAGCCAGCCAGAAATATAAATTACGGCTATCGTTGGAAAGAGGGGGCTATGGGCCACACACAGGTACCCCAATGTCCGGCGCCGAGCGAGCGAGACGGTTTTGGGAACGTCGCAAAGCCAACGCCGCGAGGAACTTTTCTGCTGCCGCCAACCTCGCGAGCACCTCTACCACTGGAATACCTGTACTTATGGACGTAACGAATGAACAGACAATCGATATATCTATTGGATCTGCCACGGAACTGAGAGATCTTAATATCAGTAGAAGTGAAGCAATGCAAAATCATTGGCGTTCAGCGGACAAACGCTTCAAAACGGTATTTAAAGCCAATCCGTTTGGTTTATCTTGCAGCGTTTGTGATCGACTTTGGTTCGAAAGAGACTTAAAGAAAGTGAAACATCGCAACATTTCTTTCCTTCAAACAAAATTCCCCGATGAAAATGTGACGGAATTTCGCTTATGCAGTACCTGTAGCAAGTCGATAGATGCCAATAAAATCCCGACGCTGTCGCGCTCAAACGGCTTTCGTTATCCTCCAAAGCCGAGCGGACTGCCGCTGCTTGACCCGATCAGCATTCGATTGATTTCACCGCGGTTACCATTTATGCAGATTCGTCGATTACGCTACGAAGGTAACTATGGTATAGTCGGTCAGGTAATCAATGTACCTGTCGATGTAAACAACATGGTGCAGCAACTACCGAGGTGGATAGACGAGTTTGCTTTTAATGTCAACATAAAAAAGAAACTTTTATTCACAAATCGAATTACTTGAGTGGTTTCGTACGTAAATCGGTTATCAAGGCCTGGCTGCGTTATTTGGTAAACCAACCGCTGTACAAACACTATGACATAAAGATCGACTGGAGTGTGTTTGACAAAGATATGGATGACTATATTGGGCTCGAATTTCAGATTGAGTCTGTCGACCCCGACTTTGCCCCAGAATCTGAAATCCTGCTGTCTCGGCAACATACTTTGTTATGGAATGAGGAACAATGTTTGGATATTGCTCCGGGACAGAACTCATCTCATAATGTATCATCAACATAATGTATGATGTTCATGGCGAGGAACTATCTTTCCCTCAAATATACTACGGCGTGCCTCGTCAATTCGACCTCAACGTACGGGTGACTCCGTACATGATGGCAACCAGCGAGATTCGACGTACTGATCGACGCGGTGCAACTCCGGATCATGTTCTCTACATGGCCATGAAGATACTTCGTATCCGCGTTGTCGAAGGTATTTACAACATGTTTCGTTGTGTAAAACAGACTGAGTCAATTACACGCAAGATGCTTGAGGACCGAAACTTTATGGATGAATGTATTGATAAGAATTTCGTCTTCTTAAAGTCGATACCGAACTCCATTCAATATTGGATGACTCGCAAAAAAGACCTATTTGTAATGTTGCGCCAGCTTTTTTATTAAAATACTTAAAACACCGTCAATCCTGTTTTTATTTATTTCAATCTTTTACTTTAAAAGCGATTCGCTAACATAGACGTTTCACGTGAAAACCAACGGCTGTGTGCCCCAGCACAGCCCCACCCGATTTTTTCGGCATTTAGTGACTCAGTTAAATAGAGGTCCGACTGTATATATATATATATATATATATACGGTTGAGGAAAAAGAAATCCATTATTGTTTCGGTAAATGGCTGTAGTGTCGATATCTCGTGAAGTATCGATCAAACAATTTCAAATTTATGCTCATTGTCAAGGTGACATTTTACATTAAAAATTATTTTGCTTTCTTTTGTTTGGTCTATTCAATTGTGAGTTACAGGGTGTTAAAAATAGAAGTCAACAAAGAGAAAATTTGGTACATTTTACAGGTTTTTTTTTTTTTTTTTTTTTTGATAAAGACGAAATTGCAAGCCAGGCGGCTGAAATTCTGAATGATGTTTACGGTGCCAATACTGTAACAGCTAATTACGTGAAATTTTGGTTTCGTCGATTCCGTTCAGGTATTTTTGATGTTAAAGATGCACCTCGCACATGCAAGCCCGTCGTCAAAAATGTTGATAAAATCACAGAAATAATCGGTTGACCGGCCTGTTAGTAGTCGTAGCATCGGCTAGGAGCTAAAGATCGACCATAAAACAGTTTTAAGCCATTTGCGCAAAGTTGAATTCAAAAAGAAGCTCCATGTTTGGGTGCCACACCAAGAAACATGATGGATCGAATTTCCATCTGCAAAGCCCTGACCAAACGGAATGAAATCGACCCATTTCTTAAGCGGATGGTGACTGGGGATGAGAAATGGGTCACATACGACAATCTTGTGCGAAAACGATCGTGGTCAAAGCGCAGTGAAGCAGCTCAAACGGTGGCCAAACTCGGACTAACATCCAGGAAGGTTTTACTGTGTATTCGGTGGGACTGGAAAGGAATAATTTATTATGAGTTGCTTCCGTAGGGCCAAACACTAAATTCAGATCTCTACTGTCAACAACTGGACCGTTTGAAGCTAGTGACTGACCAGAATTGGCCAACAGAAGAGGTGTTGTGTTTCATCAGGACAACGCCAGGCCACACACGTCGGTAGTGACTCGCCAGAAACTCTGAGAGCTTGATTGGAATGTTTTAATGCATCCACCATATAGTCCGAACCTGGCATCAAATGATTACCACCTTTTTCGCGCATTGCAAAACGTCTTCCAGAGTGATAAGAAATTGGGAGGAAGAGAAGATTGTGAAAATCGATTACTAGAGTTTTTCTCCAATAAAGGCAAGACTTCTATGAGAGAGGCAATATGAAGCTACTTTTAAAATGGCAACAAATTATACCACAAAAAGTATATATTTCACCCAAATCGTACAATCCGAAACGAGTTTTGAATTTCATGCAAAAATAATGGATTTCTTTCCCCCCAATCTAATATATATATATATATATATATATATATATATATATATATATATATATATAAAAACGCTCTTAAAGAGGATATATATATATATATATATATATATATTATACAATCGATTAGTAAAAAAATGTTAGACTTTGAATATTTGACTTGAGGTTCGGCTTTCACGTGCTGTGTGGATATTTTTTTTATGACTATTGGTTGTCAGCGTGATGTTAGATGAAAGAACTCGATCTGTACAAGAAGCAGCTTTCTACAGCTGTGAAAAGGAAACGTTACACTAGTTCAGTGAATCTCAACTTTTTTTTTATTGTGGTACACTCTTTTAATGTTTTCAAAATTTGACGGCACACTAACAATAAAATAAGTTTAAAAAAAATTTTACTTATCTATAATACACTTTGTAAAATAGTTTATGATAATAATATTGAATAAGGGAGTGTACGTTCCGCCTATTTCCATCGATCCATGAAAGGATAAGCGAAATACATCTTAGTTTATTTCTATAAAACAGCCGAACAATTCGGTTCTGGATTTTATTTTTTTCACAGAGTATAATTAATAATTTTAAAAAAAATTTGGCGTTACACACAAAGGTATCTCGGCACAGAGGTTGAGAATCATTGCACTAGCAATTCATAAACTAAAAGAAAATGTTTGAACATTTTAGAACAGTGGTCGCCAACTTTTTGACCTCACTGACCAGAAATTCATTATTTAAATCCCGTGGACCACTAATAGGAATTTATAAGTGTTAAATATATTTATAAAAAAAACTGCGATCAATGAACACAATGCATCTTAAAATATAACTTAAGGGGGTGAGTGAGTATATTCCCCATTTTTCTGGGGACCAGGGAAATTTTCTTGCGGTCCATCACTTTGGCGATCTCTGTTTTAGAATATTATTATTCTAATGTATTTGTGTGGGAGATTTTGAACATTTGCCGCAGATGATTTAATTATGAGCATATTATGAAGAAATAAGAAGGAATAATGCATTTTTTTACTATGACGTCTTCGTGAAGACAACTTTTACTTCTACTCCCCACCCCCCTCAAAAAAAATTCTTTGAAACTCAGAAAGGCAATGGGAGAGAGGGATTAACTTTTTTCCTATTTCTATTTCGATTAATAACTTTTGATTAAAATTATTTTTCCAGTTATCGTACAGGGTTTGAAACAATTGTTGGGTCTAGTTTTTAAAGGATACATTTGGTAAATTTCATATGATAAATAATTGGAAATTGTGAAAATAAAATAAAAAAAATTATTTATGCATTTTTTTTTGAGTAATTACTCAATAGCATTATATGATGGAAATTAATAACAATAAAGTAAAAAAATTTTCATTCTATTAACATGTTATCACTTAACATGTTATCATTCATGAGAGTAATTGAAGAATTACTTGTGGCCGCGGTAGCCGAGTGGTATAGGCATCGGATCATGGCTGGCTTTGTCACGAGTTCGAGCCCAGTACCACTAAAGACCCGCCGTGTAGGGCAACGATGCACGTTAAATCTGTCGAGAGCTTAAGCGTCCTCCCTCTGGTGTGGTAGTTTGAAGAGGGGGTGCCAGTTCAGGTATCATCATCATCGACCATGGTTCAAAATGACGAGGTCCGTCGCCAAAAGCCCTCGTGCAGCTGAACAGTGCGACGTTAATCTTCACTCACTCACTCACTGAAGAATTACTCTCATGAAGACGGGTCGTTGCTACGGGAAAACTGGCCCAGTACGAGAGGAATAAAATTCTATTGGCTCTAAGTATTAAAATGGTTTTGTAAGGATCCAAATTGTATCATTTTCAAGTTCTGTTAATCCAAAGGATATAATTTGTAACAATGAGCTATTCGCGAGAGGTCTATCCTCTCAAACTTGGGGTTTTTTTATTTCAGGGTAGACAAAAAATCATGGCGTCCAGCTAGTGGCCACCGATATTTCAGTAGAACCTCATGTTTGATTCTTAATTCCACTTAAGATCCTTCTGTGCACATTAAATCTCAAAGTCCTCATGTCGAAAAGAAGGTAATGCTAGCACAACTATCGACCTCATCTTTTAAACATGGTTTAAGATTACAGACACCAATATCATGAACTAATGTTCCATTTCCTATTCTACCAGAAACCCACATAGCAGGGGTTCTTAACCCCGTGCCCGCCCGCCAATGCCCGCGACTGTCTGTTATATACTATATCAATATCAACCGTAGCTGTCAATGAACACAAATCAACAATCAAATCTTGACTTTACTGTAGCAATCTTGAAGATTCTATAAGATTGGGAATATCATCTTACATGCCTGACTGAGAAAAATTAGTGGATAATATGCAATACCAGAAACTGCTTTAAATGTAACAACCGTAAAATACGGCGTATAACACGCATCCATACTTTTAAGTAGAATTTTTTAATGTTATGGGTATATTCGCCGTTTAACGCGCACCGCCTATTTTACGAAAAAATCTGAAATACGCATGCGTAAATGCTCTTATGCTTTTGAGTCTATTATTCGAGACATTGCTCCAAGCTTTAAAAAAACTAGTATACTTCTAGAACTACAACCCTTTAAATTTATAAGGAATGCTATTTCTTTTAAACAAACAGTATTTCGACGTATGTAGAAGTCTAATTTTTTTCTATGTATAATCATTTTTATTTTTAAAGTACTCATTTTTATACCCGGCGTATAACGCGCACTCGTCAATTTCGATCTTAAGTTTTTTTGTTCAAAGTCCGCGTTATACGCCGGGTTTTACGGCATATTGAATTTTTTGTTACCATTTTAGTGTAGGATATTGTTTAGGGTGCTTATGATTGCAATAAAATAAAGAAATATTAAGAATCGTTACACTTTTTTTTGAACTGCGCGCCAGGAATTTCCTGTTTGTCGGATGTACCCAGACAGGGAATAAGGTTAAGAACCCCAGCCAAAACACACATTATTTAGAGGTATTCGTGGCACTTGCAAAATATATAAAGTATTTCTAATGAAATTTTTGCGAGTGCAATGAATTTCAATGGCAAAAAAAAAAAAAAAAAAGGATTTGAGCCTCGAAAAATTAATGGGTCAAACTCGGCTGTAGCAAAAATGATCAGAGTATCATTCAGCATAAACGAAGGACGGAAGTAATTTGTAGAATGATTCACACTGATTGGTAATAAAAGTAATAAGAAAATTTGAACTTTCATTTAGAATTTCCTAAGGTTTAACAAGTGGCTATTTTCTCTCGTTTGTCATTCTGTTTTTCTTGTAGCTATTTTTTGTTTTGAGTTTATCATATACAGCAATTTTATCCATAAGAAAATGACTTAGACGATGCCCTCATAAATTAAAGATTATGTATTGTTGATTTTTTTTTCTTGTAAAGGTGACCATGTAATACTGAAAAGAGTATAGAAATGCACAAAATTCTATTGGCTCTAAGTATTAAAATGGTTTTGTAAGGATCAGACTATCATTTTCAAGTTCTGTCAATCCAAAGGATATAATTTGTATCAATGAGCTATTCGCGAGAGGTCCATCCTCTCAAACTTGGGTTTTTTATTTCGGCAAAATTGACACTTTGAGCTAGGACAACTCCACTCCGAAAATAAACGTTATTATTAAATAACATATAAATAGTCAGTGAGATAGAGAATATTGGAATGTGGACAATATAGTCACACCAGTGAGTTCCTTAATTATAGTCTTTTTTTCATGAATTTTAGTCGCTATTGGAGGATTTCACTTTGAAGAGTTACAGAGGTTGCATCCCATTTCAGATAAGTAACCGTTATTAATAAGAAATCAGATGAGTAACCGCAAAAACCACAGGGGGTATTAGAGAATATTTCTCTCCCCTCTATGCTTAAATTATGGAGGTGGAGATAGGTGGTGTCGCCATCTATCGTGTAGAAATCCAACCTGTCTCAGGCTCTGGTAACTTCCCTTCGGAAAGGACACGACAACAACAACAACCGTTATTTATTACTATATTGTTGTCTTGTCTGCATATAGAGTATTTAGTTCTAACGCTTAAATTTATGAAAGTGAATTATTATGAATATGTATTTGTTATTTTGTTTATCTAGTGGCTTCTTGATCTCTTCTGCGTTTGGAGCTCTCGGAAACCTTAACGACCAGCGAGATTTCTACCTCAACCAATATGAGGAGGAAGTACAATGGCAAGCTTTGGAATCTTTAGAATTTACCTCTGAGACATACCCCCTTGAAAAAGAATTTTGATGCAGTTCGGATTGAAAAATTGGCGGAAATGCATTAGAACAATCAAGTAAATCCTTAAATATTTTCCTTCGGTTATATTTTATCAAATTCTAAAAATAAATGAATTGTCATTTAATATTAACAACAAATAAAAATTCGTGGATGGATTCGTACAGACAGGAGGTATAATAGTACGTCTAAATTCCGGATTAATAAAAAAAGGAGTTAAATATTAACTTTATATTTACTTATTAATAATAGCTCATAGACGTAAACTTTAAGAAGTTAAATAATAAACTACTACTATTGAATTTATAACCCGATCATTTTGATAAAATAAATATTAAATAAAGTGTTTCTAAGTAAATAGTTCACTTTGGTGACATTTCCACTTTAGTCAGCTTGTAGCCAAATCACCTAGATAAATACTATCTACGATTAGCTTATCTTTATAATCTTTTAAATAAACGAAGATATTAGATCATGATGATTACATATTTTATTGTATGATCAACTGCAAATCTTTAAAACTTCAAGACATGCAGAAATAGCATCTGCTTTGACTTAATTCTCGACAGAGCACGTGAGTATTTAGGGGATTATAGACCAGGCGACGGCAATCTAAGACACAGGGGCCACATTTGGCACGCTGGTCAATTCTCAGTGTCATTCTAACCCAGTGTTTCTCAAATTGTGGGGTGCCCCCCCCCAGGGAGGCGTTATAACCCTGCGAGGGAGTCGCAAGCATCTTGAAAAGCCGAAAGCAAAATATTACTTAATACAATTATCAGTTTGTAGGAAGTAAACAAACAAAAAATACATTCTGAGATAATAAAAATAAAGTACTCACAATGATATAATACACTTATAAATATGTGCAGTACATTTTATGATTAGTTTAATAATACTAACTTAAGAACAAGTTTAATAATTACCAATGACTCCATGGGTCTCTCCTATATAGATTTATACGCACAAATTAACTCTTGATAATTTGTACGCTTTATACCTTAATGCTGTAAGATCGTTTTGTCGTTGAATTAATCATCACTCAAATTAACCGGATTTACCATTTTTATTATTTTCTTCAAAACACATCACTATATATTTATAACTATTTACAATTATAAATCGCATAGGGAACTACAGGCATCGTCCTCCATTTTCACGTTCGAGACCACCTTCTTCTTCTCTCCTTCCCGCTCAAAGGCCGAAAGAATTCACAGCAGCGCCCTCTTTCTAGACTATCGTGTGCTATGTGTCAAGCCACCTAGTTCACTGTGCGCCACGCCGTTACAATGCAGAATAAAAATTACGCGATTCGCTTCCCGATGTCACCGTTTAAGGTATCCGACAACGTTCGGAACCATGATTTTAAAAAAGCACATAAATGGATAATTTTCATTATATTTAGTGTCACTTAGAATGGAATACATGTATAAAATTCTTTTAAGGCCATTACGACAAAAAATTATTTAAATACAATATTTTGGCCAAAAATTAACTTAGAATAACCTTTTTTTCAAAACGTTCTCCTTTTATGAAAAATGCTTCTCGAAAAATAAAAAAAATAATTTGCTTATATAAAGTAAAAACTTCTCCAAAGAGTCTGAACTAAAATTTTTTGAAAAATTCACCTTATTTTCAGAGTTACCACACATTGAAATAATTATCGGCGTTTTTTTTCTTAAAATTTCTCCCCTCTGTTGCAGTAAAATATGGATAAATCCTCTTCTAAGTTATATATTTCAAAAATTCTAGTTCAGCCTCTATACAGAGGTCTGAGCTGAACACAGGAAAAATATTATTATAATAGAAGCATTTTTCATAAAAGGAGAATGTTTTGAAAATTGGTCATTCTATGTTCATTTTTTGTCAAAATATTGTACTGAAATAATTTTTTATTATAATTATATTCTTAAAACAATTTTATATACGTTTTCTAATCTAAGTGACACTAAATATCATAAATATTATCCATTTATACGCTTTTGCAAACTTACAGTTCCGAACGTAGTCGGATACCTTAATACATAGGCAAGCGTATGGGGTGTATTGGGGGAGAGTGTAGAAAAGGAATAAATAAGCAAATCCTCTGGAATAAAATTAAATCCTTCGCAAACACTGTCAGTGTCCTTTTCTTGCATTCCAAAGCCTTCGGAATAATTTTATAGACAGCAGTTCACAGAAAAGATCGTACTTGATGGTACAAATTTGAAATTCTCTGTTACACTTACAATCTTGCTATTCTTATTCTTTTGCTGAGCTAGCCATGTTAAATAATGCTTAAAAATCGTAAATACAGCTCAAATAAACTTTAAAATACAGTTGTATCAATGAAATGGACTATGATATGCGTAGACAAACTTAACATTATAAACAATTGTAGTTCACGACGTTACTAAGGCAAAACAGTGACAAACGAGTGTGTTCCCCACCGCATCTCGACTGATCACTCGCGTTTGTTCGTAATACTTTGTGAGGAACTTTGTTATTTTGAAATAAAAAGCAAACCATTTTGATCACTGGCATGCCCAAAATATTGTGTTGCGTGCCATGAATGGCACGCGTGCTAATTGTTCGCCATCCCTGATCTACCCGGTCCCTACGCGCTTCAAATTGTTGCGTTCCCCTTCTCCCACTATTTACAGAACAAATCCCTACTTCAGTTCCTACTTTATTAGTTTTGATTCGGAGGGATTTTCTCTTATTCTTTTCCCTTTCTTCCGTTTTTACCATTTGGAGAGTCTTTCCAGTATCCACCACCTGTGGCCCCGCTTTGCACAGGACCGACAACGAAAAGCCATAAGGAAAGGATAGTGACATGGTTAGGCCACTCTTGTTCATTTCTTATCTTAC
Source organism: Trichonephila clavipes (assembly GCA_019973935.1). NCBI lineage: Eukaryota > Metazoa > Arthropoda > Arachnida > Araneae > Nephilidae > Trichonephila > Trichonephila clavipes. Next base: position 130,810 of record BMAU01002743.1, on the reverse strand, counting down.
GGAATCACGGACCACCTACCCACGCTTTGTACATTAGTGCAGTAAATTAATGAAATCGTTTTCAATTACAATACAGAGTATACATTATTGTATGAACAGTTTTCAACTTGTCAATTATCATCTTTTTCATGACTTATCGCTTTACTATCTTTTACTTTTGACCTCCTTATTCTGTATCGAGTCACTGTCATTGCCTTTGCACAACAAGCACTCGAAGGTTTTTTCTAGCTTTGATCAATGCAAAATCATAAATTACATCACTGTTTTCAATTTTCAATAATAATTTCGAGTGCATAGCAACCTCAAACTATTAAGCTTTTTTCCCTAGTGGATCTCATTTCAGTCCGTTCTCTTTAGAGCAGGAATGCTTCGCTCATGACTAGCTAAGTGGTGGTACGTTCGCTGCATTTTTTAATTTATTCTCTTTTTCCGTCCTACGTAAGTGCCTAGCATTCCTAAGTAAAAAAAGCGCCCCTAATTACACTGTAAATGGAGTTAGTGCAAATGATTGGGGCTACGCTGATGGGAGTTCCTAATAAAGGGTGTTTTTTTAGAGGTATAGAACTTTAAATTGCAATAAAGCTATTCGATTCACATGAATTTTTTTTATTCGAAAGATAATCTTGTGGCATTACATTTTAAATATGATTTCTGGCATAAGACTGCCACGGCTGGCTCGGATGTAGTCCAATCTGGACGTCCAATTTTCGATGACTTTTCCAACATTTGTGGCCGTATATCGGCAATAACGCGGCGAATGTTGTCTTCCAAATGGTCAAGCGTTTGTGGCTTATCCGCATAGACCAATGACTTTACATAGCCCCACAGAAAATAGTCTATCGGTGTTAAATCACAAGATCTTGGAGGCCAATTCACAGGTCCAAAACGTGAAATTAGGCTGTCACCAAACGTGTCTTTCAATAAATCGATTGTGGCACGATCTGCGTGACATGTTGCGCCGTCTTGTTGGAACCACAGCTCCTGGACATCATGATTGTTCAATTCAGGAATGAAAAAGTTAATAATCATGGCTCTATACCGATCACCATTGACTGTAACGTTTTGAAGAAGTATGGACCAATGATTCCACCAGCCCATAAAGCGCACCAAACAGTCAGTTTTTCTGGATGTAACGGTGTTTCGACATACGCTTGTGGATTAGCTTCCTCCAAATGCGGCAGTTTGTTGACGCAGCCATTCAACCAGAAGTGCGCTTTATCGCTAAACAAAATTCGCTTATGAAAATCGGGCAATCTCGTTTTGGGCCCATTCGACGAATCTACGCCTCTCTTGATGATCGTTTTGATGAATTGCCAAACCAAACTGAGAATAAATCACTTGACAGCTGTTAAATCGGTCGCCATCTTGGAAAGTAATGCCAACTTAAACTTCTATACCTGGAAAAAAAAAACAGTATTTCCTTTCTTATGCTTTTAGACCAACTGGATAACAAATGTATGGTCGGGATGTTCCATAAGACTTCTAAATGATAGGAAAATCACTGTCAAGGTTTCTGTTTTTTTATCATTCTATTTCAGAAAATACAGGGTGTCCAAAAAGTATGACTAAACTTTTAAAAATGGATTCAAAATAAACAAAGATTTTCACTTGTGGTGTTTTTTTTTGTGCTTCATGATGAAAAAGATTAAGTTTTCGATAATAAAACGAAAACTAGGTGACACAACGTGCCCGTCTTACAACATTCTTGTTTCAAAATGGCTTCACCGCAAGAACTAGCGCAATTTGTAGAATAGCTTATAGCATTTAAATCTTTAATACACATGTACAGCGTAAATGGAGAACCACCACACTGGAGTTTCGAAATGAAAAAGTTTTAGATTTAAAGTTCCCCAGACGATCGATGAGAAAAGGAGGTCTAATACCGTTGTCATCTAGATCTCTAGGTATAACATCTTTGGATTTCTTCTTGTGGGGTTACTTAAAAAATTGTTTTCCAATCACCAATTCATTACACTAATGAAACGGAAAGTCGAATTACGGCGGACATTCAGAATGTTCGTTCTGAAATACTTCAAGAAAGTGGCCAGAAATCTCGTATAGACTCGATGCTTTTCTTGCAATTAGTGCGCACATTGAAATCGTACAGTAAAACATTGTAACAAAACGTCGGTTTTATTTTTGTGGAACATAAAAAACCGAAAGTGAACATATTTGCTCTTGTTTATTATTAATTAATATTTGAGAGTGTAGCCATACTTTCAAGACACCTGGTATTTGCTGTTAATGACTTCTTTGGCAATCCAATCAATACAAACATTCAATTACATTACCGATCCTGTTAGTGTGTCTGGAATGCCTTCCAAAAAAGTGTTGAGTATGTCCCAAAATCCAAAGTAAAATCAACTGATTGTGAAACTGAGATTGAAGAAAAATCTTGCTAGTTTATCAATGAATGACACTTAGAGGGAATATTCAGCAATTTTGGAGTGCAGATAATACAGACCAACCATCTGGCAAAAATAAAAGATTGTAATTGTTCTATTCACGTACCTCCTACTAATCCTCTTGGAGAAAAACTTTCTTTAAATATTATTCTATTACGGTATCCGACTACTTGCGACAACTGTTTTTTGAAGAAATGGAGATATGGGGATTTTTTTGTGATTTTTAGATTTATTTAGTATATTTTAAGGAAAAAATCGTAAAATTGAGAACAGAAAAAGAATTTATTATTATTAAACAGGGAAAAAACTGGTGAAAATGTACAAAAAATTACACAAACGGGGCCCGCTCTGTACAAAATTTTTTTGAACAAATTCTCAATTTTTCAATTTTAATGTGTTACTTTGTAATTCATGTTTGAAATGACCTTCAGGATAATAGATATTTTAATTTTTACAAAAACTAGAGCACTCTATCTTAGCGACTATATGAAATGGCTTATACAAAAACAGTGATTATATTCACATAAATGACTGTAAATTTAGAAATAAAACCGTGATTGATAAATCTGAAGGACAGTTATACAAAACATTCACAAAAAATTTCAGCAAATTATTTTCAAAACTTTTTGAGCAATCACTGTCCCCGTTTTAGTTTTTCGAGTAAAACGCATTTTAAAGTTTGACATCTTGTGTAAAGTTATGACATCTTTTTTTATTAAAACACTTGTAGTGTTTGTGCTAGTGAATGGAAAATAAAAAGCTTGGTATTTTTGTTAAGCTAATAAGATGGTCTATAAAATACAATCATTAAAACATTTTGTCAATTTTTGAAAAAATCCTGATTTTAGGGTAGTCAGATACCTTACAAGCTTTCTCCCGAAGAAAAAGACGCGAATTATGCAAATTAAGGCTTAATTTAAAGATTAAATTTCAGGCTCGAGAAGAGAGAAGTTAAAAGCTAAAGGATAGTAGTTAGTGATTAACGTAAAACTAGTCGAGAGTGCTGCGTAGATTATTTGCTTATTAATTAGGATTGACAATTTGGTCAATTTGATATTTAAATTGGATTAGTGTCGGCTTGAATTAGATTAACTTAGAACTCATCTTCAAATATTTAGAAGGTGTATTTCCAGGACGTGCTAAGAGTAAGTGATCCGATTTATAATTAAATCTTCAATTATCTCGTCTATCTCGCTTTTGCTCCCATATTTATCTAAAGGTGCATTTCCTAACTTGGGTTGTTGAAATTTGTTAGGTTGTTGAGACTTTTCAATAAATTGTGTTTGTTTTGACTATGGCTAATCTCCTTTCTAACTCTCGTACACTTATGGATGGTCAGCCCATCCATTGAAAGGTATTTATTGGACTCCTATAGATCACATCCAAAGTTTTACATATGACTAATACTTCTGCTGTAGAGATAGAATTGACGTAATTTTTCCTGTAAGTTAAAGAGATATTTTTGGTGATACCTGCAATTTATGTTATGCTTTCATTTTTTGAAGCATCAGTTGCTGGAACATAAAATTCTTGGAAACTGTGGTTCACTGTTTCGAACAAGTTTACATGTAGTAAGGATTGATAGATTTTTATCTTGGGTGTGTGAAAAATAAAACCATTTAGCATATATTTCACAGGAAAAACATGTTACATTTTTTAATCTAAGGGTAGACACAATATGCTCTTCATTAATTTTCAAACTTTGAAATATAGTAGTTAGGTTGTTTTTATCCTCTTTCAATATGTTTAGATATTTTTACGAAGACCTTTGAAGTGAAGTAGGGTTAAACATTTAAATGATTAAAATTTATTGGTCGATAATTTTATTTTCTTATAGAAAAATTCCTGTCTAGCTGTTTTTAAGAAGGCGATATTTGGAGTTACTTGCTGCTTTATTTTATTTTACATTGAAGGGTTTTAATGATATGACCCGTACAATAAAAATTTCTACAAATGCTATAATTGGTTTATCTTGAAGATAAAGAGTGTTTTTTTCCAGGTATAGAAGTTTAAGTTGGCATTACTTTCCAAGATGGCGACCGATTTAACAGCTGTCAAGTGATTTATTCTCAGTTTGGTTTGGCAATTCATCCAAACGATCATCAAGCAAGGCGTAGATTCGTCGAATGGGCCCAAAACGAGATTGCCGTTGTTCCCGATTTTCATAAGCGAATTTTGTTTAGCGATGAAACGCACTTCTGGTTGAATGGCTACGTCAACAAACAAAACTGCCGCATTTGGAGTGAAGCTGATTCACAAGTGTATGTCGAAACACCGTTACATCCAGAAAACTGACTGTTTGGTGCGCTTTATGGGCTGGTGGAATCCTTCTTCAAAAACGATGAAGGCCACAACGTTACAGTGAATGGTGATCGGTATAGAGCCATGATTACTAACTTTTTCATTCCTGAATTGAACAATCATGATGTCCAGGAGCTGTGGTTCCAACAAGACGGCGCAACATGTCACGCAGATCGTGCCACAATCGATTTATTGAAAGACACGTTTGGTGACAGCCTAATTTCACGTTTTGGACCTGTGAATTGGCCTCCAAGATCTTGTGATTTAACACCGATAGACTATTTTCTGTGGGGCTATGTAAAGTCATTGGTCTATGCGGATAAGCCACAAACGCCTGACCATTTGGAAGACAACATTCGCCGTGTTATTGCCGATATACGGCCTCAAATGTTGGAAAAAGTCATCGAAAATTGGGCGTCCAGATTGGACTACATTCGAGCCAGGCGTGGCAGTCATATGCCAGAAATCATATTTAAAATGTAATGCCACAAGATTATCTTTCGAATAAAAAAAATTCATGTCAATCGAATAATACATCGTTGTTTTATTGCAATTTAAAGTTCTATAGCTCTAAAAAAACACCCTTTATCTTCTACTCTCACGTAATATTCATATACCATAACTTTTAAGACCATTAATTTTTTCAAAACTTCCTTTTTTTCCCTTATTATCGTGGCGTTTTGGTTTCATCCAGAGAATATACTTCCAAATGCAGTGATGGAAAAATTAAAGAAGACTTGTTTTAGATAAACGAAATTTGGAAGGCGCATTTATGCATCTGAAAGACGACATCATTTCAAATTTCGAGCTTAAATGTGGCGCTAATAGCACCCCTCAGAACTTGTAGATCAGGGTTGCTTTAACCCTTAACTTTCCAATTTTTTAAATTTCTATGAAAAAATTGTATCAGCTAGTTCTCAAGTAATAACAAAAGGGAAAAATATATATAAAAAATTAAGCTGATTTAAATTGAATTTCAGTCATTTTTTTTTGTTTGTTGCAGAAGTGCAACATTGCGCAGTAGTGCTATTAATTACAAAACTTTTTTTATATGAGGATTTTATTATTCATTGTTATAAATTGCTTTAGCCTTACATACAATGAAAATTTTTAAAGCAGTTTTTGATTTTGTTGTAACAAAGTCCTACATTACACTTTCCGCACTCCAAATTCATGATTTCTCTTGGGAGCGTGTCATCTGCATGGAATTTTATTGCTTCTTCATTCAATGAAATGTTTTGATTTTTCCATAAAAAATTCTTTGACAATGTTTTATTATTCTTACGAGTTAAATTTAGAAAAGTTTTCTGACTGAAATATTTCTATCTAATTTATTATCATCATCGGATTTTTTAATATACTGAATTGTATTTTGTGAACATATATTATTTTCACAGTAGCTATCCAAATCTTCATTAGATGACACACAATCAGGTAAAAATCAACGTCATCATCAGAATATTCAAGACCATCTTCACTTAATTCGTCCGAATTATTCATGTATCTATCAATTTCATCTTGGGTTAGTATACGCTTTTTGGCCATGTCAAAATGGTAACCAAAGACCAATGTTGCAGACCTGCAACATATAAATAAAATCAAATTTCTTTCAAGCTTTTTCCATTAGAAAATCAAAATTACTTTTAAATAAACATAAAATGTTTAAATTTCTTATCTGGTAATTTAGTTCGTCAATAAACAAGAGGAATCATAAAATAGAATGGATTCTTTTTATAGCAAAAATGCAGTTCTTGAGGCATTAGAAATTTTTATAATTGTTGTGATTTCTGGAAAAAATATACTTCCATACAGTGACAAAATTAGCAGGTACTTCGTTGCAGTAATGTTTTTTTCTCAAATAAGTGATTTGTAGATAATTAAAAAAAATATTTAATTTGTTAAATATTAAAACAAATCATATATGTTGCAGAAATGCAATAGTGGGAAGTTAAGGGCTAAATGCGTGCTGTTAAGTTCGAGAGCATTATTTGCCTCGGGAATTTGACATATTGAGTTGATATTAGCCCAGAATGCCTATAAAAAGACGAAGAAGCCATTATCGACATCTCTCCGAGTTTGAACGAGGTCGTGTAATAGTACTACGAGAAGGTGGGTTTTCTTTCTGTGATTTTGCAGAAAGACTTGGCCGGAATGCATCCACTGTGCATTATTGTTGAGAGTAATGGTCAAAGGATGGTACTGCCTCAAGAACATCGGGCTCCGAGCGGCCACGTGACACTACTGAGAGGGTAGACTGCTGTATTCGGCGTACGGCTGTGGCACATCATACTGCATCTACGGCAAAAATTCAAATCCCTGTAGCGTGTATTCCACTGACTCCAAGCCATTGCCGTTTGCAACGCCAGTGTTTTCTGATTAAAGCAAATTCTGCTTTGGTGCAAGTGATGGCCAAGTGTTGGTCAGAAGTAGGCTAGGGGAACGCCTGAAACCAAACTGTCTGCGCCCTAGATGCACTGGAACTACACCTGGAGTCGTATTCTGGGGAGCAATTTCCTATGACTGCAGGAGCACTGTCGTATTTATCCCAAACACACTGACTGCAAATTTGTAGTCTGGTAATTCAACCTATAGTACGGCCATTCCTGAACAACATTCGTAGGGGAGTTTTTAACAGGATAAAGTTCAACCTACACTACTGCTGTAACGCAGCGTGCTCTACAGAGTGTTGACATTTTACCTTGACTTGCGAGATCGCCATATCTGTCTTCAGTTGAGCACGTATGGGATATCATTGAAAGATAACTCCAGCATCATTAACAAACAGCAGTGATCGTCTCGGTATTGACACAATAAGCATGGAACTCCGTACTACCGAGGGACATTCGGCTCCTGTGCGACACAATGCATGGCCGCGGTAGCCGAGTGGTATAGGTATCGGACCGTGGCTTGCTTTGTCACCGGTTCGAGCCTAGTACCACTAAAGACCCGCTGTGTAGGGCAGCGATGCACGTTAAATCTGTCGAGAGCTGAAACGTCCTCCCGTTGGTGTGGTGTGGTAGTTAGGAGAGGGGGTGCCAGCTCAGGTGTCGTCCACGTCACTTGACCATAGTTCAAAATTACGTGGTCCATCGCCAAAAGTCATCGTGTAGCTGAACAGTGCGACGTTAATATTCAATCAATCAAGCGACACAATGCATGCACGCTCGCATTCAAAATTCTGGAGGTTACACCGGCTATTTAAGTAACAACATTTCACATTTAAAATGCCTTTTCTTGAACTTAAATTAACCCGTGATTTTGAAAATTAAATAAATTAAAATATGTTTATATACTAAACAATTACATTGTCCTAATATTTCACTACTCTACAATAATTTCTTGGTGGGATTTTTTTCTGCCAGGGCGGGGGTATTTTATGGAGGATTTCTATGAGAATGGGAACCCTGCCGGTGTAAGGTCGATAAAAGAATTCAGACATTTATCGACCTTATATATCCCGGCAGGGTTCCCATTCTCATAGAAATCCTCCATAAAATACCCCCGCCCTGGCGGAAAAAAAATCCCTCTAACAAAAAATTAATTATTTTCTTCCATGCAGATCACTTGCAATTTGTTGGAGGAGTATTCCAAGGCAACGTTCATTGCTTCTTTTTATGTAGTTTTCATGTATAACTTATTTTACTCATTGGAAAGAAGAGTCGAATGTTCAGTCAATGTTAGCATTTTTAGTTATTGCTTTTGTTGGTCCCTCCATAATATTCATTGAAAGTTGCAACATACTCTTGAAAGAATAATTCAGTGGTGTGGCTGTTGAAAACTAACGTTAAGCTCTGAGATAAAAGTAAAATAAAATAAAATTTTTCTTTTTGGCTGGAGATCCCTGACCATTCCCAGGGTGTTCTCCCTCAAAATTGGAGTGGAACCGAGCCAAAACATGCTGTCACCTGCATGGTGATCAAGGCTACGGCTAACGACAGGCTTCCAATCTAGCCCTTTGTCATGATGAATTTCGTGGGCCTCGATATAATACATGCCGATCAGGTGGCATTTGTAACAGAACCACAGTAGAACAAATCACACGCAAGGAATTTCAATTCATTCTCTTTATATGCAAGTTTCATTTCTATGTCTCATTCTCTGAATTTACTTTAAAGATACAATATACACTTTGCATAAAACAAAACATATAAACGTTTTCTTACTAACGACTTCTTATTTGAAATTTATACAACTATAAACAAAATTATTTTCATTTAATAATAACGCTAAAAAATTGTTTGTGATTTCTATTTATTTTTTCAAACATCTTGTAATCATCGCATGTTTTTCTTGTAATTGTCTTTACAACCTTGTTTCTGAATAATCACTTTAATTTCTCTCTTCAATTTTGCCCCATAATAATTTTAATTGACGGTTTTTAATCTACTTTTAGAATTACCTTTTTCCAACCTCCTTTTCAACCAGCTGACTTATTTATAAAATATACTCTGTGTTAAATAATTAAATATTCTGATTACAAAATTCCTTGTGATTCTCGAATTACACAGGTGTATGAGTGATAAAGAAGTAAGATGAAAAAATAACACAAAACGTTTACCCTCATTATCTTATTATTTTTTTTAAAAAAAAAGTCTTGACGCATTTACAAATGATGATTAATATCATACACAAAAATCATCTTACACAAACGGATATATAATGTGCATTAAGTTTTCGCTGTCCAAAACGCAAGCGTAAGGGCTTGACATTTTTTGTCGTCAAGTTTGGAGTGGTTATCACTTTGTCCCTTGGATCCAAAGAAGTTACACGAAATTTCCTCAGAATGTTGGCCAGGACAATCTTCTCTTCAAACATTGCGAATTTCTGACCTGAAATGGATGGAGTGCTGATGTACATAAAATAAGTCGTGATGGAGTAATTTACTCCAATAGTATACTGAAATACTCGACTTAAGGTATCCGTCTACGTTCGGAACCATGATTTTAAAAAAGCGCTTAAATGAATAATTTTCAGGATATTTAGTGTCACTTAGATTAGAATACATGTATAAAAGTGTTTCCAAAATGTTCTCCTTTTATACAAAATGCTTCTAAAATAATAATATTTCGTTAAAGTAAAGACTTCTCCGTATTCGTATATAAAGTAAAGACTTCTCAAGAGAGTCTGAACAGGGATTTTTGAAAAAAAAAACACATTATTTTTAGAATTACCACCAATTGAAATGATTATCGGCGTTTTTTTTTCTTAAAATTGCTCCCCTCTGTTGTCGTAAAATAGGGATAAACCCACTTCTAAGTTTTGTATTTCATAAATTCTAGTTGAGCCTCTGTAGAGAGGTCTGAACTATATGCAGGCAAAATATTATTATAATAGAAGCATTTTTCACAAAAGGAAAATATTTTGAAAATGGGTCATTCTATGCTCATTTTTTGTCAATATATTGTACTTAAATAATTTTTTATTGTAATAATATTCTTAAAGCAATTTTATATACATTTTCTTTTTTATATACATATTAATCTAAGAGACACTAAATATCATAAATATTATCCATTTATACGCTTTTGCAAAATCACGGTTCCGAACGTAGTCGGATACCTCAAGCGAGCTCGGAGTTAAGCGAATTTAAAATCTCATCGATTCGTCTTTCGGGTGAGAAAAAAAATTGTTAAAATTGATGAAATTGGTAACGGTATTGAAGAAGTTTTCACACAATCTTTACAGGCAAATAAATTAAGAAGTGGATAGGGATGGCGATGCTGGATTCCACAATCAGGAGCAGACAATTGATGAGCTCATAAAAATGCATGAGCAAGAGCAGAAAATTAAAGAATCTGTGTCTTAAGACCCAGTTCAATAAGCAGATCGAATTGCAGTATGGAATTTGAGAGAAAGCCTCAGTTTAATCGATAAAGTATTACAAATTTTAGAAAATATAAACTCTAAAGATGACCGTATTCTTTTCAAGAGGACAAGGAATAAAAAAAATTATTAGCATGCTACGAGGAAATTTTGCGAAAATAAAAATCTTTGAGCCGGCAAGCTATGTTGTTAGATTTTATTTAATCTTCCTCATCAATATAATTTCAGTTTTCGATTTTGTATTTGTGTTATCTAAGATTTTATTCAACTGTTTTGTTCGAAATTATTATTTTCTTTTGTCTCCGACCCGAACTAAATCCCCCTACTTACGCGGTTGTCACTTGGTCCCACCTATCCCGTAAGCTCGGGGTATTACTGTATTTTGTAAACTAACGTTCAGTTTTACAGCCGTAGATGTTTGTACTCTCCAGTTTGGACATGTTTACAAATTTAGTACATTTTCTTTTTGACTCTGCAACCGTTACACGTATATAATACAATGCTGTTTGTAAAAAATGCAACACCACGAAGGAATCATCAGAATTAAATGAACTTTGCAGCAAATATCAATTGTAGGATGTTACGTAAAATTGGAAGGTTTCAGAGCCACCGCGCATGCGTGGCGTGCGCAGAACCCCCTGAACTGATGCTGAAAGCGTATCAGTAGAGGGCTGTAGTGGAACATTCAAAATTGTTAATGATTATTTGTTAGTGGCGAATGTTTAGTAAGACCTAAGTATGCCTCCACGACGAAAAAAGGATAATTTCCTACAACTTTAGGGGTTTTGAACGGGGGAGGATTATAGATCTTCAAGAAGGAGGGTTTTCCTATCGCGCAATAGGAGCTCGTGTGCAGCGGAACAGTTCCACAGTGAGGGAGTTTGGGAGCAGTGGACCGACGAGAACCGAACAATTCGAAAAACTAGCAGTAGACGACGGAAGGTGACGTCAGCGCGCGACGATCGACACCTGCTCCGATAGCGGTGAATGACCGTACAGCTTCCTCCAGGTGGTTGACAGCACATTGGTCTACTTCTACAGATGTACTAATGTCGGCTTCACCAATTCGTCGAAGTCTGCTGCACCGTGGATTGCGTGCAAGGGTGCCTTTACACAAGATCCTCCTCACGGTAAACCATTGACGACTGCGTCCGCAATGATGCACAGAGTCTGGCAAGCTGAATGGCACCAGTCCCTGAAAGTATTCAGTCCTCGAAAGTATTCTCCACCCGCGTACGGTCAACGACTCCAGCGGTTGTCCTTTGTGGTTTTTGCCCCTAAACTTTTCCACCGCCATCCAGGTAGGGGGAGTGCCACTACTCTTCCTTCTTCGATCCCAGAATGCGCAGGGCTTGGCTTTATCCCTCGAATGATCCCTATCAGTTCGCCACGTCGTTTAAAACCACATTTTTGACGTTTCTGAAATTCTGCTTCACTCTTACTCAATTTGAGTCGCACTCGTTTCCTCATTTTCACTTTCGTTGTCTTTCGATTCTCTCTTTCTTGTAATAATTGCCGCACCTTCATAACACCAATTCGTTTGATAAAATCTGGCAGTTTCCAAGCAAGTTTTTCTATTCCTCCTTTATCCTGCGAATATTTACGTTTAAAGCTCCAGTGCTGGGGTACAAGTACAATGTTGCTTGAGGCTTTTAAATTCCCCTTTTGTTGTAACTTGGCAACTATCATTCTGCTTAATTCTTTGAGTTTTCTCTTAGGCGGCAATTTTGGCTTTTCTTCTCCAATTTCATCATCATCCAAGTCCACTCGCTCACTACTAAGATTACGGGATTCAGATCATATTTAGCATGATCTTTTATCACATCTACTGATGTTTCTTCTTTTTCTTCATACGTCTCATTCTCGGCAGAAATTAGCGGTACAGTAGACAAACCCTTTTTTTTCTCTCAACAGCGACAGGTTGTGCTACAGCATCTGGATCCACCCTAAGCATCTGTGGACTTGTTCACTTTTAAACACAAGAATCTTCTCGATTGCTTGAGGTACCTCCATGTCTTCATCTGACTTTTCCTGCTCTTTATGTAACAATTGATTTTGCTCGCTCACTCTTTTACATTCCTCTCCTGGTAAGCACTTCTGTTCTGTTTTCATGCTCATTTTACGCTTCTCTCTTTAACATGTCGCATCTTCTCTTCCACAAGCCATCTTTCCTTCTTCGATCTCATTTCTACTTCCAAAGTTATTCTTTCGCTCATTATTCTTTCTTCTTCAATCTTCCACCTTTCCCCTACTGCTTTGGCTTCCCCCTCAGCCTTGAGTCTGGTCTTCTCCCTAGCATTGAGTCTGACCTTCTCCCTAGCATTGAGTCTGGCCTGCTCCCTAGCATTGAGTCTGGTCTGCTCCCTAGCATTGAGTCTGGCCTGCTCCGCAGCTTTGAGTCTGGTCTCCATCTCTTCTTTATGCCTTGCTTCTCTTATTCTAGTCTCGTTCTCTGTTTCTCATCTTGCTTCTATTCTCGCAAATTCCAATTCTCGTTTTCACTCTAGGTGGCGTTCTTCTGCTTCCTTACTCGCTATTTCCAATTCGTATTCTCTTTCCCAACGGCGTTCTTCTGCTTTCCTTCTTTGCTCTTCTGCTTTTCTTCCTAGCTCTTCTATTTACATTCTTTCCTCTATCGTAATGGTCAAAAAATCTTTGAGAAATTCTTCGTTATCCAAGTATGTCTTACCTTGCATTAGTTTTTGTTTTTCCTCCACGTTCATACCAGGGGATCGACTGTTTCTCCTATCTCAACCAAAACAGTTACGAGATCTTCTTTTTTAACGTTTCTGAACGTTTTCTTCTTTTTTTCTCTTCTTCGCGAATATGGAGCGTGATGTAATAACTTTTATTTCTTTCTTCATAACTTTTCAAATCAATCAATAGACACATAATTAAATCTTGATTAACACATTTATCTTGATTAAATATAATAATCGAATAACAATTAAACTACAATGTCCGTCATTTCACAAATCAATATTTCAAACACAGTCCCAAAAGACTATTTCTTCTACTTTCTTACATCAGACCACGACTGTGGACACTGTCTCACCGAAGGAATTCCGTTTCCTCTGGCCCAAAACAATTCAACGCCTCCGTTTCCAAAACAAGAGACATTTTTCTTCCCTCGACCACTCTCTCCGGGGTCAAGCCACCTTTTCTGAAACACAGCAACCCCTCACCCTCCACCAATGTGGGAACGTCGCCAACTCCTAAAGAATATACCGCCAAGTATATATATATGTGTGGCAGTGTGATATCACGCGATGACGATCGTTTTGGCGTGATCCATAAAGAACTCTCGCTCGGAACGGAAGGAACCCAGATCGAGAGAGAGAGAGAATCTTAGTACCTTCTAAAAAAAGTAAGTAAATCTACCTGTAAATCTTCTTTTGAGGTTTAGAAATGTACGCCAGTTTCAAAAATGCCTAAAATGACAATGCAGTGACTCTTCGGTAGAGGGCGAAAATATAGTTCCAATTATGCGTGAATTCAAAAATATATTCAAACACTTTAAAAGAAAGGAAACTTCATGAATATAAATATATATAATCGCAACTGCACTCGTATACTGATATATATATACGAGTATTTGAAAGAGCGAAATGAAGTACCTTGAAGGAAGTTGCTATTTTTACTGAAGTAAAATTTATAAGAAGCCAGTTTAAATATTTGAATAAATGGCCTGTAAATTTGTGTCCGATTTATTTTGCACTTGTTTTATCAATTCATTCGAAATAGCGTCCAATCATTGACATGCATTCCTTTTTGTTGATCGTTGAAAAATCATCAAATCATCTCCACAATCGGATTTTAAGATGCAATCAAAATTTCTTTTAAAAATCACCGATTTGAAGAACAAAATAAGATCATTAAGTGGTTTATTATTATTAGAGTTTACACCTTAAGCATTGATTTACATATAAAGCCTCCCCCCCTGTATGGAAATATTATGAGTAGTGAAATTTTTGTATAAGCGTTAACAAAAATGCGTTACGCTGTGTTCTGCGCATGCGCCAAATCGCTGTTGGAAGAAAGCAGGTACTTTAGTACTTTAGTGGTAGCTTAAGGTATTCGACTACGTTCAGGACTGCGATTTTGCAAAAGCGTATAAATGGAAAATATTTATGATATTTAGGGTCACTTAGATTAAAAAACGTATATAAAATTGTTTTGAGACTATTATTATAATAAAAAATTATTTAAGTACAATATTTTGACAAAAAATGAACATAGAATGACCCATTTTCAAAACATTCTCCTTTTATGAAAAATGCTTCTAATATAGTAATATTTTGTCGGTACATAGCTCAGATCTCTGTACAGAGGCTGAACTAGAATTTTTGATATATATATACAACTTAGAAGTGGATTTATCTATATTTTACTACAAAAGAGGGGATTGATTCATTAAATATTAACGCCGCACTGTTCAGCTTCACGAGGGTTTTTACAAAAGAGGGGAGAAATTTAAAGAAAAAAAAAAGCGATATATTTTTTATTTGGTAGTAACTCTGAAAATAATGTGAATTTTTCAAAACTCCCAGTTGGGACTCTCTGGAGAAGTCTTTACTTTATATAAGCAAAATATTATTATTATAGAAGCATTTTTATAAAAGGAGAACGTTTTGAAAAAAGATTATTCTAAGTTAATTTTTTTACCAAAATATTGTATTTAAATAATTTTATTTGTCAAAATGTCCAAAAACAATTTTATACATGTATTCTAATCTTAGTGACACTAAATATCATGAAAATTATCCATTTATGCTTTTTTAAAAAAAATCAGGGTTCCGAACGTAGTCGGATACCTTAATAAGCCAGTAACAGTCTCCGTGAAGGAGTGAGTCATTTGTGTAGTGGTCATGTTAGTGGGCTTCGAATCCATGGGTTCAATATTCCGAAGGCAAGATATATGTATATATATTATTTTAATGAATTAATGTGAAAAATGTAAACATATAATATTTTCATATGTTCTCTTTCGATATTCTCATATCTTACTTTTAGTATTATATGAGATGCATTTATTTACCATGTTTGCCTACAATATAATCAAAGACAACTGCACCTAAGGTGTAAACTCTAGTCGTGCGTTTGTAAAATCAGTTTTATTAAGGAAACCAGGACATGTGCTTGAAAGAGTAAAATGCCAAAACTAAGACCCTTTGTTTATTAGGAAACAAATATCTCTTTTAAAATTTCCAATAGTGCTTATATTGTTTATGTTCTTAATAAAGATAACTTAATTATTCTGTAAAACTATAAAAATATTTTTTTAGTACAAAAGTTTTTTTTTCCCTACTTAATTTAAGTAATGCATAATTTTTGAGAACTCATAATATATATTTATGTTTAGGTACCATTTTTTCAAATATCTTTTTTTATGCAAAATATTTTTTACACATTTATAAAACAATACACAAAATACAGTGAAGCTATTTTTTAGTAAAATTTTAGGATAGTTTCTGAAAAAAATTTATGAAACTTTGAAATTTGAAAATTTTTATTTCTGCTTTTTTTATGCATAAAACCATTTTTAAATAATAAGGCACTATTTTAATAGAAAAAATAGGTTCACTATATGCATAGGCATCTTGTATAGAAGTATAAGAAATCTGGAATCATACAGTGTGTTACGACCTGCATGTGCAGAGGGCGCTAGTAGTCCTCCTTGTTTACATTTCGTCAGTATGCTTGTAATGCATCCTCGGAGCGGACGTACCTACCGTCCTCAATAAACAAACAATTTTTAAAGTATACAGTCCACGCCTTTTGCTTGAGCAGTCAAGTTATACATAACTCAAAGTCTGCTCATAATCCGTTATAGACATTTCTAGAATAACCACACCATTTGTGGTTAAAATCAGAGCTATCGACCTCACCCACAGTGCAACAGTTTTTTAAAAAAAATGTACCTAAATGCAAAAAAAAAAAAAAAAAATTATGCTTTTGAGAAAAAGTAAAAAAACTAAAAAAACAAAACAACAACAATGTTTTCACATATTATACACTTGATTAGTATTTGCTTGCCTACTTTTATATGCCTAATAATAATACTTAATCATTTTCTAGAGTTATAAAAGTAATTTTAAATTCATATGTTTTTTTCCCTTTGTTTTCGTTAACATTAACATAATTTTCGAGATCTTGTAATACTTTCATGTAGGCACCATTTCTTACAAAAATATTTCTTGAATATACGAAAAATTATACACACATATATAAAGCAAAATATCAAACATAATGAACCAGTTTTTAATGAATTCATTGCATAATATATAATTTCTTTGAAATAATCATAAAACCTTAAAATTTTGAAAATCTTAATTTTTTTCTTTTTGCACATATAAATGTATTTTTTAAAAAATTAGACAAGATGTACCAAAATATATTTTGTTCACTATATGCACATGCATCATGTTTAAATATATTTATTATTCATTTAAATGAAAAAAAAATCAAAAGTTTATTGCGATAAGATTCAGGAGAAATTACACATTTAAAATATGTCAAAAGTTGAGTGGTCATTTGTTTACATTTTTATTTTTCATATTTTACGGCTATTTTATCAATAAACATATAAGTATTATACATTTTTAGATTCAGAAAAATATCCACTATTTTTTAGAACTAAAATTCAAAAATCGATTTTTTCAAAGTATATGATGTCCTGGTTCCACGAATTTTTCCATGATTATTACGCGTCCTTTATAGTAAAGTATTATGCCTTAAGATATCCGACTACGTTCGGAACCGTGATTTTGCTAAAGCGCATAAATGGATAATTTTCATGATATTTAGTATCACTTAGATTAGAATATATGCATAAAGTTGTTTTAAGGGTATTTTGACAAAAAAAAATTTATTTAAATACAA
Organism: Trichonephila clavipes; assembly: GCA_019973935.1. Taxonomy (NCBI): domain Eukaryota; kingdom Metazoa; phylum Arthropoda; class Arachnida; order Araneae; family Nephilidae; genus Trichonephila; species Trichonephila clavipes. The sequence goes on along the minus strand of BMAU01002743.1, from coordinate 113,399 downwards.
TATTTTGGCAAAAAAAAATTGACTTAGAATAATCTTTTTTCCAAATGTTCTCCTTTTGCGAAAAATGCTTCTATTATAATAATATTTTGCCTGTATATAGCTCAGACCTCTCTACAGAGGTTCAACTAGAATTTTTGAAATATACACTGCTGGACAATTGCTAAGGACGGATAACACTATCATCCATAGCAACCACAAAATGAAAGGAAGCAAAATGTGGAAAATTAGAATAAGTGCGGGATATTAGTAAGAATAAGTATGAGTATGCAAATTTTTTTCCACGTCTGTTCATCACGTGATAGCGTTCATAAGAGCTTTAAAGGTTTTGACGCGTGTGGACAGTTGTTGTTTCAAGTGAAAGTTTTACAGGAAAGACTTAATAGACGAACTTAAAATTTTTGGCATGTCTTCCCGACATCACATAGATGATTTTATGCGTGGCCGAATTATTGGAAAGGTCGAAGAAGGGCGAAAAATAACACATGTTGCCAGGGAGTTCGACATCGCTCACAGCGTTGTTTCACGGCTGTGGAAGTCATTTAAAACTACTGGAATGTGTAGTAGACGGCACGGGGCGGTCGTGTTAGAAGTACGACGCCAACAGAATACAGATATATCGTCCTATCAGCAAAAGGAACAGGCGCACCACAGCTCAGCAGGTGGCAAATCAGTTTCTTGCTGCCTCAAGAAAGCAGATCTCCCGAAAAACTGCTGTCAGACGTTTGAGGGGAGGAGGACTATACGCACGCAGACCTGTTGTGTGTGTCCCATTGACCAGACAGCACCGTACTGCCCGTTTGCAATGGTGTCGTGAGCATCACAATTGGACTGAACAGGACTGGGCATGCGTACTATTCTCAGATGAGAGTAGGTTCAGTCTGTCATCGGATTGTAGACCCCAACTGATCTGGCGCGAGAGTGGTACTGCTTATCGTCCAGAAAATATCCAGGAAAAGGACCGATATCCGACATGCAGTATCATGGTGTGGGCCGACATCATGATCAATGGCCGCACGCGACTACATGTGGTTGCGAATGGGACTATGACGGGCCAACGATACATTGATGAAGTTCTACTTCCTCATGTTCGTCTTTTCCGTGGTGCTGTCGGTGATAAATTTGTTTTTATGGACGACAATGCAACATGTCATCTAACACTCGCTGTTCAGGATTGTCTAGACAGCAAGGGTATTCAACGTCTCGTATGGCCAGCGCGTTCTCCAGATCTAAACCCCATTGAAAATGTGTGGGATGCTTTGGGGAGGCAAGTTGCTGGTCGAAATTATCCTCCGACAAACAAGAACACCCTCATCCGTGCACTCACAGAGGAATGGGATAAATTGCCTCAACAGCTGCTGGATAATGTTGTGCAAAGTATGGTACGACGTGTGGAATGTTGCATCACACTTCACGGTGGACATATCCCGTACTGATACCTTTCTTTAAGGTGCCTGCTGACTTTTAGATGCATTGTTCCATTTCTCCGTACGCAGATCAAATGAACATTTTTCTTTCTTTCAGATGTTTCACAGCTTTTGTACTTTCCAGAGCAATAAATATTCTTTATTCTAATGTCTGAACAGTGTGGCAACTATATTTAATCCTACTAGGCCTCATGTCTCGCTTAATGTTATGCTACATAGCAATTTGTGATCCGTTCTTAGCAATTGTCCAGCAGTGTATAACTTAGAAGTGGGTTTATTCATATTTTACGACAACAGAGGGGAGCAATTTTAAGAAAAAAATGCCAATAATTATTTCAATTGGTGGTAACTCTGAAAATAATGTGAACTTTTCAAAATTTCCAGTTGAGGCCTCTGTAGAGAGGTCTGAGCTATATACAGGCAAAATATTATTATAATAGAACTGTTTTTCACAAAAGGAGAACATTTGGAAAAAATGTTACTCTAAGTTAATTTTTTGCCGAAATATTGTATTTAAATAATTTTTTTGTCAAAATGTCCTTAAAACACTTTTATACATATATTCTAATCTAAGTGACACTAAATATCATGAAAATTATCCATTTATGCGCTTTTTTAAAATCACGGTTCCGAACGTAATCGGATACCTTAACAATAAAAATTTTTATTTTTGGAAACAAGTTCTAGTTTAGAATACACATCATAAACTTTTTATTGAAAAGAAAATGCGCAAAGAGCAATGAATAATAATGAATGATAATAAAAGACTTACAGACTTTGAATGATTCCTTACATTCCCTGGCAATAAATGGAACACTAGGACACAAGCGAAGAGATTCCTGTGTTAAAACATACAAAACAATTTCATTTTCATGCAGAAACATTATGTTGGCAGATGGGAACAAGAGGGATTAAAGTTATGTGCAATGCCAAAAAAAATAATGTATATGAAATCCTCCTAATCTTTAATTTGGGTTTTTTAATAATGCTGAATAGATCGTGACACATAGTTATCACTTGTTTCAATAAAATGGCCGACTACAGTTCAATAGCGAATTTCGTTTTCACTAGTTTCAGACGAATCAAAAAGGAAAAGTGGGTATATATGCTGACTAACACGTACAATGGAACCCTTTTTTACAACACCGGAAAGGCCGTAACCTAAACTTTATTCTTTTTTTTTTAAATCAAAGCTACTTCTTCCCCCTATTCCTCATACACATTTAGGGAAGACTACGCAAATAGTTATTTTTATTCTTTTAGATTTTTATTGAAGATTTTGTATAAATTGTATCCCGAAACAGAGTAAATCATCCCTCGGTTTAATGTTAACTTATACTCAAATGTTATAATCAATTTTTAAAGACCCAGAGAAAAAAATCGTATTTTTTTAAAGAAAATGTGAGTATATACACACAGTGAATATCTCAGAAGTTCTTGGGAGGCATTTGCTGCTCCTCCTTCTGCTTACTCCTGCCTTTAGCCAAAACATTTTTAGTATATATTTTTAGTTAGAGGTTTTGGGTGAAGAAAAGTGAGAGGTATATGTTGTTGTTCTCGTGTCCATGAATAAATGCAGTAGATATCACTAAATTCCGTCGAAAGTCTTGATCACTGCCTCTGCTATTCTGGGAGCATCAGGGCTGTACAGGAGTTCCCGCAAAGAGTCCCTCAGAGGGACCATTCCCATTTTTAGTAACTTTGTTGCGACGGTTGGGCATTCCAAGATGTGATTGGGCGTCAGTTGAAGATCTGGGCAGTGTTTGCATTGAACCTTGTCTGGGTGAATCTTCCTGCCCTTAAGGTGTTCAGTTCTCAGTCTGGCAATTGTGGATGTTATAATTCGGGGACAGTCAAATTCCGTAACTAGGTATATAAAAACCTGAAATACGTAGAAAAGTGAAAAAAATTGTGACTCCCCCCCCCTCTAAAAAAACGATACTTTTATTGAATATTTTAATTCAGGGCGGAACCACTCTCATTAGCCAAAAACGTTCCTGTCTTAGAATTTTTTCATTTCTTTAGCCTTGTAAAGGACAAGCCCACCCAAGGACGTTAGAACTAGCCCTTTTGGTGAGAGAGCGCAACAGGAACGTTAAGTTCAGTTAGTGCCGAATGCCAACAAGTAGTAGAAGAAGCGAGAACAAAAGCGGGATGAGAACTTTGGAATGTATAGTTTTAAGAATTTATAAATGTTTTAGTGTTTTTAAATGTGTGTACTGTGAACTAGGAGTGAGAAATTAATAAACCAATTTTGGTTTAAAACTGCCTCTTCACTACGAAAATAACAATACGCTACAACTATTTACACCATGTTACAGCCTCTTAGAAGATATTATCGATTTAAATACGCTCTTCATATAAAATTCATGGACATAAAATTACCGAACACCAATAAAAATAGGTAGGGGAAGGGACATTTCGAGAAAATGGTGAGTAATGTGGCCAAATGGAGGTAGTTCTCGGATTCGGGAGTTCATTTTACGTACGATTTTGCAGGAATGGTGTTGAGGTCGATTTTTAAAAAAAAGTTGTGTAAAAAAAGTAAATTTATTGAAATATATGCACTACAATTATCATTGTATCTTAAGGTATTCGAAACATTATAAATGCTTTTTTAGGACTCATTACCATTAAATACTAATATTTAACTAGTAGTTTTTAAAATAAGTTACCTAAATTTTACGAAAATCACAATTATAAGGGAAATTTTAGCGATATTTTTGAAAAACTTCAAATCATTTAAAGAAAAAAAATAATAAACTTTTATTAGTCAAAGTATTGCTAAAACAAATTAGTCGCATTTATCTAGAAAATGTACTGAAATTTAAAAGATTTATTAAAATTTGATAATTTTTGAGTTGATTGGGTAAACATTATAAGAAATTTGACATTCTTTATGAGACAATTATTTAAGGCTGTCTTCGGCTAATGTTAAAGAATAGGACCCAAATTTAAAATATTTTTATCAGATATAAAAGTACTCAAACATTAATATATCATATTCTGGCTTCACTATACTGTAGATAATCCCTTATTTTATCATACTATTCATTTTTTCTTTCTTTTATAAAATGTGTTTTTCATTTTTTTTCCTATACCGTAATGTTAAATGAGCTATTCTTTTACAAGTTAAAAGGAAAAACTAATTATTTATGAAATATTTTGAAATTTTAAAAACACTGTATTATGAAGAAATGTATGAGTTACAATGTCAAAAATTTTTACGAAAAATTGAGGTATTTTTTCTTTCCGAAAATGTGCTCCACGGTAAGTCCACATTGTCGTATAGATGGCGAAAAAAACCTTAAATAACAAGCCATAACTTAAAAAGTATTTATACAATACGAAATATTTTAGTATATTCTCTAGAAAATGATATAAATATCTGGCTCAAAAGTTTTATATAAAAACATTTGTAGCATTTTGAGTTATTAGACTCACCATGATAGATTTTGAGCAATTTAAATGCCCACTTCTGGTGGATCAAAGACCTCTTCCGGTTTTTCTAACATTAAAAAATTGATTGTAACCTGGCCTCTAGGTAGCGTAGAAAAAAAAAGTATGTTTTGTAACGCCGAAAGATATCTCTATTTAGTAACATAATAAACAAAAATATCTGTCTTGACCGAATTTGGTCATTTTCAACGTGTTCGGATATCTTAAATATATATATATATACATTTTTATATATAAAAATCTTCTGTGCGTGTGTTTGTCACTAAACTCCTCCTAAACGGCTGGACCGATTTCGATGAAATTTTTTGTGTGGGTTCAAGTAAATTCGAGAATGGTTTAGATTCACAATTCGGTCCGATATCGCGCGCGCGCGTAATTAGTTAAAAAGATATTAATTAAAAACATTCAAAAAATACAACTCATCATTCACCTGCATTGTTGTAACAACGCTATTGTTATAAACAAGTAATATAAAAAAAAATTGTAAATCAATTCCTACTTAGATCAACCAAGAAAAATTTATTTTAGCTACTTTTTATTAAATAGTTGCAACTAATATAAATATGTATATACAAATGACAGAATCATAACATTAAGTGGTAATTAATTTTTAATAATTATCATTAAAGTATCGTATTGTCATCCAAAACAATCGTGTATATAAAATTTCCTTTCAACTGAATGCTTTATTTAACACGTGTGAAAAAAACTTTTTCAAATTTTGACATAATTCGTTTAAAGGGTCGCTAAGTCACCAACGTGGCTGTATTTGTAATTTTTTAAATAATTAGTTACAATCAATTAATTTTTATTAATTATAATTAAATTACTGTATTGTCATCCAAAATAATCATGTGCATTACATTTCAGCTCAATTGAGCGCTTTAAAATGTATTTTATTAACAATTGAAAATTCCACCAAGATAAATAAATAAATAAACAAACAAACAAATAAAATTTTTATAGAGATTGTGAGCTAATAGTAGGAATTGAAAAAGATGTAAGTTGGCGTCGAAAATTGATTTTGAGCCAAACTGGTCAAACCCGGTCTTTATCGTTACGAAAATGCAGACGATTCACGCTTTTTAACGTTTTTAATTAATATCTTTTCAAATAATCTTTATATATGTAATTCTTCTGTGCGTATGTATGTAACTGAACTCCTCCTAAACGGCTGGACCGATTTTAATGATAGTTTTTGTCTGTTCCAGTGGACTCGAGAATGGTTTTTAGATTTATAATTCGGTTTAGAAATGTTTATTTAATTAATTTGTTATTTATATAAATTGTTGATCTTGGAATGTTTTACATTGGATCCGGCAGACTGCGCTACGATCTCAGTATCGAATATTCAAAAATCTTTTATTATAATTCAAGTTGGTCCCGACAGTTGGTGCTGTGATCATTTCAGGAAAATATTTTGTCTCTTCGTGTTATTATTTTGTTGAAATAAATCGTGTGTTAGTTAAATTATTTCATTCAGATGTAATTAGTGTTTGAAATTTTACTCAATTTTACTCAAATTTTACTCAAAATGGCCCAGATTGTTAAAGTTTATTCATAAAAATTTGGAATTTTTGAATTTAAGATGTGTGTACAGAACAACGTCTGTCGGGTCCTCAAGTATATATATATATATATATTACCTTAATAACACATTCAAGATATTTCATTTTTGTTAGATCTTCAAGCACTATATTCCTATCGATATCATCTTCAAAAATATCATCTAGTTCTTCTTGGACTTTTTGTTGAATTTTTGGATTCTGTCCCAAGCAGTACAAAACCCAACTGAGGGCCATAGCTGTAGTATCATGACCCTATAAGAGAAACAAAAGACATGAATTCGAAAACCTTAAGATAATGGAAAGTGTAGTATCACATCTAAAGAATTTAAAAAGTTTTACTGCAAACATAAAAGTATCCACTTCCATCCCGATATCTTCCTCTGTGAAGGATGGGTCTTTCAAATGATGCTCCAAGAGTAATTCTAAGAAGGCTTTCCGTTTCTTTCTGTGATTGAGATTCCCATTCGGCAATGGCTCAGTGATTCCATCTTTGCTACGCATTATCAAATCTAGCTTCTTTTCTTTTATTACCTACAGAACATAGCTTTTTTTAAAAAAAATGCCTCTATGAGAAAATCACCAAGCCACTAGTGGAGACTTGACGAATCACTGAAGTCATCATAGGCTAAGTTACTGTTTTTGTATTTGAAAATATTGAATATTTTTTAAAGGGTGTTGGAAAGCTAAAATCATGTTTTTGACAATTTGATATTTTTGCATTTTCAAATTGTATAGATTTTAACCTTTCTAAAAATACCTTATTTTAACCTTTAGGGTAATTAGAAGCCCTTAAAACCTGTTTTTAAATAATCGTTGAAACTGGCCACGCCCGTTTGAATGGTGAAAAATGTAAACAAGGTACTTCGTTTTTGCTTAAAAGTTGAATGTCTGATATAAACCGAAACATGTATCTTGTATTGTAAATTGAGCCTTTTATTTTTTTTCCTAGCCCATTAGAAGCCTCAGTGTATACATTAAAATTAATTTATATCAAATGTAAATTTTGATGTTTGTTGTATCTTTTCTGAGAAACTTATGTTCACAGGCATATAAATTTTTTATGATCTAATTATAATGATGGCTAATATGTACTGAAATTAGCTTTTTGTAAAAAAACTCAAACATTTATTTTTTAAAAAGTTTTAATGTGAAAAATGGGTCAAATTTTGCAATGTTTGATAAAATATTTCATAAATTGTTAAAAAATTCAAAATAAGTTCATTTCAGTATAATGAGAAAGGTGTACTTCAATTGTATGAAAAATTTCAAGCATGTACATATAACAGATTTTGAGAAACGGTACATCGAAAACAGCCAATTTAACATTGTCAGAAATGAGAGAGAGAGAGAGAAAAAGGTTTCCAACTCCTCTTAAACATGATAAGGAGATTTTCCGTTCTTGATAAATATAAAATTGAAACAGTTAAATAGAAATTAATTGGAAACAAAATCATTTTCGTTAATTTTTTCATAATCAGAATAATGAAACAAACTGTCTGTGAGAATGCTGTAATTCAGTAGTGCACACAAGGGGGCTCCTCGGGTTCGGACCAACCCCCCCATAGACCTTGAATGTTTTTCGATTGGTTATAATCCTATGTAATAATATGTATATATTACGAAAAATTTAATTATGTAATTGTTATTAATAATTAATTGTATTAACTAATGTTAATATTTAATTAATTTTTTTATTGTTTTTGTTCCCGAAAGCTGACAAAATCAAAAGAGTATGCTGAGCGGCGTATTGGAACACGATACCAAAATGGTGGACTTTCGACCCTGGACCCCCTCCCCCTTGAAATATTTTTGTGTGCGCTATTGCAGTAATTTAAAACCGGGGAAAACAAAAAAGGCATGCTTTGCAAAAAACGCTTTACAAACTATATGCTATATTTTATTTTGATTTTTTTAAAAAAATTCAGATTAATTTAATGTTTAGAAATGTATTACTGCTTTTATAACGTGACAGTACTTAAAAACTCTGAAGTACCTTCGTTTCAGGTGAACATTCCCTTGCATATTTTAATAGACATCAACTTAGTCCTGTTATTTGAATGTAAATGAAGTTCAAATTTATCCTATATGAGATAAAGCTTAGGGTTTTTTTTATCTATTTGAACCTCATTTTCATTACAGCATTCTCTATAAAATTCTCTCCGTTTTTTAATTCACAAAATTATTTTTTGAAAGAAGGTGCCTTGAGAGAGATTTTATGTAAAAGAAACTCAACATCTTGTTATAATGTATTATTTTTCAAATGAAAAAATTTTGAATGAAAAGAAAACACTTATAATGTTCACTTATAATTTATATAATTTTCCCATCTCTTAATGATTCTAAACATTGATGACAAAAATGTTATCAATGTTTATAGGTAAGAGGAATATGAATCTTATAATGTTCGTTTATTAAATAATCAAAATACGAGGCGTGTCCATATACTTAAGTACCGTTTCGTTCTACCGCAACTGCAGTGGTGGTATCGGAGTTCAGTACTTGCGCACTCATCTCTCTGGTTGACTGTCTGTCCAGTGACGCCATTACGGCCTGATTGTGTTGTTTTTACACGTTTTAGTGAGCGTTCAAAATGTCTAAGACAATTGCCGACCTCGTTGACTGTGACGTACTGCCTGTAATCCGATTTTAAAATGCAAGGAATGTTAAGCCAATTGAAATTCATCGTCAAATTGTAGAGATTTTTGGTGAAAATGTAAAGACTGCTGAAATGGCGAGAAAGAGGGTTCCACAATTCAATGATGGATGCACCAATGTTCATGGTTGCCTTCGGTTGTCAATGGTTGAAAAAGTGAAGGAGAAAATTCATGAAAACAGACAGTTTGTGAAGCCCCCGCCGGGGGGCCTTAGTTCTATATTATCTACATGACCTGTTTCTGTGGAGAAGAACGAAGAACCAGTCAAATCATTCATTTTAAGATCTGTTTATTAAGATCTTAGCTTAAACACAATACACAAAAATCATAATTAAGTAAGCTGATCTAGAATGAGAAGACGCAACACGTACAGAGAGTTTTTTTTCAGGTATAGAAGTTTAAGTTGGCATTACTTTCCAAGATGGCGACCGATTTAACAGCTGTCAAGTGATTTATTCTCAGTTTGGTTTGGCAATTCATCATGAATAGACTCACGCCTGAACAACGCTTTCAAATTGTGCGATTTTATTTCGAAAATAATGGTCGATTTTCATAAGCGAATTTTGTTTAGCGACGAAGCGCACTTCTGGTTGAATGGCTACGTCAACAAACAAAACTGCCGCGTTTGGAGTGAAGTTAATCCACAAGTGTATGTCGAAACACCGTTACATACAGAAAAACTGACTGTTTGGAGCGCTTTATGGGCTGGTGGAATCCTTCTTCAAAAATGATGAAGGCCATAACGTTACAGTCAATGGTGATCGGTATAGAGCCATGATTACTAACTTTTTCATTCCTGAATTGAACAATCATGATGTCCAGGAGCTGTGGTTCCAACAAGACGGCGCAACATGTCACACAGCTCGTGCCACAATCGATTTATTGAAAGACACGTTTGGTGACCGCCTAATTTCACGCTTTGGACCTGTGAATTGGCCTCCAAGACCTTGTGATTTAACACCGCTAGACTATTTTCTGTGGGGCTATGTAAAGTCATTGGTCTATGCGGATAAGCCACAAACGCTTGACCATTTGGAAGACAACATTCACCGTGTTATTGCCGATATACGGCCACAAATGTTGGAAAAAGTCATCGAAAATTGGACGTCCAGATTGGACTACATCCGAGCCAGCCGTGGCAGTCCTATGCCAGAAATCATATTTAAAATGTAATGCCACAAGATTATCTTTCGAATAAAAAAATTCATGTCAATCGAATAATACATCGTTGTTTTATTGCAATTTAAAGTTCTATACCTCTAAAAAAACACTCTTTATTACCAAATAGTCGCGTACTTGACCTCTTAATCTAACTTTATAGATTAATTCTTCTATCACTAATACACGACTTTACCTTATAGCGTATAGAAAATAGCTTACCGCTGTATCCTAGGTAATCAGCTACGTTTTTTATCTTCTCTGATATGGCTTTAATTCGACTGTGTTCCTTATAGCCTCGAACGCACTTTTGGTTCGTCAGTACCGGCACTGCTGGGCTATTTCACGGAGTTAGGCTTCTTCTAACTTTATCTAAAATCCCTTTACAGCATCAACCTTTGTGGTTGAGTTTTAAAGGCAGATGAATTATGTTAATAAACACAGAATAAAGGACAAACAAAGGTTGAACGGTTATCCTTATTATCAGGTGTCAGACGTGGTGAAATAACCGTAAATATTCAAAAGGATGTCCGTTTTCCTGGACACGCAATCGAACTCTTTTTACCAGATTAATTGACACTTTACGAAGAGCATGAGAATAAATGTCCGATATTGCATGAAGGATGTTACTCTTAAGTTCATCAAACGCATGGGGATTATTCCTGAAGGTGACATTTTTCAGATATCCCCAAAGAAAAAAATCCTGAATTAACAAGTCCGGTAAACGAGTTGGCCAAAGTCCTTTGGATTGATCATTGAAAAATTCATTTAAAACTTCCATACTGTTCCGTGATGTGTGACAAATCGGGCCGTCTTGCTGCAACCAAGTGTATCTTTCATCACTTTCAGCAAGGATATGAATTTTGTAATGATGTTTATGTAAACGGAAGTTCTCTCTCTCTCTCTTTGCAATAGACTTCTTTGTATAGCGGTCTCCACATTTGCCACTTTCGTTTTCATTATGTACGCTCTACCCGATCGCTTCCTGTCTGCAACCGATCCTGTGTCACGTAACCGTTGCACTAAAAGTGTTATCATTGATGCATTGGGTACTGTTTCACCTGGATATTTCAGCTAAAATGCATTTATCACATGGCAATGAGATTTTATACCGAAATAAAATTTCACAATGGCTATTTGCTCTTGGGAAAATGTCATGCACAACCCATTGTGTGCTCAACTGACAACTGACAAGTATTTTGAAACTGATGCCTGATGCGTTCAAAACTTCTTATGATGGGGCCCCTGCTGCCATCTAGTGAAAGAAATTTCAACCACTTTTGGTTTTGAAGCAACAACGATTACTATGTGGATGTGTGTGACTTTTGAAACACCCGGTACCATGGTGAGTAGAGTGTGTGCCAGGAACTGGACTATCGTATTGATGTATGCCGTATGACTAAGGATTCTCATATGGAACACCATCAAAATATGTAAAAAACTGATTTTGTTCTGTATTCTTTAATATCCTTTTTTACTGTAGTTTTATTATTTTTTTTTGCTACAGTGCTTTGAAACCTTGTAGAGATTATGAAAAATCCTTTATTATACGTGTATTTTTGAATCAAGTGCATTTTGTATACCTGGCTGTGTTATTACTGTTGACAAATATGCTCATTTTACAAGAAAACTTCTACAGGAAGCAAAAGTTGGCAACATATCAAAGAAAACGAACTGATTAGGGGGAAACACGAGATTGTAGTTATGATGTCACTATGACGTCATACGATTTTCTGCCCATTCCTTCTAATAGTTCAGAAAATACTTAAGATCAAATCTTACGATCGGAAAGCGCGAGGCTTGAGGGACCATAATTAATTATCATTAAGATTAATAGAAAGCTTAAATAGAGGAAATTACAGTAAAACTCTTGTACTAAATATTTTTCTGACAAGTTCTTTTATTTCTTGATCTAATGATCGTATTCCGAAAGAATTTGTATAACATAGACATGCAGAGCAACATCTACCTAAGTAAGAAAAATAGAATTTTGTAGAGAAGAAAGAATATTTTATATGTTTCATTCCCATCGTTAACTAATCCATAAACATAATTTACTTTGAAAAATTCCATCTAATTTCTCTCAGATCGATTCAATGCCCATGTATTTAAAAGAAGAGCAAATAATCTAATGTTTGAAATTCGGTACTTAATTTCAAATAAATAATTCAATTATTTCAAAACATTCATAATAAAATGTGTTGTAAACAGTGTATGATAAACATACCTTTCTGGTTAATTCCTTAACTAGACGGATGTTAGCATTATAACTTCTTCCGTGAGCAGTCCATTTAAAAATGAAATCTGGAAACAACCAAGGTCGTACAGCACGGTGCATAAATGCTTCTTCTAATCTATATATATATATATATATATATATATATATATATATAAATCATGTACTATATAACTCTAAATCTAATAAAACTAACCTATAAATAGATATATAACAGGAGAGTATAAGTAAAAAAATGGCTACAAAATAGTTAATAGCAAACTCTTAGCCTTCGGAGTTAAAGCTGTAAAGTTAAGTACAGTCTCAAGCAAGCCAATCTGCCCCTATATTTACCTAAATTACTGAACTGAAGGGATAACAAAATAGTGTAACAGTAAGATTCTAAAAATACTCTTAGATTCTAAACATAATACTATATGTGGTTAATGCACCCAACTCTTTTTTACACGATTTTGATATAACACGTTTCACCAATATACTTTTTTACATGAATTTTTTCTTCCATCACAAATTTCCCCTCCTCCAAAAATGCAAAAAAAAAAAAGAAAAAAGAAAAGAAAAGAAAAAAAAACGGAATGTTTTTAATTCTAATTTTGGCAATGTAATCAGAAGATGGTAGGTTTATGACCACACATGTGTGAATAACTTGGTCAACTTCATGGCTTGCTTACTTTGTAGTCAGGAGTTGGAGAATACTCGAATTTTATAATAACTTTTTTCTTTAATTTTGTTATACTTCAACTTAAACACAGCATTTTATTCTTTAGTATAATTTTATTTTGGGTTAAAGCCCTTTGGATGAGAAGAGCGATTGAATGGAATTTATGACAGTTCATGATGATAAAGTAGTCGATAATGACAAAATCGAAGGTGAAGTTTAGTTATTAACAGCTTATTTCATTCGCGAGGGTTTGAAATATGTAACAAATATAGAATATTTTCTTGCGCATGATCCTGACGTAGAGCATGCATTAAAATTTCAGCATAATCTTAACTTTTGTACAGCCGAAAATCAAAAATTATATAAATAACTAGAGCAGAAAAAAAACAGCTGCTAATAACAGGTTTAATTTGAACTTTTATATGTTGTATGTACTTATAGATTGAATTTTCACTATACACCAATTTTAATTTTTCTGTAATAAAAATGAATTGGTTTTGTTTAATAAATATATAACAAGGATATCATTATTACTTTTTTGCACGGTTTTTGGAGAAGTTATGTAGTTTTGTCATCTTACACGATTTTTAAAGAGGTGGTACATATCCTCAAATTTACCATATGCCGCATGTAATTTTTACACGATTTTTTTGCACGGTTTGCTAACGAATGTATCTACCATGTAAAAAACGTTGAGTGTACTGAAAATGCCAAAGAGATTTTCCAGTACCAAATACAATATACTCTGAATTATCCAAGCTCATTCTACACTAAAAAACCCTTTTTTTAAGGGAAACTTTTCTCTCTTTCTATGCATGTAAAATCAGTGCTAATGTGTATAAGAAAGATGGATCAAATCAGTGCTTTTTTGATGGAGTAGGGGTAAAGGGGATGGTATGTACATTCTTTGTACAAAAGCCTCTCTCTCTCTCTCTTTCACTCTTTTCCTCTCTCACTTTCCCAAATGTTCCTTTAGTTTTTGTGGTTTGTTCATCGTTGGTTACTAGTGGTAAATTTTGTGCTAGTTAAAATTGTGACGGGCTCATCGCGTTTTCCACTAATAACTCTTCTTGGGTTCTTTGGGGCCGAAAAAGGCAAATTCTTTCCAACCAAATCCAGAAGCGAAGCGTGAATATGCAAATTGGAAACCTTTTAAATAGCAGAAGTTTAACGTAAGCGTATGACCTATTGGGAAGTGATTATGTTAGTTTGATTTTAAGCGCGTGAACTGAAGGAAGAGAAGAAAGCCGTCATTGAGTGTGAAGCTATCCGTGACAGAGCGATGAAGTCAAGGCGGATACTATTCCTCGCGAGATAAATAAAGGATATTTAGGATCCGAGAGGATTGCGGTTAAACAAGAGAATAAAGTAGGATAATTCTGTTATCTATTAGGACTGTGTATAAGTTGATATTAGGAATAGGCAGCAATATAGTGATCAGAGTTGCGCTTATTTGGTAATACATATTGTGTGTTTTCTCACCTCAGATCCGCTAAGTTATAATATAAATATTATCATTGTTAGTGATTAATTTAAGATCTTAATAAAAATATTTTAAGATCATGACAACGCCTGGTTCTTCATTCACTTCTACACCTCCAGGTCACGAAGATGATTTAGAAGTAAGGTATCACTCACGGGCGAAAACCTTACAAAATGAGTTGTATGAAACGTTTTAAGATTTAAACAAAAATTAGAAATCATTTAAAAACTTTATAACGGGAAGTCAGCTTGCACAGGAATTTCAAATTGGAGTACAAATGTTCCTGAAATAAAAAAGGACAAAAAAAAACCACATCGTCTTTACGAGAGACTGTGTCACGGCGAATCTGCATTTTTGGAACGAAAAAGTTTTAAAACAGCAATTTATAGATCTAGATTCCACTCTGCTATAGTGGTTTAATCAGGCTTACTATCGGAGTACGAGGAATAATCACAAGAGTGCTCATGTTATCATGGAAATTTGCTCTCTAGACCATAATTTCAGGTTCAGGTCCAGTTCGTCTATGATAGGTTGTTTGCAGGCGCTGACCTGGCCTTCTAATCAATATACGACCACCACTGGCTCTAAGACGGAAACAACTCTCATCGGAAAACACAACACATTTCTTCTCCACCCTCCAAAGAACTCCAATGCGACATCACTGATGTCACATTCAGTAATTTTTAGCTATTGTTATGAACGCTAGAGGAAGTCTGGTTCAGAGTTATTCCTCAAACAGTTCATTTGTTACAGCTCCCTGTGCAATTTTGGCATAAAAAAAGGGTTGTAACTTGTAAGGGTTGTAAGGGCACTACGGCAATCCAGTCATACGGCGAATAAGGCGGTCTTCTCTGTCAATGGTAATCCATGCGTGGATCATGTTTTTTAGATAGTGCCTTACCTGGACCATTGCTGCCAATAATCATGCAAAGTGGATAATTCCTAAAAAGTCTTTCTACGTTATCACGGTAAGAACACCCACCTTTTCTTAGCCCTATTACACAACGTCGTTCAAATCAAGTGAACTATGTTGATAATGGTTTGTCTTCTTGTATGTGTCGCAGGGAAATGACGAAATTAGGAATTTTATCAAATCCCTAAGGGAGAGGATCAATTGATGGGAGATGTTAAAATACCGTCTCTCTTCAAGGTCATTTCTCTGATCAAAGTAAATGATTTTATTAAATCCCTGAACTGTTTCAGTGAAATGATTAAATGAACTAACTGGTCAGGATTTACATTGGCAAAATGCTATACAGGAGGGGAGGAGTTCGAGTCCTTGTACACATGTGGCTGAAGGATGTCATGGACGTACCGCTGGGCTGTCAATGTGCCATAGATCTATATTAGGGGTGATCGTGTATCGTAGGCAATGGCCCTCCATACCATCACACCAGCTGTGGGAGAGGTGCGTTTCTGTAAAGCGAAGGCAGGATAGAGGCATTCACATCGGGTCCACCACACATGAACTCGATTGTCATCACTGCTCAAATTGAATTTAGATTCGTCGATAAAGACTTCCTGTCTCCTTTCCGTTGCCGGTCAATTGCGTCGTACGCAACACCAATCCAAACAGAGCCGTTGGCGGGTAGTGTCATTGACAGCACACATAATGGGTGTAGCGATACCAGATGTCCTTCAGCCAGGCACTTTGTGATGGTACGGGAAAACACAGAGTCCAATAGTGAAGGTGCTACCCGTATATGAAGAGTCAATTGTGACGAATCTGTACGGAACCTTTCCACTAATCTTCTTAGGCGTCTTTCTGGGGAATATAAATTCGCGTTTATATTTCCAATCAACTCCAAAAAGAAGTTTGGGATATTTAAATTAAATAAGGTATTTAAGTCGAGGGTTGCGAGATAGCAAGGGAGATGATGGTAGGCTATTGAGCCAACAACGTTAAAAGCAAAACTAGAAGATTCAAAGAGATTAGATTCGTGAAGACGTCGTGCTGCTAGACGTACCAGAAAGCTGATATAAGCCAGCGGTAAATATAATTCACGTCGCTTAAAGTAAGCGTCAGTTTGAGATACTTAGTTAAAGTTAATGAAAGTTAAGAATTCGAATACGTGTATTTTTCGGATCTCCTATTTCGGTAAACCTTACTTGAGTTGAGCTAGATTAGTAATCAATCGTTTTCTTAGTAATTTAATTTAATATAAAGGCAAATCCTTTTGGAAGACGTAACATTATTATATTATTTGTTATCAGAGATTTTTATGGAAATTATAACAAAAATAAATAATATTATTATTCAAAATGGCTTTTGGTGGTTCTTTGCCTCAAATTAATTTTGGTGTCCAAGGTGTGACCTAGGGGGCTCATCACACAATGAGGGAGTTGTCGTATGATGCGATGGTCTTCTCGACGACTGGTCTGTCGAGGGCATCCTAAGCCTGGTCACCGTGTAAACGACGTCTCTTTTGTCCACTGGTCCCAACACCTCCTCAGAGTCAAATCAGAACGGCCTACTTGACAAGTTACTTCATGCCAATTTCATTACGATCCCACAATTATTTCTTGGTGTGCAAATTTTTATGGCACAATTAGTATATATATATAGTCATAAATTATCATGAAACACCTAGCGAAGAGGGTGGGAAGGGCTAGTATTGTATCTAACTTGAGTTTGAGCTTTTCAATTGTCTTTAGTTATTTTATACATATTTTTTTCATGAAAATTAACGTAAAATGTTATTTTTCTAGCATTTCGGTCCTAATAAAAGTATGGCATAACTTATTAAGATGGTTGTATATCAAAATATTATATTTTCAAAAATGCATAGAGGGATAATTTATTAGTTTTATTTTAGGAACAATTAGTTTGTAAAAGTTTTCATTTATCATAATTTCTAATTAAATGAAATAAAGGATAAAACACTTACTGGTGTACGGCTCTTACATATTCAGAATTTTGTCCACCTTGAGCATCTATATTGACACCCATTGCAGTTTCTATAAGAAAAATAATTTTAAAAATGTCATAAAAATCGTTTATTTTTTTGTGATTGAAAGTTTCTCAAACATCTCATATCACCTGGATATGGCAACTTAAATAAAATTGTATATCTAAATTAAGCAGAAAACTATATACTTAAAAATTGAACAAAATTTCAGTTTTTAAAACACAGAAGTATTTGCTATATGAGCAATTAAGTTAAATTCATTGGAAGATGTAATAAGAAAATAACTAATTTTGAAAATGCAGCAATGGCAAATAATTTTTTTAAGATACTTTATTTTATTGTTTAAGGGAAGATAGCACGATTTATACAAAAAATTTTAATTTAATGATTTTCAAAATGTGTTTTGGTTTTCCCCTATGTGTACGTATTATGTACAAGAGATTTTTTCAAAATTTCATAAAAATCTAACCACTTAATTTTTTTAAGGAAAAAGCTTAAAATTTATGAAAAAATTTTAAAAGGCTACTTCTCTACTATAATAATTAACGTACACACATGATATCTGATTGACAAGTACATCAAACTATGTATAACAAAAGTTTGTATGGGTTTTGTGATAACATGTGATTGTGTGTGGGGTATTCGTACAAAACTTCTTTTTATGAATGCTTATTGAAAATTCCTTAAAAAATGTATAAATTCTAAATTCCATTATTTTTTTAAAAAAATAAGTATTGCTTTGATTCAAAATTTATACCAACTTTTGTTACATGTATTATTACCAATAGTTAGAAAAAATATTAGAGCATTTAGCCGATAGAAAAAAAGCCTTAACATTTTAAACGAAGACAAACTAGTTATTTGGTCTTTCTGAGGTAAGTCAGTTTAAAGTTTGGATTGCCATTGAGATGTGAGTAAAAACGAACTTAAAAGTTATCATAACTGTGATTTTTTTTAACTTAAAGCTTTCAAACTTTGTGAGATAATAGAAAAGTAGATACAGAATAATTTAATTTAAAAAAAATTTCATTTAATTTAGAAGCAATTTTATTCAATTTCTTAGAATTCTACAAGCTTTTACACTTTTTTAACGGTTGGAATTTTAATGCTAATGGGTTGCTTGGATACTTTTGGGTCAACCAGATAGCATTTTTAAAATATGAAATGCCATTTCTGTGATAAAACCCATACACAAATGATACATTAAAACTACTTTCAGAAAATGCATAAAATAAGAAAAATGTAAATAATAAGTTAGTTTTGAAATATATTAAGTTGGGATTTATGTAGGTTTGTAAAATAGGGTTGGAATTATTTTTTTAAGTAGGATACTAAAATCGAATCATTCATTCTAAATATAAGTAAATGAGTCCCAGTTATGGTAATATATACAGTTAGTCTCCATATGTGAACATTCTTTTTTTAACCCCTTGTGCGAAGGACGATAATCCAGCTTTTACGAAAAAACCGCAAAATTACAGTAACTTATTTTTAATACTCACGACAAATAACATCCAAAGTACACGCAGTCATCAATGGTACAACGTCAACCCAAGGTTCTCCAACAAGAGATTGCAATTTGGAGACAAGAACATTAGACTGCTCTTGAAATACAGGAATAGATTCATCCAGGATGGAAAAGTGGAACGCTGGTGTCAGCAATTTTCGACTTTTTCGCCACTTGGTTCCCGAACTAAAAAGAGTTCAATGATATTAAATATGATTCCAGTTATCTGAAAATATACTTTAGCTGGTTTGTATGTATTTCATTTGAAAAATGACTCTTATTTTGATTCAAAAAAAATTTTTGGCACACAAATATTTCTAAAACAAGACAAACAATTAGAGCTAAATGCAAGTATCAATTATTATATTTTTTATAATAATTATAATATTCCATTAATTTTATTTTATTACAATAGAGTTGAAGGAAGGAAGGTTCGTTCTGGGTACCTTCCGTTCCAAACGAATGCGAGTACTTCACCGATCACGCCAAAACGATCGCCTTCGCGTGATGTTGCTACTAGTTAATATAGATATCACACCGCCACATACACTGCTGGACAATTGCTAAGGACGGATAACACTATCATCCATAGCAACCACAAAATGAAAGGAAGCAAAATGTGGAAAATTAGAATAAGTGCGGGATATTAGTAAGAAGAAGTATGAGTATGCAAATTTTTTTCCACGTCTGTTCATCACGTGATAGCGTTCATAAGAGCTTTAAAGGTTTTGACGCGTGTGGACAGTTGTTGTTTCAAGTCAAAGTTTTACAGGAAAGACTTAAAAGACGAACTTAAAATTTTTGGCATATCTTCCCGACATCACATAGATGATTTTATGCGTGGCCGAATTATTGGAAATATCGAAGAAGGGCGAAAAATAACAGATGTTGCCAGGGAGTTCAACATCGCTCACAGAGTTGTTTCACGGCTGTGGAAGTCATTTAAAACTACTGGAATGTGTAGTAGACGGCACGGGGAGGTCGTGTTAGAAGTACGACGCCTGTAGAAGACAGATATATCGTCCTATCAGCAAAAAGGAACAGGCGCACCACAGCTCAGCAGGTGGCAAATCAGTTTCTTGCTGCCCCAGGAAAGCAGATCTCCCGAAAAACTGTTGCCAGACGTTTGAGGGGAGGAGGACTATACGCACGCAGACCTGTTGTGTGTGTCCCATTGACCAGACAGCACCGTACTGCCCGTTTGCAATGGTGTCGTGAGCATCACAATTGACTGAACAGGACTGGGCATGCGTACTATTCTCAGATGAGAGTAGGTTCAGTCTGTCATCGGATTGTAGACGCCAACTGATCTGGCGCGAGAGTGGTACTGCTTATCGTCCAGAAAATATCCAGGAAAAGGACCGATATCCGACATGCAGTATCATGGTGTAGGCCGGCATAATGATCAATTGCCGCACGCGCCTACATGTGGTTGCGAATGGAACTATGACGGGCCAACGATACATTGATGAAGTTCTACTTCCTCATTTTCGTCTTTTCCGTGGTGCTGTCGGTGATAAATTTGCTTTTATGGACGACAACGCAACATGTCAAACACTCGCTGTTCAGGATTGTCTAGACAGCGATGGTATTCAACGTCTCGTATGGCCAGAGCGTTCTTCAGATCTAAACCCCATTGAAAATGTGTGGGATGCTTTGGGGAGGCAAGTTGCTGGTCGAAACTATCCTCCGACAAACAAGAACATCATCCGTGCACTCACAGAGGAATGGGATAAATTGCCTCAACAGCTGCTGGATAATGTGTGCAAAGTATGGTACGACGTGTAGAATGTTGCATCACACTCCACGGTGGACATATCCCGTACTGATACCTTTCTTTAAGGTGCCTGCTGACTTTTAGATGCATTGTTCCATTTCTCCGTACGCAGATCAAATGAACATTTTTTTTCTTTTAGATGTTTCACAGCTTTTGTACTTTCCAGAACAATAAATATTCTTTATTCTAATGTCTAAACAGTGTGGCAACTATATTTTATCCTACTAGGCCTCATGTCTCGCTTAATGTTATGCTACATAGCAATTTGGGATCCGTCCTTAGCAATTGTCCAGCAGTGTACTTCCCTGCCAGTGCTTCGGTGCATAGGCGAACGAACGATACCATATTCGTGGCGAGCATGTAAGCAGTTGCGTCACGTGTGACGGCTTAATTGCGTCATTTGTGTGAGACGGCTTGAGAATTGCATCATTCGCGTGACGGTTTGGTTGCTTTTGTGGTGGATAGATGGCACCACGACTGCGGCGCGTGAAGGGTGTGGTTCATATCATGGTCAGGGTCATCAATGAAGGAAGGAAGGTTCGTTCTTGGTACCTTCCGTTCCGAGCGAATGCGAGTGCTTTACCGATCACGCCAAGACGACCGTCTTCACGTGATGTTGGTACTAGTTCATATAGATATCACACCGCCACAGAGTAAAGTTAATGGGATAGAAAAGTAATCAATTAAATATCATTTTGCTTTCCAGGATCTTATAGTATCTTGATCTAATGAGATGTCTTAATAACCACCCAAAATCATGATAAGATAAACGTAGTAATTGATAGGATTTATGCAATAAAAGTTGGTAAAAGTTATCGGGGTGGTGCCAGACTAATCTAGGTAGACTAACAAGTGGCCACTTGAAATGTCTTTCTTATGACAGTGGTAGAAAAATACACCGCACTTATTGCTGTGACCATCCAGCTTCACCTGATCACATTCTGAGATGCATCGGACTTTCTAAGGGGGACTTGACACCCGATCACCTTATTATTATAGACTTTTTGGTGGTCAACAACCTCCTGGAGCTGATCTGACTTATGTCAGACCGTTTGAGGATAAGAACCAACAACAAGAATTATAGCTTTATTTACAAAATGCACCAGAAAAGTGTTTGCTGGTCAGTTATGTCTTAAGATTTTTTGAGACCCTGGGCCTTTATGCAAAAATAGGCCCCACTTGTGACCCTTTTAAGTAGGCAGTATATAACATACGTTGCCAAATACTCGCGTGACTCACAACCTCACAAACCGACTAACACCTTTCGATTATGGACTAATGGGGATACATAGTGGTATGCCTAGGTGTTAAAAACCAACCAACTGTGAACCACGCATTCACACACCAGACGCTAGTTGCGTCAGAGATTAAAAAAAAACAAGAAATGTCAGCAGATTCGCCAGACCAGAGTAGAACAGAACAAGATCTGATCGGAAAAGAAGGACAGAACAGACCACAAAGAACGAGACCAGACATAACAGAACAGACCACAAAGAACCGGACCAGACAGAACAGAACAGAACCAGAACTAATCGGAACAGAAGGAACAGAACAGACCAAAAAGAACTGAACCAAAACTGATCGGAACAGATGGAACATAACTGGATAGATCAGATCAGAAAGAACTGAACGGAACTGAACACAACTCAGCAGAACTGAACAGATCAGTTATGTCGTGTGGTTATTTGTAAATATCATGTATATAAATTCTTTAACAATAATCGCAATTGAAAGTTAATTCAGAAGCTGCGTATTTCTTTTGCAATACTAGGACCGGATACACCGTATATGCTCTCTGCCCAAAGAAATATCAGAAAGGTAGGACATTATTTGTTCAGCTAATAGTTTTTCTAATAAATTAAGAGTGATTTATTACATTAGGCCTAGACACGGACAAGGCATAATAATGCAATCTTGCCACTGTTGCCAGTTAGCATAGAGCTCGAAATTCCCATTTTTTAATGAGAATCTGCCCGGGAATAACATCTTATTATTAAAATTATTCTAATCATGATCTTATTGAGGTTAAGTCAAGGTTCTCTGTATTGAAGCCGAGGCACACTAATGCCTTAAGACGTCTCAATTTCTGATGTATCAATTCTTTTTAAATTCAACTTTATTCAATGTAAACACACACATACATTTTTGTTTGATATTTCCTTAGATGTACATGAATTCGCCGTTTCTTCTTTGAAAACAATCTTGTCTTACTATTAAGTTGCAGATCATTTTTTAAAAATCACAAAACTCCATTTTTAAAAAATATATATTTATATAAAGTTGGATAGAGGAGTGTACCCCTATGCGCCTAACGGCAGACTAACCCCTCCCCCCATTGTACAAATTATACAACTCTATATAATCATTGCTCAAATTATAAAACCATAATTTATATGTATCATGTTCTGTTTATATGTTCTTTTTTGCGAAATTTGTTCTTCCCGCTCTTCTTTAGTTAAATTCATGACTGAAGCTGCATCATACAACACTTCATTGATAAAGTCCTTAGATTTTGATAAACGTGCAACTCTTTCAGCTTCTTGGGAAGTTGAGTATTTAATCACGTTGATTGCTAATAAGTCTTCGCATTTCTTCTTACGCAGCAATTCCAGTCCAAGAAACCGTTTTAATACTTTTCTGCGAGAGTTTGCAATAATGTGCTATCACAACCGTATTGGCGACATTATACGAAACGAAGCGCATGGTTATCAATTTAGCACTTACGGCACATGTGAAATCGGGGTTGTCAACTTGGCGAGTTGTCTTGAATGTTAGCATTGTTTCAATAGTGCGTAATAAATTTATTTCAGCATCATGAAAAACTTTTTGTATATAGAGAGAGAAATAAACTGAGTCTGTGTACAAACCATGTGAACAGTCCTGTGCCTAACCATGGAGAGAGAAGCTCATATTCTTTACTTTTGTCTATCATCGCCGTATTACTCAATACAACCTGCAATTAAAATGAGTTTTAGTATTATACATTCAGATGTCTCTTTTTAAAAAAAAGCAAATTGTTTTATATAGACGGGTAAATTTAGATTTAGTGGCCATTTAAAAAAAATATTCAAATGTTGCACTAACAATCTCCCTTACTTTGAGTTCACATTTTGTTTTTACCTTTTTTGGTAACAAATAATAGGTAACGATATAAAGGACCAAAATTTTTAATAAGGTTAACACTAATTGTGTGGGTTTTATAACTAAACACTTTTAAATAGTTGATTAAGAAGTATTTATAAATTATGCTTGTTATTCCTGTAACGTATCATTTTCATACAACTCAAACTGCAATCGAACTTATTTCGCTCAAATTTCGGTTTAATGATCATCTGACTAAGAAGGTGACCTAATACAATGAGCATTTCCAATTCTCCATTCATTTGTGTTCTTCTATTATGCATAATTATGTGTAAATTAACCCTGTTTCATCCAAAACACAATCACATACTGGGGCGTAGCTGGAGCCGTATCAATCATACGGGACCCCCAAGCTACAGGGGCCCCAACATATGTAAGCAAAAAATTGTGAAATATTAAAAAGGCCCAAAAAAGCCCCCCACAAAAAAAAATATATTTTTTGAAACAGAGCCTACTCAGAACTAGCTACGCCGGTGATGACAAGATAGTTCTACACCAACAGTTCAACTAAGTACACGTGTTTCATGCAATTCTATCAGTTTTTCAATGTTCCGGTAGAGACCAGTTGGGCTATTATATTTGGAATGCCATTTTTTAAATTTCCAAGTGCAGCAGATACTTGGTTGCTATCCAAGGAACAACATTTGGAACAGTTTTCAAAAACTAAGACTTCGACATTTTGAACCATATTATCATTGAAAACCCAAAACAGCGGTATAATGTTAGAAAAATTGGAGCTCAGGAAGAATTTCGTACGACTTCGATTACCACTGTTAACTTCAAATTGTGGTCCTCATTTGTAATATAATTTTTATCTTTTTTCACTCTCAACATGTATATATTTTTTTGTTAATCACTGGTTCGCCATCCCTGGTCTAGTGTTTGGAAGCTAATGCCTCACGTCAAGCAATACATGGTGCCTCTAAGCCAATCACACGCTGTCGATCAACCACCAGGATATAATTAGAAAACAGACGATTACTTTTGTTGAGAGACTTCTAGTAGATGCTGGCACATTTGGTAAGACTAGTAGTAGCAGGATGTTTGGAATGTTACTTTATCACACATCAGATCTGTACTAAATTATTTAAATTTTTTAATTTTTAAACTTTACAGAAGTGGAATATTGCTATTTTAAACTATGTAACTAATAATGAAAGTTATAAAATCAATTAAGCACGTAAAAACATAGTAATAGTTTAGTAAGATATTCCGATGCTGTTTGATATATCGATACGCAAGCAGTGGAGAACTCGCTTAACTCGCTCGCCTCACATTATGAATAATTAGAAAAACAAGCAAAACAAATTGTAAAAGAAATAAATTGGCACTCATAACGGACAACGTTTTGAATAACGAGTACATAATGGGGAAGCCTCTTTCTGACTTTTTCTCTTTGAAGAAAACAACTCAGAGCAAGTGTAAGATGCCAAGGAGTAGAGTAAAGAGAGCACTCGGAACAAGAGTAGCCGAGGGCGAAATAGAGAAACGTGTAAAATAAGGTTAAGCTAGCAGATAGGGATGACAAACAACCTTCTGACTAACGTTTCCTACTGTCAAACTGGAAATAAGCAATATAATATAAAATTGAAAAGGGAAAGAATGAAAACAAGAAAGGAGTGAAATCTAAAGGGTGTTTTTTAGAGGTATAGAACTTTAAATTGCAATAAAACAACGATGTATTATTCGATTGACATAAATTTTTTCTATTTGAAAGATAATCTTGTGGCATTACATTTTAAATATGATCAAGCAAGGCGTAGATTCATTGAATGGGCCCAAAACGAGATTGCCGTTGTTCCCGATTTTCATAAGAGAATTTTGTTTAGCGATGAAGCGCACTTCTGGTTGAATGGCTACGTCAACAAACAAAACTGCCGCATTTGGAGTGAAGCTGATCCACAGGTGTATGTCGAAACACCGTTACATCCAGAAATCTGACTGTTTGGTGCGCTTTATGAGCTGGTGGAATCCTTCTTCAAAAACGATGAAGGCCACAACGTTACAGTCAATGGTGATCGGTATAGAGCCATGATTACTAACTTTTTCATTCCTGAATTGAACAATCATGATGTCCAGGAGCTGTGGTTCCAACAAGACAGCGCAACATGTCACACAGCTCGTGCCACAATCGATTTATTGAAAGACACGTGTGGTGACCGCCTAATTTCCCGTTTTGGACCTGTGAATTGGCCTCCAAGATCTTGTGATTTAACACCGCTAGACTATTTTCTGTGGGGCTATGTAAAGTCATTGGTCTATGCGGATAAGCCACAAACGCTTGACCATTTGGAAGACAACATTCGCCGTGTTATTGCCGATATACGGCCACAAATGTTGGAAAAAGTCATCGAAAATTGGACGTCCAGATTGGACTACATCCGAGCCAGCCGTGGCAGTCCTATGCCAGAAATCATATTTAAAATGTAATGCCACAAGATTATCTTTCGAATAAAAAAATTCATGTCAATCGAATAATACATCGTTGATTTATTGCAATTTAAAGTTCTATACCTCTAAAAAACACCCTTTATAAAGATCCGCGACAAAAACAGCTAGTCAGTCTGATGATAGGTTTATAAGAATGTCATGGTGGTTTCAAAGGAATGGCCTATTAAGTTGTTGCATATACTTTCCTGTGATGTGATTCAAGACAATGTGAGCGTCAATGATGTGGTTAAAATGTCTATGTATTGATAAGAATAGAGGTTACTACTCTAAGTGGCTTCCATCCAGTTCGATTTTGAGTCGAGGAATTTGAATTCTACGTAGCATAGTATGTTTGTAAAGATTCTAAGGATTTTATTTTGGAGAACTTGAATCTTCTTTAGGTAAGTGACTGCTGGAACACGCACAAGAAGAGGGGATTGCCATGGTTGTTCACTATTCATCAATCAGTGTTCAGAAGAATGAATTCTATGAACCAGCATATTATTTCTGTCTTAAAAAGTTCCACACTAAATTTTGGAAATATCCCTGCCACATCATTACCTACTTTAAAATGATCGAGAATGCGCGGGGAAGAGCTTCCAACTTTCTGCTTTCGCCGGGGAACGCTTTCAAATAGGACTTTTAGAGGCTCAAGACAGTTCTGTGTGAAGCTTGTAGTCGACGAAATTGTATCTTTAGACAAGATCATTCCACTGTAGGTTGTTCACAATATCGATAAATGTGTGGATAAGCACAAAAAAGGGATAACTACTGAAGATTTGTGGATTTTCATTGCTATTTACAGCAAACAGTTGTTGAGGAAAAGGAGGTAAAATCAAAACAACTCCAATATTCATTAGAGACAAGACAACTGTGCTGAAAGCAAGGTAAATCATTGCAACGTACAGTAAGAAAAATCACCATATTATCCCTTTGTGTGTCACAAGCCCCTCAGGGGCTCACCTTCTTTAGGTGAGTACGGGTGTCACAATCCCGAGGTACCCTAGTGATCTTTTCCTTCTCCCAAGGGGTTTACTATCTTTGGTAAACACGGGTCTCACGAACCTGGGGTACCCTAGTGATCCTTCTCTATTTTCGACCCTCCTTCTTGTCATTCAATTTATCCTTTCTTTCTTTTCCCGTCTAGATCACAGATTTTCACAAATGTTTGGCGCAGTATAGCCAGATTTGGCTCTTGCGCCATAAAATCTCACATTTATTCATTCATTGTGTGTCACAAATTTGCTTAGTGTGCTGTATTTACTGTAAAATTCGCCGTATAACGCGCACCCCCTTTTTTACGAAAAAAATTTAAATGTACGTGTGCAATTTTCTTATGTTTTGAAGTCATTATTTATTAGATGAATCATTCAAGGCTCTCTTTTGAAAAATAGTATACTTCTAGAATTATACAACCCTTAAGCGCAAGAAGGGAGGTGGGGGGAGACCGAATCAGCGCCATGGCTGGATTTTTCCCACGCTTTTCTATAAACATTGAATCCTTTTTCCCTTTTCATGTGATGTACGAGGCGGAAGATTAATTTTAAAATAAATTAGAACAAGCCTGAGACTTATTACGCTCACTGTCTGTAGTATATTCAATACTATGAATAATATTGAATAAATTTCAAACAGTGAGCAGTAAAGATGGGTCCTGGTAAACGAAGCAAAACACAGTGCCGGTTTCAAGATCTAAGCGATTCAATTTGCAAAAGAAAATGGAAATCGTGCTGCAGCAAGGATGTTTGATATTGGCGAAAGCTTCATATAAGGGAGTGGGAAAAAATGAAATGACAATAATTAACATGTCAAAGAAGAAATGTGCCTTAAGTAAAGGAGTGACAAAATGGCCTATTCTAGAAGAAAGTGTTTTGAACTGGGTCCTAGAAAATCGCCTGAATGGATTAATTGTAACAAGAAAGAGTGTACGTTTATTCGCCTTAAAATTCATGTTATCCAACAATGAAAGTTCATATAAGGTATGTTATTTCTTTTAAATAAACAGTATTTCGATATAGAAGTCTAAATTTGTTTTAATACTCATTTTTTAAAGCTCTCATTTTTATACTCGCCGTATAATGCGCAGCCCTAAATTTCGATCTTGTTTTTTGTGTTAAAAGTGCCTTATACGCCGGATTTTACGGTAGTTTCGTGTAAATTTGTTGTGCTGTATTTTCATCAAATTTCGAAGAGAATCTGTCTGAGTAAAGCTTTCTAACAAAAGATATTACAAGAAAAAAAGAAAGAAGAAGCATTGTGAAAAGAGATAGAGAGAAAACTATATATTATTCTCAATAAGTTAATTATATATTCCGACTTTAACATTATTTTAGCTTTTGTCTTCTGTAAAACACTCCAGGTTGTTCATTCTGAGATGCACGAAAAGATTTTTATGAATCACGTTCATTACGAGTATTTTTTTTTAGCATGGGAAGCATTATCATATTTTACATTCACTTATATAAGAGGACTGTTTCACTTGACGAGAGTTCCACTACTGGATTAAGATTTTGGAACGAATTACGCTTGCTTAGCCTGTTTCTATTAAATTATAAAAGTTTTTTTAATAATTTCAAATTTTTTTACCTCTACTCAATAACTACTGAAAAAAATCTGCATGCTATTTTAATAAGAATAACATCGAAAACTTAAGAACTAAACACATAGATATTAAGTATAAATGTATCAAAAAACTATTGAAGATGAAAGATTAATTCTTTAAATGTGTATCTTAAAAAGATTATATTTCGCTAATTTTTTCCCCGATATCATTGACGAGTGACACATTTAGGTTGTTTTTAGAATTACTGATTTTAAAAACAAACCGTTACGATGGGGTCGCTAATGCCAACGATTTGGCCGAATTATGTTCATGTAGATATTCGATGAAGCCCGGTGGCTAAGTCGTAGCTTATCACGCTTCCACGCCATAGGTCCAAGGCACAAAGCCCGGGCTGGGCAAGGTTAACTCAGCCTTTCATCGTTTCAGTGGGTCGATAAATGAGTATCAAGCTTGTGCTGGAGAACTAAACACTTGGAATTTCACGTCGGACTGACCACTTAATCGGAACATCTACTCATGCACCTCAGTGCCTAAGGTCAGGAAAACTGAGATGGGCTCAGTAGGTCTTGGCCCTCATGGACTGTTGCGCACTGATTTTTGGTTTAGTTGTGATGACCCCCCTGGGTCACACCTTGGACACCAAGATTAATTTGAGGCAAAGAACCACTAAGAGCCATATTGAATAAAAATAATATTTATTTATTATTATAATTTTCTCAAAAAAATCTCTGATAACATATAATAAGATAATGCTACGTCACTTAAAGGGATTTGCCTTTATATTAAATTAAATTACAAAGAATGCAATTAATTAATAATCAAGCTCAAGATCAAGTAAGGTTTACCGAAATAGGAGATCCGAGAAATACACGTATTCGAATTCTTAACTTTCATTAACTTTAACTAAGTCGCTTAAACTGACGCTTATTTTAAGCGTACGTAAATTATATTTACCGCTGGCTTATATCAGCTTTCTGGTACGTCTCGCAGCACGACGTCTTCACGAATCTAATCTCCTTGAATCTTCTAGTAATGCGTTTAAAGTTACTGGCTCAATAGCCTACCATCATCTCTCTTGCTATCTCGCAACGCTGGACTTAAATACCTTATCTAATTTAAATATCCCGTACATCTTTTTGGAGTTGATAGGAAATAAACGCGAATTTATATTCCTCAAAAAGACTCCTAAGAAGATTAGTAGAAAGGTTCCGTACAGATTCGTCACATAGTTTACCAAAGTTAAGTGATCCACGCTGCTCCATTTAAATGAGTACTTTAGCTCCTCAATACGGATTTTAAATATGCAAGTTGATGTTTCACATTTTTAATTTATTAGCATAAGACTAAACATTAATTTTCCATCATAAAATAAATTTGTTCTTATCTTAAAGTATGTATTATTTTTCATAATCTTGTCGATTCTGAGCCCCATAACATCTCGAACATTTCTCTGAGGTAGGAAAGTGTAATTTCGACAGTCATGTTGCAACGGGTCTATCCGTGTTCTTTCTACTAATATTACTCTTGGGAAAAATTGAGTCTTTAAAAATTATTGTATTAAAAACCTTCCTCCTCCTCCGAAGATGTGATTACGTAAATTAAGACTTGTATATAAAGATTAAACTTTAGAGTTAGAGTGCAAGACTGCTAACGGGTAACAGTGATTGTTTAGCGAGAGTACTTCGTAGCTTATGTGTGTAATATTAAGATTGACGATTTGGTCAATTAAGGATTAAATTGCGTTAGGTCTCTTGGAAATAGAAGGTGTATTGCCTGGACGTAAGTGATCCGATTTATTAAGCCTTCTAGTATTTCGTCTACCTCGCTATTGCTTTCGATATTTATTAATTGGTGCCTTTCTTAGCCTGGATTATTGAATCTGTGTTGTTGCTCATAATTGTGAATATCTAGAAGCTGTTTAGAATATGGCTAATCTTTCTTCCGACACTCACACCTTAATGGACCACGAGGAGAGTCCATTACAATGCGTTAATTAATTAATCCTAGCCATGAAATATCGGTGAAATTGTCGAATCGGCCACTGATCCACCAAATGTTGAAAAATAGCCAATTTGGCTCGTTTTTGCGTCTTGTGTTTTAGAGTAGCAACTCTACGATTTGGCGATTTTGACCCTTTATTGATTTTGCGAGAAAAAACATGGCGGGATAAGTGGCAGATACGACAATTCAACCGAAATGTCTG
This sequence comes from Trichonephila clavipes, assembly GCA_019973935.1. Taxonomy (NCBI): domain Eukaryota; kingdom Metazoa; phylum Arthropoda; class Arachnida; order Araneae; family Nephilidae; genus Trichonephila; species Trichonephila clavipes. The sequence goes on along the minus strand of BMAU01002743.1, from coordinate 82,226 downwards.
CTTCCATTTAGATTTTAGAGCTTTTTCAAAAATTTGATAGCAATCCCTTAAAGTTACTTTGTTTTCTCTAAATCACACAAATTGTTCAAGTTCGCTCATAAAGTAAATTTCCTTGAAGAGTCGAACTGAAAAACAAGCGAGTGATTTTAATTATTGTAATTGAAAAAGCTATTTCGAGTCTATTAGAATATACTACCTTATGTGATTAAAAAAAATTGTCATAATTTCTTCGGAATTTTCTTTTCTCCCTTTGCTTTGATACAGCTTTAGTTATCTACAGACAATCGCTAACATATTAAAAAAGTCTTCTTTCTTAAATTTCTTTTTCTATGCATCCTCTCATCACGTTTTTAGATGAATATTACAATAACAAGAAATAAGAAATTGTCGATACAATAATAAGAATTGTAGATACAAGTGTGGATTAACAGAATTATCTGGGTACAGAATACAAAGAATGTTAGCTTATCGTGAGTTTTATGTAAAGTACGTTTGAAAAGTGTTTTGAAGCTTTTCGTTGAAACACCTCGTCACCAAATGGATATGAAGCGAAGAAAAGGAAAAACTAATAATTAAATCTAAGGGCTCATTTTTAGGATCATAAGGCAACTAAAATATTACCTATACAACAGGTCGATATAAATTTTGTAACTCAGTTTAATTTGTACCTCACGGATTAATGGAGAAAAAGTGTTTAGCACTTTAACAAGACCATTTTTAGTCGTTCTTTTGCTACTGACCAAATATATATATATATATATATATATATATATATATATATATATATATATATATATATATATATATATATATATATATATATATATATATATATATATATATATATATATATATAAAGGAGAAAAGCGACTCACTCACTCACTGACTAATCACGATATCTCCGGAACTATTAAACCTACAGACTTGAAATTTGGTAGGTAGGTTTCCTTCATGGAGTAGACGTCAGATAAGATCGGATTTTGCAAAGTTCGAAACTCAAAGGGCGTTACGGGGGTTTAAGGGGCGTTATAGATAATTATTTCCATTATTAAACTATTAGATGTACAGTCGTGAAACTTCGTACACAGATTTCTTACATAAAGTAGAGATTCCCTACATAATGATTTTTACGAAAATCGACCTCCAAGGGGCGTTGAGGGCGCTTAAGGGGCGTTATAAAGGGTGTTTTTTAGAGGTGTAGAACTTTAAATAGCAATAAAACAACGATGTATTATTCGATTGACATGAATTGTTTTTTATTCGAAAGATAATCTTGCGGCATTACATTTTAAATATGATTTTCGGCATATGACTGCCACGGCTGGCTCGGATGTAGTCCAATCTGGACGTCCAATTTTCGATGACTTTTTCCAACATTTGTGGCCGTATATCGGCAATAACACGACGAATGTTGTCTTCCAAATGGTCAAGCGTTTGTGGCTTATCCGCATAGACCAATGACTTTACATAGCCCCACAGAAAATAGTCTAGCGGTGTTAAATCACAAGATCTTGGAGGGCAATTCACAGGTCCAAAACGTGAAATTAGGCGGTCACCAAACGTGTCTTTCAATAAATCGATTGTGGCACGAGCTGTGTGACATGTTGCGCCGACTTGTTGGAACCACAGCTCCTGGACATCATGATTGTTCAATTCAGGAATGAAAAAGTTAGTAATCATGGCTCTATACCGATCACCATTGACTGTAGCGTTGTGGCCTTCATCGTTTTTGAAGAAGGATTCCACCAGCCCATAAAGTGCACCAAACAGTCAGTTTTTCTGGATGTAACGGTGTTTCGACATACACTTGTGGATTAGCTTCACTCCAAATGCAGCAGTTTTGTTTGTTGACGTAGCCATTCAACCAGAAGTGCGCTTCATCGCTAAACAAAATTCGCTTATGAAAATCGGGAACAACGGCAATCTCGTTTTGGGCCCATTCGACGAATCTACGTCTTGCTTGATGATCGTTTTGATGAATTGCCAAACCAAACTGAGAATAAATCACTTGACAGCTGTTAAATCGGTCACCATCTTGGAAAGTAATGCCAACTTAAACTTCTATACCTGGGAAAAAACACTCTTTATCTATATATATATAAGACGCATTTGTTGTCTGTTTGTCTGTTCCGTCATAACTAAAGATCCAGACAACCAAATAACGAGAAATTTTGTACACGTACACAAAATTACACGAGAAAGGTTCTTAAATAGGTTTGGCGTTCATAATTCTTTTCGAATCTTTTAAAATTTAATTTTTAAGTGAGTTTCCAGTGTTATGACGTCATATGATGTCACGTTTCTCACTAAGTGGACAACTTATACTTTACATGCAGTTTTTCAAGATTATTACACATTTTTACCGTAGCTATGTTAATAGGTTGGAATATTTATTCAATTTTTCCATTCTTTGACATTTAATTAGGATTTTTTTTCGATGAAATCATTTTTTTAAGGATTTTTCTTTTAACAACTAAAATTTTGTTTTGTTGTTTGGCAACATTTAGGCATTATCGCGGGATGTTTATGTGTGTGATTTTGCTTACAAATTACAACTTACAATTTCAGTATTTTTCCAGAGAATTTATTTGTTTCTTTAGAATTCGAAGGTTATAATTTTGACAAATTAAAACACTTATTGATAATGGTATTTCAGTTCTTATTACTGCTATTAACATAAGTATAGTATTTCCGTTTTCGTTATCTGTTTTAGATAATATGAAATTAATAATATTTTGCAATTTTATGTGTCTTTATTTTAACCTTTAAACAGTGCATAAAACTGCCTTGCAGAAAATCAAACTTGGGTAATCATACTGCCCAAGCAAAAGCAGTGTTGGTAGTAATTACATATCAAACTGGAATACGCATCAGAGAATGAGCAAAACAGACAAATGGCTTAAATATCTATTGAGGAAGCAGGTAGTCGTAAGATAAATTATCTTTGGTACTTATGTACTATCCTAACAATCGCCAACGTTCAAAATAACTTGCGAATTTGGAAAACCGATTTCGCATGTCATATATATGCTGAATTGTGAGTCATGTGCTTCGTTTCATATAATGTCGCCAATACGTTGCGGTTATATGTAAGTACCTTATTTTTTCAAATTATGCTTTTGCATTTCTAGAGTTAGTTCAGTTCTTTTTATGTCAGTTAATGTTAGTATTTAAACTTCATTTTCAATTTAATTTTATGCTCGGGGTATATATACTTTGGATAATTTTGTTATTTAGTACTTACTTATTATTGCACAATCGCCAACGTTCAAGACAACTCGCCACTTTGGAAATCCCAGCTTTGTATGCGTTGAGTTGGTAATCATGCGCTTCATTTTGTATAATGTCACCAATAGGTTGCGATAATACATAAGTACCTTTAATTCTGTACATTACTATAACATTAGACGGGCCGCAACATACCAATTTGGCGTGATTTCAAAATCATGCCAAAAATGAGTAGCCAACCAATATGAAATTATTATTATGAGTATTATCTTAGCCTGTTTTATCTTTCTTCCACTAATCCTTAATTAATTCAATATATAATTTTTGTTTTTTTTTTATATTTTAGTACTTATATATTTTTTTTGGCGATTATGTACAGCAAATATTTTTTACACATTGCGATGTCTTTGGCAAAATTAATCAGTGGTATTTTTTCCTTAAATATGTTTTTTATCTGTTTTTGCAATTTTTAAAATTTTGTTTGATGTCTGTCTGAAAGGAAAATAGCAAAATAAATATTTTACCGTATATATATTATGTTTGTACGGAAATATTGAGATTAATCAAAATATTGAGCCTTCTTTTAGTTTTGATATCTTTTAAGATTTAATTTTATGTTATAACTAGCTATAGCTAGCTAAATGTTGCTGTGGCTCAGTCAGCTTTAAAAGACTGGTACACCATAAAATATGCCATGAAGCTTACAAAAGTAATACACAAGAATTCAAACAAATCTTTATCTATATATACATATAAGACGTATTTGTTTGTCTGTCTGTTTCCTTATAACTCAAGATCCAGACAATCAAATAACGTGAAATTTGGTACACATTCACAAAATTACATGGGAAAGGTTCTTATTCAGGTTTCGTTCCATCCCAACCTCACTCTGGCCTCCTCCAGCCAAAAAGAGTGCTCCATGTGCATGTTCTGAGAAATGGGTTCATTTTAGAGAAAACTTTACTAAACAAAAGCGGTAAGTAATTTGCAATACTTCTTTAGTGTATTTACTTTACTGCAAGCAAATACTGCAACAAATATCACATTACTTACTACATTCCATTCCAATCCTTCATTCATAGGAATGCATTGTCATTTTTTGCTACAGTCATGCCTATGAGAAAAAGGGGGAGAGTATAGACTTGCAGATACCATGCTTTTCTCATGGGTAATTGTATGCGGCCTGCTCTAGAGTGGGCAGAGTGGAAAATCTTTTTGTACACACTCCAAATGGAACTGCCAAAAATGTTGTCTATCGCATTGCTTTAAGATAAATGTACCCTTTTATTGCATGCAAATAAACAGTTTTGTAAGCTTCTACAGAAAACCTTATTTTAAACCCGGGCAAAGCCGGGTACTTGCAGCTAGTATATATATATATACATAATTTTAAGTTATACAGATTGTTTATATCCAATCATTGTAGTAAATTTACGAAACATAATATAATGAACCGGGTAAGAGACCAGTCAAGAATTTGGATACCGAAAAAGCAGCAGTAAAGTTTCTTAACACCACTCTATTATGTGAAAAACAAAACGAAATACCACTGGCGTAGCTAGTTATGAGTGGGCCCTGTATTGAAATTCTTTTGGGGACCCTTTTTCACATATGAGACCGAAAAAGCAGTGTTAAAGTTTCTTAACACCACTCCATTAGGTGAAAAATAAAACAAAATACCGCTGGTGTAGCTGGTTCTGTGTGGGTCCTGTACCAAAATTCCTTCGGGGGCCCTTTTTCAGAGATGAGAACCCTGTTAGTTGGACTGTAGTTACACATGTTGGGGCCCCTGTAGCTTGGGGGGCCTGTATCCTTGATACGGCGGTAGCTACGCACCTGCGATAGACCCAAAAAATTTATTCCGGATGAAACTTTTGACTCAAAAAAGTCTTTTATATACGAATATTACTACATTTACAAAACATTTGAGTGTGTTATTTCAAAAGAATTTTATGTTTTCAACGACAACATATTACCGTCAATTTAACATTCAGAAATGCATAGTGTTTTTTATTTTCGTGTAAATAGTAACGTAAAGGATTTACTTATTGATTCTAAACAAATATTAATGTAAAAAGTTGAAAACAAATAAAGATAAAATCCACTCTTCTAATGCAACGCAATTATTCTTACCTCTACCGTTTCTGGCTTGTAGAAAAAAACGAAAAGTTTGGAGAAAACATATACGCAAGAAATTCCTTCTTTAAAGACATGTCTACAATACCCAATCAATCCTTGATGTAACACTAAAATAAACAGCAATAGAAATCAGTAGGATTATTTTAAAGGAAGCACACACATTCAGAGAAGAATAACTTAAGGCTGTTTTCGATTAATGTTAAATAATAGGACCCGAATTTGGAACATTTTTTCAGATATAAAAGAAATGAAAAATTCATATGATATTCTGGCTTCACTATCCTTTAAAGAGCAGTATTTTTTTATCATACTTCCCATTTTTAACCGAGTTGATTCATTTTTTCTGGTATAAAATGTGTTTTGTGTTTTTAATCCTATACCGTAATGTTAAATGGACTATTCCTTCACGTATTAAAACAAAAAAAAAAAAAAAAAGAATGTGTTAACGGAATATTTTGAAATTTTTAAAAACACTATATTGTTAACAAAAGTATGAGCTAAGATGTTGCAAATTTCCATGGAAAGTGAGGCATTTCTCTGTCTGAAAATGTGCTTCGCGTTTAACTCAAGCTCTCGTACTTTTACCGAAGACAGCCTTAAACATTTCTTACAATGCGCTTTATGCTGATTTTCTGAGTGACAAAATACAAATAAATACAATACACAGTAACATACAGATGATGAATTTTATTTGTAATTGACAGGATATAAATATTAAGATAAAATCTTACACCATAGATAACCTCTTATGTGTAAACATAATATACCCTTATTTTTTAATCTTTTTTTTCTTGGTCACCGTTTACATTCAAACCCACAAATTCCTAGCAAATTAGGGTTGGGGAGAAAAGTTAGCTTTTTACCGGTATTTTTTTTTCAGTTAGTTAAAATGAGAATCTTGTAATTGGTTGATAAATTCACGTGACTATACAATGGCTACCAAGAAAAAAAGGAAACAATAAAAGTTAACTACAATAGACGTCATCCCAATGGCAACCACATCACCAAACGATAGAAATATCAAGGTAATCATATTGTGATGTTATGTTTGTAATGTGTGTAATGTAATGTTTATGTTCACTCATGTTGGCGAACATAAACAACAACTTGGAGCGTAGCATTCGTATATCAAATTAGCATCGAAAAGGCTTTCAAAGCTTTTATTTTGCTACAAATTTGTGGAATTGTCCGAGCATATCCAATTTTTTTTAATCCGTCGCAATCTTTTTTATACACTTCCGAATCCCGGACAGTCCCATCAAATTTTTGTTGCATTTCTTGATTTTCCCAGATGTTAATCAAAGCTCTTATTTCTTCAGTGGACCAACGTGCACAATCAATAACAGCAGCCATCTTTGAATAAATGAATCTTGGTCGCAATGCATCATGGGAAAATTTGAAAACGAACTTGCTTTTCTCCGCATTTATCCTGCTCCAAAGCGGGTACAAAACTCAAACCTGCTTTTCAATCCGGTATAATACCGTCTCGTCACGTAAATGAGTTTGAAGAGGATCATGCCGGTATTTTCGGTAATTTTTGTCCATGTAAATGGGGCTTTAGTTAGTATATTGCAGAACTTCCTTGTATTAAAATGAACACATTAGAAACTGACAAAAAACTGGTTTCAGCTTACATGGGAAGTCAACAAACAAAACCACTGACTCTGATTCATATGCTTTGTGCTTTCTTGAATAAAATACTGTAATATCAGTTACAGGTATCATGCTAGATCACTAAATTTGTCGTTGTACCCTTAGCACAATTTTTTTTCTAGAAAGTAAGAAAAAATTCTTGCTTTTTTTATGACAAATATAGGTACTAAGGGCCTTTGACGATTTTTCTTGTACCGCTTAACCCCTAAATGCCACTGGCGTATATATATGCCTTCCCGAATTACAAAATTTTGCATTGAGCAGCTACCTCTGAAGTTATTTCGAGACTTTCGAATGCAATACAATGATCTTGAGAGTATTCGTGAAGGTTTGACTTATTCATACTTTTTCCCTCAATAAAACTCATAACTACCCAAGCCTGTGTGAAAACCAGTGACATTGGTAAAGGAATCATGCAACTTTTCCTCTGCAGTTATCGCCGTAACTGCCGCCAGCGAGTATATATGTATCGCTCAACCGGAGCTTTGAGTGCCCGGACGTATATACGTCCTTCCGAACTACTATCCTCTTCTTTGCACTGCTACCAGTAAAACTATTTCGAAGAGTATGGAACACAATAAAATGACACTGACAGTTTTTACGAAGGATTTACTTATTTCAGACAAAAATTTGCATATTTGTACCTTTTCTTCTCCCTCCCTCCCCCAATACACCGCATACGCTCCCCAATGGGAAAAATGGCGTCAGTGGAGAATGAATAGCAAACCTTTAATTGGCAGTTAAATAGTATACCAAGAAATATTATAAAGTAATGCAGACTTTATATTAAGGATGAGACTTTTGAGTGTACAACATTGAAAATGCAACACCAAGAAAGAGCGGCTAGAAAGTAAAGAAATTCGGAAAACAGAAAGTCAGCAATGAACGTTGAGTAATGTATATTTTGAATTAATACTTGTAACACAGAACAGGAACAACATCAGCTCAGTAGGTTGTAGGAATAACTCGGATGGTGATGCATGAAGCAACATGTCTCATTACAGAGTGAATCAATGTGAGTTTGAATGGCGTGCTGAGGGAGGGCTCTCTATTTTCTGCAAACCATTTGCTATAGTTCGTCTTCGGAACGCGGCGATGGCATGTCCTTTAAGCAACCTCCAATCACGTCCCTCATGTGTTCAGTTGGTGAAACATCAGAAAGAATATTGTCCACAGAAAACCATCCGTACATCTTACACAGTATGTTCGCTGATGCGGTCAGAGTATGGCAAGACGCCATTCTACTGATAAAGAAAATTCCTCACACATTTCTGAAAGCCCTGCTCATCATCCATATATCATTGGACTATGACAGTACCCTGCATACCAACCAGAAGCGACCTGTTATCGTACATGATAGTATATCAAATCATATTGCTGCATATAAAAGCTGTGGGGTTTTCCACTAAGTTGGATTTGTCATCACGCGTTGGGGCACACTCGTACAAAACTATCATTGGACAAACAGAAGCGTGGATCGTATACGAACACTACCCTGTGCCCTTCCTTCATCTATATCACTTTAGAAAACGATTGCAAATGTTGTCATTTGTTTTGTTGTATTAAAGGTAGTCTTCTTAACGGAAGCTGTCAGAATAAGTAATGGTACCTGATCAATATCAATCAATAAGTAATGGTAATCTGATCGATATGAGAACATCAAGTGTGTCTTGCACTTGTTCCAAAATAGAGATAGAAGTGACTTTCGGAGTCTTTATTACTTGTCGGTGGATGCATCAATATAAGCGTCTTCACCTCATCTTAAATGCATTGACACCTCTGATATTTGCAAACAATTTCTGTTCTAACCATTTTTTACTGCGTCCGGAGCACTGTGGACGCATCTAGCTGAGAAGTGACATAAGGGCAAACCTGAACTCCGTCCAGTCTTTATGCTCCTCGTAAAATCGTATATCTCTTCATTTCCTGGCAAAAATAATGTGGCCCCGATATTACTCAGTCAGAATGTTACTTCCTTAATGTCCTACTTATGGTGTGCCTGAGAACTGTGTATTTCACATCATTAGTACAGCTCGGAGAGGTGAAGCTACTCTAAATTTTGAACAATATTCGGTCCAATCCTTCTTAGTTTTGACTTTTAAATGTCTCAAAGTGTATATTAAGGAATTCGAATGTTTAAAGGATATTTTTAATTTGCGTTTTGTAAATTGACTTCTTTTCAATAACTATAAGATTAGTCTTCAAACAAACTTCCTGTCTTTCTTGGAACTAACTTGGTCTTTTTCTTTGATGTTATGGAAAGTCTTAGGTGCCACCTTCATGCAGAAGAAGTAGTATATATTAATAGGATTAATTATATGAAATGAAGTAACGAGGGAGTATGGTTGATAATGGAAATGTTGTGATAGCTAGTTAAATATTCGTGAGGTCACAACGAAGAAATGAATATCCAGAGTATGAAAGTTTTTACTAAAAAAGCAAATTTTTTCCTCCATTTATGACAGGGATTAATAGTATGGCTAGACATGATCATGTTAGTGAAAAAAATCACTTTAAAAAGTGGGAAATTTGGGGTCACGGTAAGTAATGATGTGGTGGAGCGCATCTCTCTCAAATTTCTATATGTTCGAAAATATGCTTGTCATCTCTAAATCAAGTGATATTTTTTGTTTTTCCCAAAGCTGATATCACCCCCCTTTCCCCGTGTCGCTTGATTTTTAGTTTCGGGGCATCCTGTATAAGAGAGCCAAATGAAAAATAAAATAAAATAAAAATAAAAAACATATATATATATATAAGAAAATCATTAAAAAATATTCGTAGATTGACCAGAATGAGAAGAACCCTTTCTCCTCTTCACCAATCAATGTGAAACACATAGAAAAAGATTGAGAAAAAAAAGAATGGAATAGTAAGGGAATTAAGGAGAATGTATTCAACAGTGCAATGTGGTAATCTACGCAGTACGATCCAAAAGTTCGAGGACTGCTGTCATTGCTGAAGACAAAAGCAAGTACCTAAATTTAAACCACTTGAAATCTGGAGGCTAATAGATTCTAGTAGCTAGTTAGCTTTGTTCGGTGCTCTAAGAATTATGGCTTTTCTTGTGTATGTGAACAGCGTTATTAAATTCTGTAGACGCTTAGGTAAAACACCAATGGAGACTTTGGAAATACTAATTAAGGTGTATGGTGAATTTACCATTGAGAGATCCAAGGTTTATGATTGGAATCGGCGTTTTAAAGAGGGACGAGAATCCATCGAACACAATGAATGCGTTAGACAACCTTCTTCGCGGAAAACATTGCGTTGGTGTCTGAATGTGTTCAGAAATATCGTTGCCAAGCACTTAAACAAATCTCTGAGACTATACACTTCTCGAAGACGTCGTTTGAGGGAATCCATTCATCGTAAGAAGCTTCAGTTCTTGCAGAGTGACGACTAGCATCTTCTGCATGACAACGCACCAGCACATCGATCTCAAATGGTAAAAGAGTTCTTCTCTAAAACTAGCACTAACGTGCTTCCACATCCTCCCTATTCACCAGACTTAGCCCCGCGGGACTTTTACCATCAATGGATAAACATTTACAGGGACGTCGTTTTGTGTCATCAGATAGTGAGAGCAGCATCACAGGATGTCTTGTAGGAGGTTGTGAAAAATGTATTTCTGTTTTGCTTCCAGGAGTTATAGAAACGCTGGCAAAAGTGTATCTTCTCCCAAGATGACTGCTTTGAAGGTAGATGTGCTTCAGTGCTGTGAACTATTCAAGGTAAGGGTTTCTACACCTTGTCCCCGAACTTTTGGATCATACTAAGTATTAAGCCCTCACCTTATATCGTGCTTTGCGAAAATGAAGTAGATAAATCGATACAACGCGAAAAGGAAGGAGCTAAGGCTTATCTAGAGTTGACAGAACTACACGTTATCGCGTAATACATTTAATCATATAAAGAAAAATGCAAAACTTACAGCTCAATGGAGGAACGTCAGGTCGACTTTGTTTACATACAGACAACAATCCAGAGATGTAAAAAACTAAATGATTGCAATTAATGGTTGTCATAGAGCATCGTTTGAAAAGTATAGTATTTCTTATAAAAATCATCATACCAAATGAAAACAAACAAATTACAGAAATCATCAGTGCTGTTGTTATGTTTCTCCAAAAGTTACTTTGTTCTTCATCCTAAATGAAAAAAAATGTTATTAATTTATATTTTTATACACTATATAAAAGTGCGATTTTATTTATAAAGCAAAGTTTTTAAAAATGTAGAATATTCTTAATAGAACAGTCTACAAATTGAAAATTAAAGGAAGAAAAAGCATATAATTTGCTTATCATTGCAACACACAAAACATTTGAATGTTCTTGAATCAAATATTTATTATTTGAAAATACATTATATTAAAAAGTTTCAATCGTTTAACCCAGCGTTTCTCAAACTGTGGGGTGCGCCCCCTAATGGGGCGTAATAGACTTACCAGGGGGGCGCGAGCACATCAAAAAGTCGAAAACAAAAGATTATTTTAAAAGAAAAATTATTAATTTACTGAAAGGAAGCAAAACAAGATACATTCTGAGATCATAAAAATATACATTTATAATGATTTTATATATGGTACTTACATATTATTGCAACCGCATAGGCGACATTATATGAAACGAAGCACATGGATGCCAATTTTACGTGTACGGCGCACATGAAATCCGAGTTGCCAACTTAAGGAGTTATCTTTAACGTTGGCATTGTTGCGATAATACGTAAGTATCTAATATACTTATAAATATACCATTACTGCGCAATGTATTTGATCATTAATTCATCTATACTAAGTAAAGAACAAGTTTAATAATTACTATTTATCCCATGGGCTTGTCACATATAGAAAATTATGTACAAAATTTAATATTTATCTTGATAATTTGTACGGTTTATAATTAAAGTCGTATTGTACCTGTTTGCGCAAGCGCAACTGCGCTGCTTGATTTGCGCACATGCCCAGCAATTCTGATATGAATGTAAGAAGTAGCGAGAAATAAATATACACCACTCCACTAAAAACTGTGTTGTGATTGAGTCCTGAGTATTCGACGGAGTGAGCCATAACAGTACCTTTAGCGACCAAGTGAGTTATCATTGAATTTAATACATTGCTATTGTATGGAGGGGGCGCGAGGAAAATTATGATTGAAAATTGGGTCACGAATATCGAAATTTTGAGAAACAATGCTTTAACCGCTATGTTTCTTTTTGGCAGTCACAATTGCAGTGCTCAAAGCATTATAGGAGAAAAAAATAATAATTGTAAAAATATCAAAATTACACGGGTATGCATTCAAAAATAAAGGGGGGGGATGCTAAAAATTAGCTTTAAGAATGATTTATGTGTAAAAGCATCAAGGGATTTTATGAATAATTCAGAAAGATATTTAATAGTTTTTACAGACATTAGAAATTTCTCAATTCAAAAGATTGGGAGAAGACTGAAACCTCAAACAACGCATGAGGTGGCAAAGGTTATTGAGAGCAGATCAGTTAAAATGAAGCAAAGAAGTATAATTAACATAGGTAGAAAGTGATAAAGTTAGATGAAATCTCATCGAATAAACGTTTAAGAATTTTTTTTTTACAAAATTCAGTATCACTATCTTGTTGATGGTGTATGGGCCTTCCCAGATGTGCTGCAAATTTGGATTGAGATGTCTGATCGGATTATATTAGGTTGAGGAAAAAGAAATCCATTATTTTTGCATAAAAATCAAGAATTTATTTAACATACTTCCGATTGTCCGATTTTGGTCAAATATACACCGTTTTGCTGTATAATTTGTTGCTATTTTAAAGGTAGCTTCGTGATGCCTCTCTCATAGAAGTCTTGGTCCTTATCGGCGAAAACATCTAGTAATCGATTTTCACAATTTTCTCTTGATCCCAATTTCTTATTACTCAGGAAGTTTTGCAAAGCGAGAAAAAGGTGGTAATCGCTTGGTGTCAGGTCCAAAGTTTATGGTGGATGCATTAAAACTTCCCAACCAAGCTCCCAGAGGTTCTGGCGAGTCACTACAGAAGAGTGTGGCCTGGCGTTGTCCTGATGGAACACAACACCTCTTCTGTTGACCAATTCTAGCCATTTCTGGTCAATAGCTGGCTTCAAACGGTCCAGTTGTTGACAGTAGAGATCTGAATTTAGTGTTTGGCCATGCGGAAGCAGCTTCTAATAAATTATTCCTTTCCAGTCCCACCAAATACTCAGTAGAACATTCATGGCCGTTAGTCCTGGTTTGGCCACCGTTTGATCTGCTTCACCGCACTTTGTCCACGATCGTTTTTGCACAATATTGTAGATGTGACCCCTTTCTCATCCCCAGTCACCAACCGCATAAGAAATGGGTCGATTTCATTCCGTTTGGCCAAGGCTTTGCAGATGAAAATTCGATCCATCATGTTTTTTTGGTGTTAATTGGTCTGGCACCCAAACATGGAGCTTTTTTTTAATCCAACTTTGCGTAAATGGCTTAAAACTGTTTTGTGGTCGATTATTATCTCCTAGGCGATGCTACGACTACTAACAGGTCGGCCAACTTCGATTATTTCTGTGATTTTATCGACATTTTCGACGACGAGCTTGCCTGTGCGAGATGCATCTTTAACATCTAAAATACCTGAACGGAATCGACGAAACCAAAATTGCACGTAATTAGCTATTACAGTATCGGCACCATAAACACCATGCGCAATGTTTGCCACCTGGCTTGTATTTTCGCCTTTATCAAAGAAAAACTGTAAAAAGAACCTAATTTTCTCTTTGTTGACTTCTAATTTTAACACACTGTAACTTACAACTGAATGGACCAAACAAAAAAAATCAAAATAATATTTTAGTGTGAAATGTCATCTTGACAACGAGCATAAATTTGAAATTGCTTGATCGATACTTCACGAGATATCGACACTACAGCCATCTACTGAAAAAATAATGGATTTCTTTTTCCCCAACCTAATAAAACCTAACATGATTTCACATTAACAAGTTCAGGTCGCAGATGCTTTAAAAAGTCGGATCCAAATTTTTTATTTCACATGCAACGTAACAAGTCTTCATCAGGTCGCACTCGGCTCATGTTAGTTTTTCAAAAGGAAGGTATGATTATCTCGCAAGCAAAGTAACGGACATTCTACAAGTTTTTTATCGCTGTAACTTCACGGCATAAAAATTTATGTACTTCATAATGTACAATATTGCCTCCCTACGTTGTTCTTATAATTATTGAGAGAAACCTTTGTTGACCATTTAATGTTTTATCACCAAATTCAAAATAAATTTTGAGTTTACCATGTTCATATACAGAAAAAAACTTTCAGTGAACGCTTAGTGTTTTCTACGCAAATTCAAAACATGGATTGAATTTCTACAGAATACTTTGGACCTCCAGTCAATTTTTATCACTACATCTCCCTTTCTGGTGACATTTAGTGACCAAGTTTGTGTGTGTCACCAAGTTCACTCATTTCAAATTAGTATTATTGAACGAGTAATTTTTCTTGGATTACGAACGGTTTCTTCTGCCACGGTCCATACAGAATCAAATAAAGTTCACACTTTCAGTAAAAATAAAAAGTGGCGCATATCCAGAAGACAGAACCCATTACCTATGGATTCGAAGCCCAGTAACATCAAACGAAAGGGATCACCTCTGTCTGGAGGCTGTTACTGGCTTATGTGAAAGTACCATTACAGTAATAGTAAGTAGGCAAACGAACGAGATATTTTTTATGATGGGCGAGTGTGTTGTTGCTGTTAATTGGAAGTTATTGCGTCAAGTGAGTCTGACGACTTTCGGTTGCTGCGTCTAGTGAGTCTGACAACTTTTGCTTTTTTTGCTGGTAGATGGTGCCATGACAGATCAGAAGGTTGTCTTTTACTTAATTCAGCCAGAGTCACCAACGAAGTGGGGCATATTCGGAGGACAGAACCCACGACTTATGGATCCGAAGCCCAGTAACATGACTACTAGACAAAAGTGACCACCACTGTCGGGAGGCTGTTACTGGCTTATGTAGATGATACCGCTACAGATGTAAAGGATAATGCTAATCGGTAGCGCACACAGGATTTTTCAAAGGGGGGGTTCAGGTTGGAAAGTTCTCCATTCTTGTATTATGCTCCTTTTGATTTTGTCGATTTTCGGAAACAAAACACAGTAAAAAAACTAATTAGTAAATAAATAATTAGCATTAATTAATAAAATTAATCATTAATAACAAATACTTAATTAAATTTTACGTACTATATACTTAGAATTTTAATCAATCAGAAAAAATAAAGGGCTTTGGGGAGGGGTTCGGACCCCAAGGACCCCCCTTTGTGTGCGCCACTGATGCTAATGTATATATAGATATTTCTTTTATTTGTTGTAACATGATTTGTACTTCGTAACACTTTCAATATGCATTAAAACTGGTACATTTTCACATACAAGAATATTTTCAGGATATGATGTAGTGTTATGTCCCAAATAGGAAAGCAAAATAATACTTTTAATATGCTATAGAATTACTCAATTTAATTACTTCGATACTAAGAAATGGCTATTGCTGGTGCTGTAGGTTTCTGTATCATATATTATTGCAACTGTGAATTTATTCTTGTTCTTTCTTCCCGTAAATGCATTTTTTACACCTACAACACATAGTAAGCCTCCTAATTTTACAGCATGTTCTAAAACTGTGTACAAACTTGGTGGCAAGGCAAAGAACTTTGTTAGTAATCATAATCATATGGGAAAGCATCGGCTGAAACGGATAAATGGTGTTGTACTCGACCTCTCAAGATCGGCAGGTAGGGTTTCCTTTTTTCAGACGTCGTCTGCTTGAAGCAAACAAGAATCGTTCCTTAGAACGCCGAGTTAACGGACGTCTATTTCATCAATGTGCTTGTGAACGGTAAAAAACGTTCCGATTCATGATTGTATCGATAAAGATATCCTAAAAAGCACCTATAAAATCACCAAAAATTCGCTTGGTTACATCAGAACCTTGCGAGAAGAAGTAAGTATTTAGGAGAAGGGACGACCGTGAACATTATGAACATCCATGAAAGGAAAGAGACTGTTGCATGCTGAGGAAACAGTATATAGAAGCTTTCTGTTGCCATCAAATCATCTCGATGATGTAAATGATTTTCCCCTAAAAATCATTACTTTTTCAGAGAAAACCATTGTACAAGTACAATAACAGTGACTCAACAAAGAGTAATGACGCCGAAAAGTAGAAGACAATAAAGCAGTGCTTCTCAAGCTTTCTATCCTTGCGACCCAATTTCGAATCGCAATTTTTATCGCTCCTCCTTTTATACAAAAACAATGCATTGAATTCAATAATAATATACCTTGATGTAAAGCTACAATATGACTTTAATTATAAACCGTACAAATTATTATGAGAAATATTAAATTTCGTATATATAAAACTTTTTTATTCTACTTATTCCAGAAAAACTCCTAGCGGAGGGATTGTGCGCATATTTCACCTTGTCCACAAAAATCGGTAGGTCTGTACAGCGCGCCGTTCAGTCACACTGACTTCTTTCACGTGGAGTGTTTGCGCGCGTTCGTCGAAAAAAGAAAATGTGTGAAAACACGGATCAGCGAATCTGTATCAAGTTTTGCTTTAAGCTCGGTAAAACGGGCACCGAAACCTACGAGATGATGAAAACAGAATTTGGAAAAGAGGTGATGAGTCGTGTTCGGGTTTTCGAGTGGTTCCGGCCATTCAAGGAGGGTCGTCAATCAATGAACAGTGATCCCCGTTCTGGACGCCCGTCTACCTCTAGCAATGAGGACAAGATTGCACAAGTGAAGGCTGTAGTGCGCTCTGATCGTCGTTTAACAGTCCGAGAAATTGCACAGGAGTGTCACATTTTCGTAGGATCATGTGATTAAATTTTTAGAAAGAACTTGAACATGCACCGAGTGTCTGCAAAGTTTGTGCCGCGTCTCCTCACTGAGGATCAGCAATTCCAACGACTGGCAATCTCTCTTTCCCAAGATCAAGAACACCTTAAAAGGACACCGGTTTCAGGATATTGAAACCATAAAACAGAATTCGACACAGCAGCTTCAGGCCATCCCAAAGTCTGAGTTCCAGAAATGTTTCGAGGACTGGAAACATCGTTGGGCCAAGTGTATTACTTCCAATGGAGCATATTTCGAAGGAGATTGACTCAAAACCTGTTTATGTATGTATGTTTTTGCATAATAAATTCAGTCTCGATACTTTCTGAACAGCCCTCGTACACATGTGTGTGCATTATATACATACAGTCAGGTCTCCAACAACGCGGCACCTTTATAATACGTTTTAGCTCCAGCGCGGTTGAAAAACATAGAAATGTTCTTATGACGCGGTTTTGGAAATGTACGAATTACAGTCAGATTCCTACAAAAACTCACAGTCAGTAAAGTTTGAGAATAATTTTAAATAATGTAGAAATTATCGGTTCTTCCCTATAACACAAATGCACCAATCGACTCGTAACTACTTCCTGGAAAGCTTTATTAGCGGAAATGGTCAAATGTTGTTGAGTCAATTCAGATTGGTAGTAACGTTTGGCTAACGTAGCAAACCTTAGACACGCAATAACAGGGGATGGATTCGCTGAAATAACTCTGTTGGTGATATTCTAGAATTAGTTACAAAACTTGAAATAAGCTAAGCAGATTTGGTGATGTTAATATTCGAAACATTACCGACTGGAGATAATTCTGAAGATCCTTTCAAGGAAAAAACCAACAAGTATGTCCTAAAACACATAAGAAAATGTTTCTCGGAAAGTAACAATATTCTTATTTAAAAAATAACTTGTTACTCATTTAATGCAACTGATAATAGATTAGCCTTATAAGTAATACCCGAACACCACCTGTAGGAAAGATGAATTTTATATCAGCTATTAAAGTAAAATAGAGCTTAAGTGCAGAAAAGATAAAATGTCTAATTAGACAAAGTATCAAGAGATAAATTATAAATTCATCAACTATCTCATTTGGCGACTTTAGTTTATTCAGTCTCTTATGTTTCAGATTCATCCTACAAGGTATTTCTTTTAGCATCTACTTTTCCTTATGCACTTACCTCAGCTGAGCATTAATTGTTAATATATTAATTTACCATAATCAAACGGGAAAGAAGTCGGTCTTTCGCCTGAAATGGATTCCCGTCTCGAAGGGAAAGCAGCGCACCTCATCTTGTTTTATGCTGGGATCATCGTTTGTAATAAATCTGTATTCTTCTGTGGTTGTGTTATATGTTTCTGTTCATCTATCTCACGTCTTTCGTATGTATCCCAGTAATAAACACACGACAACAACAACCACAATCAAACATTTCAACATGAGGTCCAAAAATCCATTAGCATTTTAACTGATTATTAAGGCGCATTTTTCAATTCCTACTCTATTAGTTCACTCTCTCCCTATATATATATACTAGTGGCCCGACAGACGTTGTCCTGTACACGTCTTAAATCCGAAAATTTCAAACTTTTTTGAATAAGTTGTACCAATCTGAACCGTTTTGGTGAAAGTTTTTATTAAAAAGTTATTACAATACCTGACGTCATCACATGCACAGTTACCACCATTCCACCTATCGATTGCGTGTGAGTAAGTGCATACTATGAACTAAGTTGAATACAGTAGAACCTATTCTGAATAGAGCCTTAAACTTGTTTTAATTAAATGATAAAATATATAAAACTCTAGCTATATTTAAAAGAGGTATATTTTTTAATGCACAATAAATAAATTTATCGTAATGCCATTGAATGCACAGTATTTTTGATTAATCCTTGAGGGGTATAAACAAACAAATGCAATGGTTTGCCAACCCTCAGACACGCAACATATAATTGGCCGTGCGAAAACCAAACTTTCCCTTCTTTCTTTTTTTTTTCTTGCCGCGCATTAGCGGAATAAACAGCACACAGGGGGAAAACAATTACGTGTTTTAAGGTTTTTAATTAATGTATTTTTAACTAATTGTTATATAGGACCCATTTATGAATCTAAACCATTCTCGGATCCTCTTGAACCCCCACAAAAAATGTCATCAAAATCGGTCCAGCCGTTTAGGTGGAGTTCAGTTACATACGCACGCATAGAAGAATTATATATATATCGAGATATATATTATAAATGCGAAAGAGTTTGTGAGGATGTTTGGTCGTCTTTCATGCAAAAACAACTAAATGGATTTTAATGAAACTTTTCAACTGTATAGCTTTTACATCAGAATAACACATAGGCTATAATTTATAACATAGGCTATAATTTATAAAGATATTATGTGAAGCGTCCAAAATATAGCGATATTTCTCAAATTAGTAGGAAAAATTCTGCCATCTGCAAGTAATTCTGGCTTGCGCTGCAAAAAAGCCCACTACAGCATATATCTATCTTTTGTATGTGAAGAAACCTTTTTTGTTTTGGCTACGCAAGGCGCTCGCTTCTAACTAATTCCTGTGATCAGCATAATCCCTAATTTTTTTTATTTCAGAATAAATTTAAGTTTTGAAGGGAGAGGTTGTTATAAATCTCTCTCTTTTTTTTAATCGGAAACAGGAACTCCGTAACCATTCCACGTATATACGTATATCTTTATTTGAATGTTTTTTTAGGATTTTATTATGCACATTCGGTAGTAAGAAAATGATCTTTTTTCAAAATAAATGCATTTATCGGTTCTGGTACTTAAAGTAAATTAACTTTCTCTTTCACACTACATCATTTGGACAAATTTTCAAAATTTGTGGTTAGTAGTTAATTATAACGCTATAATTTTAATTGAATAGGCAGATATTGCATTTTTAAGTTTAAAAATAATTATAACTACTGTACAGTATTTTTTGCAGTGATTGAGTGAATATTAACTTCGCACTGTGCAGCTACACGGGGGCTTTTGTCAACGGACCAAGTAATTTTGAACAATGGTCAAGTAACGTGGACGACACCTGAGCTGGCACCCCTTCTCCTAACTGCCACACCACACCACCTTAGAGAAGGAATATTCTACCAATACCTATCAGGAATATTCTTTGAAATCCACTCTTCCAAGATATATGGCAGCATGTGCTCTATGATGAATATTTTAGCGGGGAAGGCGAATAGTTTTGTAGCAGGTATTGCGTTTTCAGCTGACGGCGTTTTCAGCAGATTGCAAAGATTATCATTTTTGTCCCGAAAAAATAGTTTATGTCAAAAAAAAATTTTTGGTATGATAATGAAGACCTTAGAAAACAATTTGACAATTTATTTTAAGTGAACGGTGTACATAATTAATTTTACAGTGGAATATCTTTAATTAATTTATTAGCTCTAACGGATTAAATTTCCCAAAGTGGAGTATTTTGTTTATATATATCCCTTAATTTTCAATGTAGTGATCCAAAAAAAATATTGTATGAAAAAAAAACTGCAGTTAATGATAATGCGGTGGATAAAGTATTAACGTGCATCACTCCCCTACACGGCGGGTCTTACAAAGCTCTAATAAATGAAAGTAGCTAGACATTTGCCAACCTGACTCTATCGTTAACATTTCGCTATGTTTTTCATTGAATCGCCATTATAATTTGAGAAACGGTGTTGCTTGCGAATATTACAATTTTAACATAAAATAAATACAACAGAAAGTAATATTAATGCATTACACTTTCAGATATAAATTATTTACACTATTTTAAGCGTTCATTACACAAAACTTTTAACAATTTAACAATCAAGAGTGTTACGGGAGTTATAAATTTAAAAAAATCCTTTTTATCAGCTATTAGATATACATTCTTAAAATTTAACAAAGCTTTTTTTTTTTTTTTTTTTTTTTTTTAGAGCAAAATATTTTTCGTTTAATTTGCAATTCACGTAAAATTAACTCATTAAAATCTTCTTTATCCTTCAATCTGTACTGTTTAATGTTTCAAAAGAACGGGTATCGACCAAGTTCAAATACATTTTTTAAACTTGTAGTGGATGACAGTACGGATTTTTCAAATATTAATTCGTTAATTAATTAAAAAAATGAATAAACAGTAACAAACAAAAATAATAGTCCAACAGCATGTACGGATCTATACGCGTTTTCCAATTAATCTATTATCAATTCGTGTTATTCATAGTTGAGTATTTAAACTAATTTACTATAAATACGTTGAGGAGAGCTTGAAAGACAGTAGGAGAGAAGATATACTCGAGTCAGGTGAGATTGCTACTGAAGGCATAATATTAGAATTCTAGTGATTTGATTCTTATTAGGAGGAAACTTTAAAGTGACGATTGTTCTCTAGGATTTATTTGATATTAGATTAAATCGGATGATAGGTTAGATCCTTTATTAAAAGGTAAGGATCTTAATAGTTCGTGTTTGTTCCACTTTCACGGTTAATATTGATACATTATCTTTCTATTCTTAGTTGAAATTGTGTCTGGGTATTAAATAAATAGGTTAATTGGATCATGTCAAGTGTTTCTTCCCTTCCCCCACATCTAGGTATCCGAGAGAGAGGTCCGAGCCTCTCACAAACATGTATAAAAAGGAAAATCGCTCATTGTGTCCCTATAGCGCAATGTATAGCGCGTTGGACTTCTAAGGTCGTGTATTCGATTCCCACCTGGGATAACCTAATTTCTGAGAATGTCATTTCTTTTTTTACTGTGCTATTTTATTAGAATAATTAAATTTAATTAATGAATAAATAGTAATAAACCAAAAAAAGAGAGTCCAACACCCTACATTAAAAGGAAAATTGCTTTCTATTTTGTTACTTAATATTGTGACTCTGTCATATGTATATACATATTTATATTAATTGTAACTATTTAATAAAAAGTAACTAAAATAATATTTTTATTATTGACCTAAGTAGGAGTTGACTTAAATATTTTTTTATGTTACTTGTGTGTTTACAACATAATATCGTTTTTTTTTCTTTTTTCCTTAAAATGTTATGGATCCTTCTAAAAATTAATAATCATGATAGTTGCAGGATGAATAATAGCTTATTTGGCGTGAAGGTTATTTAAAATTTTATGGTCTAGCATTGTTTACTTTCTTCAAAACATGAAAAGAAGAAGTAGTAAAGACTGGAGTGTATAGATCAGTTAGAAAAACATGAAATTATATTTTCTACATAAATAGTATTAAAGAGACGGTTAGGGTGAATGTAAAAATAATTATCGTGTTTCTTGCTATAGTAAACAGTTACTCTTAAACACATATCAGGAAACTTGATTCAACTCTTGTTTGCGTGATTTTGTGTGTGTGTGTGTGTGAAATAAATCAGGGTGATATAATTCATGCTCTAATTTAAAAAAATGTTTTTAAAGAATCCTAGAATAAATATATGATATAAGAAACAAAATTATTATTAATCGTAACCTACCTTTGCGGAAAAGATGTTCTATAGAATGGATATTAGGAGAAAAATAATTAAGAATAATAATTCCGAAATTTAATATATATTGCCACAAAAGGTTGAATTTTCGAAAAAAAATGGAAAAAAGGTTAATTTAGGTTAAATGACTTTAGACTCAAAATAAAGATATTTTCCTACAATATAAATACCGAAACGCGTTGATAACTGATAAGTGGGTGTTTTGAGTAGTGAATAATACAATATACATTGCCCCATTTCCTAACCCAGTCCACTCCAAACTTTTTCCGTCTCCTGCTTATAAGTGCACTGCCATTTTAAAGTAGACTTTTTTAAAAATTTAATATTAAAGATGCCTACATATGTACCGGATGTTTTTTTAAAGCTATTTAGTTGGTGTCTTCCCAATGCAATAAATACTAAAAAGAACAATAAAACCGCTCTGTTTTTCTTAAATAAAAATTACTTTGACTGTTTACATTAAAAAAAGCTCAAATATCTAGAGTTAATTCCTCTTGTGGCAGTACTTAACACAAAAATTATTTTTTTATTTTATTTTTCTCTCATCTATATATTAGAGAACATCTTTTATACATAGGTAGGTTATAAAATTCTGGAATAAAATTATCGATCACCCCCTACTGTCTAATCTATATAACACTCGTTCAGGGTGAAAAATCAGCAGTATTCTACTCGGGGTAAGCAATGCACTGCCAGACTCAATATAATGCGTGCTAATAAAGCTTTCGAATAATAATAAGTTCGAATAAGTTTGTGACGAGGCTTTACCACGTTTTCCTATTAATCCTCTTGGGGAAACTTTGGGGGCAGCATGGAGTTAATTCACAGCTAGTCCTCTCAAGAAGAAACCGGGATATTTAGATTAGTTAGTAGGTATATAGTGAAGGTTTTGTAATCGCGAAAAAAGAAAAAGAAAGGAAGATGAGATTCTGAACGCCGTGAGCTGATGGTAAGACATTAAACTTAGAAGCGTAATTATAGAACGCACTTCAGTGAGTTAAAGAAATTAAGGAAGATAAAGATTCATAGGATAACTTTTCTTAAAGATAAGTGGTTAGAGGATTCCAGGCACCTAGTTACTTAGAATTTAGGAATACGCTATATCACCCCCGATTGCCTTCCTATAGTAAGACTTGTTTTGATCAATATATTGGAATAATAATAAATTGGATTTATTATAGCCAACTTGGGTGATCAATCATTTCCTCCTACAAATCTAGGTCGGGTAGATGAAGAGATGGTACCCCAGGCAGGGGGGTATCACAAGTTTAGAATAATTTTCAGCTTCGTTAGTGTTTTTTATTTTGCTGAGCAACATGTGTATAATTTTATCATTTTGTTTCTAAGTTATTCAAGCCAAATCTCTCTCTCTCTCTCTCACTTTTGTTCTAACTTTCATGTTATTAATCTTATGAAATAATTTAATTTATAAAGGAGTTCCTTTCGTTCTCAATATCTTCTTCAATGGCTCGACAACCCTGGGTGGGCACTGGCCTTCTCCAGAAGTTTTCGCCAAGCATCTCTACTCTTGGCAACTGTTTTCAAGTTTTTGACCTTTAAAATGTTTAGATCTTTTTCGACACAGTCAATCCATCTTAATGGGGGTCTGCCCCGAGGTCTATTTCCCATGGACTTTGCCAGAAAGATTTTCTTGCAGCAACGAACTTCATTAATTTTAGCCAGATGACCAACCAGTTTAAGTCTCTGTAATTTGAAAAATTTTGCTTTGTCAGGTTGTTCATAAATTTTGAAGATTTCTAAGTTAAATCTTCTTTTCCATGTTCCATTTACTTGGATCCCACCAAGAATGCTAGGCTGCGGTAGCCCAGTGGTCAAGGTATCGGATCACGGCAGACATGTCATGAGTTCGAGCCCAGTACTGTTAAGACCCGCCGTGTAGGGGAGCGATTCACGTTAAATTTGTTGAGAGCTCAAACGTCCTCCCGTTGGTGTGGTGTGGTAGTTAGGAGAGTGGGGTGCCAGCTCAGGTATCGTTCTCGTCTCTTGACTAGGGTTCAAAATTACGAGGTCCGTCACCAAAAGCCCTCGTGTAGCTGAACATTGCGACGTCGATATTTTCTCACTGTCACTCTCGAATATTCCCAAAGCTTCATCATCACGTAAATTCTGGGCCATGGGTAGCCTAGTGGTTAGAGCATCAGACTCCAGACCGGATGGCCTAGGCTCGATGCCCGATGCCACCAAACACCCTCCGAGCACACCCAAAGTACGTGTTCATTAAATCAGTGGGTCTTGTGGGTGATTGCAGCAGAAACCACAAGTGCAAGGGAGCTGGAGAATATTTCCCTCCCCTCCAGTTCCAATCCTAAATTGTGTGGAGGTGGAGATAGGTGATGTTGCCATCTATCGTAAAGAAGTCCAACCTGTCTCAGGCTCTGGCAACATTCATTCTTTCCCTTCGGGAAGGTAACAACAACAGTTTGTCGCCCAGCCAGTATGGTGGCTATGACCCTCGGCTTGTAACCGAGTGGGTTCGGGTTCGAATCCCGAGTAAGACTTGGCTGTATCTTCTTCGGGAAAGAAGTCGGTCTTTCGCCTGAAATGGATTCCCGTCTCGAAAGGAAAAGCAGCGCGCCTCTTCTTGTTATATGCTGGGATCATCGTTTTGTAATAAAATCTGTTTTCTTCTGTGGTTGTGTTATATGTTTCTGTTCATCTGTCTTTCGTATATATCCCAGTAATAAACACACGACAACAACAACAACATCACGTAAAGTCAATGGCCAAGTCGCTGATGCATAAATCGGGACAGACCTTACAATAGTTTTGTAAAGAAGCAATTTAGATCTTAATTTGAGAAAGCTGGATTTTAAATAACTCTTCAAGGCATAGAAACAATTATTTGCATCTCTCTCCCTCTCTCAATCATCTATATATATATATATATATATATATATATATATATATATATATATATATATATATATATATATATATATATATATATATATATATATACATATACATATGTACTAAAGCTGAAGTTATACTGAAATATATATTCAAAAATAAGGCTATATCTCTCATTGCAACAAGTAGCAAGGAAAAAACCTACAAATGAAAAAGTGAACCTCCTCATAAGCCTAATCATTTATAATTGCGGCAGGACTATTGTACAATCTTTATCTCTTGCTGAAAACGAAACAGAAATCGATTCAATAAATAAATAACACACAGAAAAAAAATCCAATTACTTACCATCACAGAGCAGCTAATGAACACAAAGATAACAGCAAAGAAGATAGTCTTGCGCGTCTTATACGATCAACTTAATAACAACTGTGTCAGGAGCAAAACTGGAAGAGCATCGCAAACAAAAGCTAGAGCTTTCAGCTGGCATTTTTAGTCTCGTTATATGGTTTGGGAACAATTTTTCGATGCAGAACTCTTTTAAGAAGATTATTTCGTTTAGTTTTTTCCCTTCTCTCTCTGCTTTTCTTTTCACCTGCTTACTTCTGTAAACAGTAAAAAAAATCGTCGTTCGAAAAATCTAAACTCTCAATGTCTACTTTTGTAACATGATTTCGTGATTTAAGGCTCCTGTCGACCCGATACTTTGAATTTGTGCTCCTAATGTAAATCTTAAGTGCCAAAAATAACTTGATTAAATTATTTTATATTCTTAAAAGGATAGACATTCTCATTTCTTGTAGAAATGTGAATATTTATAACCTGCCTTTTTCTCCCGGTTGAATCGGTAGCGCAGTGGTTTTCAAACTTTGTTCCTTAGAACCAAATATATCGAGTCAAAATTAAAAATCTTGCAAAAGAAATTATAAATATGTATTGAAAACAGATTCGTATTCTCTATGGAGTTTGTACGAACACGAGTATCTAAATTCGTGTTTTCCAATGCAGGTCGCACGTCGTACAGGGGAAAATTTTAAAAATAAGCGGTTTCGGGAAGCCTATTTTCTTAAGTACTAATTTGTTGCAAATTTTCTTTTTTGCATACCATAAGCTTTGAAGTAATTACAAGAGAAAATCTGTGGCCGAAATAAACCTTCACAACAGGGATAAATAGAGCATTTGTGACATGTTTTAGGGGAAAATGGGGTAGAACGTGACCTTGAGAAAAAGGTTATGTTTCGTAAAATATATTAAACTTGTAGCAATTTGGTTTTGGAAATATTTATTTAATCCTTGGATTTATACAGTTAAAACAGAAATTGAATAATATCCATTCCGTGTTTAAACAGCAAACGATAACTATATCTTCACTTTAAAATTATTCTGTAGCTTGGTAAAAATAAATGTACTTTTATTATTATTATTATATCAATATTTTTAGCTCAATTGCTAGAATTTTTAGAATGACCGAGTGTTTAAGAACCTGTGAATTAGAAAGAAATCAACAGGAGTCAACATCAACAATTGTAAATTAGACTATTGACACTCTCTAAGTAGAAATCCTGAATAATAAACAACATACGAGTATTTTCATCAGTGACTTCATTCGAATACTTGTGTGTCAATAAAAAAGGTGAAAATATAGCGATAATTAATTAGCATTTAGTTTTACTTAGATGGGAAATTAAGATAAACATAGTGGACTGTATGTTTGAGTGTGGTGCAATAATCATGAACAATATCTTATAAATACTGCTAAATTAAAAAATGTATATGCATGCGTGTGTGTGAAAAGGAGTTTTTGGAGTCTCATTATCTGCCTTTTTGGAAAAAGTTACGGAATATTTTGAACTTAAATGCGAAGGGCTAAATAAAAAAAAAATTGTCCTCAAAATATTTGCATTCCAACAAATAAACTTTACTTCTTTTCGTGTCAATTATCGAACTGGCAAAGAATTGGTGAAACTACCATTGGTGTAGAGTTAGTAAAGCTGTATATTAAAAGCATAATATCTTGAAAAATTAATAATAAATATTGCTACGAATTTTGTGCAAATAGTATAAATAATTTGTATTTGAGTGTTTAATGCATTTATATTACTCTATGTTATATTTATTTCATGTTAAAATTGTACTATTCACAAGCAATGCCGCACCTTACGTTATAATGGCGATTCAATGAGAACTTGGCCAAATCTCTTGGCGGTAGTGTCAAGTTGGCGGCCGATTTAGCGTCATTTGCGACCATGTTGGTGAGTTCGGGACCCTCTGGAATCTTCTAGAAAGCAGTAGATCTCTCCACAAGTGTCACGTTCAATGACACGAGTGGTTATATTTCTGGAAGTTTCTGTCGCGCCTATAAAAAGATGCTTGCTGGTACGGCGATGAGTCTTGATTAAGCCAGGAAGTAGTGAGGATTGTTTTGACTAGCGATTAACGCGGCTGCGCTTGTGAATAATCTTTACGTACGTGTATTTTTAAACACTGGGGATTGTGTTTGATTGCTGTTGAAGGTGTGAAGACTTTCGGATATTTACCCTGCGAATATTGCTGCTGAATCCTGTATTTAAAGGATTGGATTTTTAATAATAAATTCGCATCGTTCTTAAAGAACTGATTATTTTTCTTTGTGATTGTTTTTACATAAAATTCTAGAACCCGGATCTACGTAACAATATCAAATAAATCGGTATCTTGTAATTCTCTAATACAATCATCGTGCGATTAATTGAGACGTAAGTATATTTTGTAAAGAAGAATTTGTATTTCCTTTAAAATCAATTCTAAAAATTTATCATGCATTTCGAAGAAACCGGTATAATCTTTTTGATATAGTCTGGGTTCTTTATTATACGACTCTTGCATTTCAAGAAAATAAGTTGTTATGCATATTTCTTCCAGAAAGAGCTACTGTGAAAAGTACTTGATATTGTAAATAATTATTTGAAAAAAAAAGAATTTAATTACAAGTATCTCAGATCAGCCGGTTTAAAGGTGAATTCTGCAAAAAATAATTTTGTGTGAATCCTAGTAACAGTAAATTGAGACATAGATTTTTATGTTAATGATAAATAAGCGAATATTTTATTTCAACATGTTGCTTGCAGATGAGGAACAATTTCCTATTTTTAATTCTGAATAGCTGAAATACTTGTTATTTCCCCGAATAATAGATACTCCTTAACAAATATTACAGAAAGCATAGTATTTTTTTAAAGAGGGTTCAATAAGTGCAAAATAATGTTTCCAAAAATTTAAAATAATTTTCACACGTACTTTTAAAAGAACTGCAATTTAGACTCAAACATAGTATCGAATGATTAAACGGAAACACATATTTGAAGTTAGAAGAGAAAATTAATATACCAAAAAGATAAATAAGAATGAATGTATTAAAATCTGAATAAAAGTTATAACAGAAAAATAATTAGCATTAATAAGTTTTGTGCTCTTTCTGGTTGTGCGACAGCATGAAAAAATAAATCAACAAAGAAAAAAAATTTAAATATCATATATAGTACTTATAAAGAGTGTTTTTTTCCAGGTATATAGAAGTTTAAGTTGGCATTACTTTCCAAGATGGCGACCGATTTAACAGCTGTCAAGTGATTTATACTCAGTTTGGTTTGGCAATTCATCAAAACGATCATCAAGCAAGGCGTAGATTCATCGAATGGGCCCAAAACGAGATTGCCGTTGTTCCCGATTTTCATAAGCGAATTTTGTTTAGCGATGGAGCGCACTTCTGGTTGAATGGCTACGTCAACAAACAAAACTGCAGCATTTGGAGTGAAGCTAATCCACACGTGTATGTCGAAACACCGTTACATCCAGAAAAACTGTTTGGTGCGCTTTATGGGCTGGTGGAATCCTTCTTCAAAAAAGATGAAGGCCACAACGTTACAGTCAATGGTGATCTGTATAGAGCCATGATTACTAATTTTTTCGATCCTGAATTGAACAATCATGATGTCCAGGAGCTGTGGTTCCAACAAGATGGCACAACATGTCACGCAGCTCGTGCCACAATCGATTTATTGAAAGACACGTTTGGTGACCGTCTAATTTCACGTTTTGGACCTGTGAATTGGCCTCCAAGATCTTGTAATTTAACGCCGCTAGACTATTTTCTGTGGGGCTATGTAAAGTCATTGGTCTATGCGGATAAGCCACAAACGCTTGACCATTTGGAAGACAACATTCGCCGTGTTATTGCCGATATACGGCCACAAATGTTGAAAAAAGTCATCAAAAATGGGACGTCCAGATTGGACTACATCCGAGCCAGTCGTGGCAGTCCTATGCCAGAAATCATATTTAAAATGTAATGCCACAAGATTATCTTTTGCACAAAAAAAATTCATGCCAATCGAATAATACATCGTTGTTTTATTGCAATTTAAAGTTCTATACCTCTAAAAAAACACCCTTTATAAAGCCTTTTACAAAATACTACCTTAAATAGTAGACATTAAGTAGCCTTCACCGAAGAAGAAATTAAATTAGTGTGAACAGATTCAGCAAAATATCTAAAACAGAAAAAAACCGATATTTAATTAAGCAATGATGAACAACGGTACTGAAAAAAAAGTAAGGTAAACTCTGTCGCCTAAAAATTAATTTTTGTAAACAATACTTTTTAAAAATATTTTCCTCAAAAATAATTGTAATTTTGTGTGTTATGCAAAGAACCAACATATGTATTAATACAATGATAAATGTTCGTGCTTGTCGCAAAAACCGTGCGCCAGACGGCGCTGTCTGTGTATCTCTAGTTACTATGTGGTTAGGTGAATAAAAATTGAGAGTGTTTTACAGTCCATGTGTGAGGTGTGTGTTATTGAGCTATCCCGGGTGTAGTGATCTAACATTTTGCTCCGTCGAGCCGGAGTTCAACAAGCAACTATGGTTTTGTGCTTTATTAGTTGAGTATTTGGTGGTGAAATTTTTGAATAGGTGAGTGTTTCTATTTTTAATGATGTTTTTAGGAGTTATTTGGTTGTGTTCGCTAAAGTTGGTGTTAATAGTTGAATAGTTTTAACGGATATCATGGTTGAAATTAGTGTTTGTAGATTTGTGTTGATTGTGATATTCTTGTTGTGTATTTTTGTATACTTTCCTATTCTCAATAGTGTAATTTAGGTGCTTACAAATGCTTTTTGGTTGAAAATAGTGTATATTGTGTAGATGTTGTGACAAAATAAGTTTAAAAATGGCGTTGAAATTAAATCTAAAGAAAGACGAGCTTATCTCGGTTGCTGTGGAAATGGGGGTTTGGAGATTCCTAGCAAAGCTAAAATAATAGATTTAAAAAGTTAATTGAATCAAGTGCCGTTTATAAAAATGATATTGAATCTGTGCGTAGTCTTGTTGAAAATGCTTTAGAGAAAAGTAAACAAGAGGCTGAGAAAAATGTGAGCGCGAGGTTGAAATTCAATTAGAAAAAATTAAATTATCTCAGATTGAGTTCGAGGCTGAAATTCAAGTAGAAAAAATTAAATTATCTCAGATTGAAAAACAATTAGAATTGGCGAAGGTTAAAGGAATCCGAAAAAATTCTCAATCTCTTGAAAGCGGAGAATCAAGCTCCATAACTGATAAATTGGAGAGCTGGTAAAGAGCATTAAAACTTTGATAATTCAAGTACCGGTTAGATCAGAGTCCTTTAATTTATTTTTTCATTCTTTAGAAAAGGCATTTCAAATCAAATCCGTGCCTGATGAGCTAAAAGTTCTATTAAATATTTTAGGAGAAAGAGTCAATAATTTGCTAACATATGTGAGTCAAGAGGATTTATTATGTTAAAATTAAAGAATTAATATTAAGAGAGTTTGAACCGACGCCTCAAGAATGCCTGAGTAACTTTAAAAAGGCTCGTTAACTACCATCCGAAAACTATGTTCAGTTTGCTTCCCGCTTGAGTGCAACTTTCGATTATTATTGTCAGTTGCGTAAAGTTAATGAATTCCGCTCTTTGTGTGATCTAATAATTTCAGATAAAATATTTGAAACGCTAGATAGAGATACGATGAATCATATTGCAACGAAACAGGGAGAAACATATTTCAAGCCTCAACAGCTTGGGAGGGAATGTGATGTCTATTTATCCGCGAGAGGAAAGGTTTCGAATGATTTAATGAGCAGAAATCAAGGGAGTGGAGTCAAAACAGATGGGCGAAATAGACTGCAGACGGTTAGCACTTGGCGTCAAGAGAAAAACTCGTCGAATGTTTTCGTGGCCGAAACCAAACCAAATTGTGTTCTATGTAAGGGTAATAGTTTTCATCCCCTTTCTAAGTGTTATCAGTTTAAGAAACTGTCAGTTGAGGATAGAGTAGAGGTAGTTAAACGGAATAATCTTTGTTTTCGTTGTTTTTTACCTCATAGATTGAAGGAATGCCGTTCAGAGAAAAATTGTTTTTGCCTTAGACCTCATAATAGCTTAATTCATTTTTCACGTGACAAAACTAGGAATCCCACTCCCACTAGTAATTTAAATTTGGATGCTCCTACTTTTGTTCCAGGGCAGATTGAAGGATAAGTTGAAGCAAATTCACAAGCGCAGTTTGTGGCGACTGGGTTTGAGAAAGGCAGACTAAAAAGAATGTGTTTTTGAGTACTGTTCGCGCGCTTGTTAAAAATAAATACTCTCAATGGGTGGAGGTCAGATGCTTGTTAGATGTAGGATCGCAGTCTTGTTTATGTACGAGGGCATGTGCTGAGAAGTTGCAGCTGAAAATGGAGAAAATAAATACAGTGGTTTCGTATGTTAAGGATGCTTCTATGGTTGTTAAAAATTGCGTAAAAACTTCAGTTGCAAATAAAGCCAAAACTTTTAAGAGTGAGTTAATGTTGTTAGTAGTTAATAAGATTACAGATCTCACATTCCAAACAAGGTGATTGATGTAGATGTTAATGTTTCAGAGTTTGTGCCCTTAGCGGATGATAAATTTAATATACCAGATAGAATTGATATGTTACTTGGTGCTGAAGTCTTTTACGAATTGTTAAAGCCTGGAAAATTTTATTGTGATAATTCGCATTTAGTGTTACAAAATACGGTGTTTGGTTATGTTGTAAGTGGAAGTGTAGATCACACACAAGTTACAGAGAATCGCATTCATTGCGGATTAATTGTTGATGACGATTTAAATAAAACACTGAAAAAATTCTGGGAAATTGAGGGTGTTCACATAGAGCCTAAGGTTGATACAGAGGTGTCCTTGTGTGAGGATCATTTTGTGCGCACTCACAGGAGGAATTGTGAGGGTAGGTATGTAGTATCGATGGCATTAAATAAAGATCCGTCTTGTTTAGGAAACTCCAAAGATATTGCTATTAGGCGACTTAATTCATTGTGGAAATGGTTGTCTAGGGATTCTAATTATTTATCGTTGTATGCGGAATTTTTGAAGGAGTATGAGGAGTTAGGTCATTTGGAAAGGGTAGTTGAGTCAAGTGAACCACCCACACATTACTACATACCCCACCATGGTGTATTACGCCCTGAAAAACTGACTACTAAACTAAGAATCGTCTTTAACGGTTCATCCCCCACCACAACAGGCATAAGCCTTAATAACATTTTATTGAAAGGTGAAGTGAAGGAAGATGTGTTTGAGACAATATCTCGTTTTAGAAGACACAAATTTGCTTTTACGACTGACATCCAAAAGATGTACAGGCAAATATTAATAAATCATGATCAGCAGGATTTGCAACGCATTATATGGAAACATGGACTAGATGCAGAAATTTTAACGTACCGACTAAAGACTGTCACTTACGGGCTGTCCAACGCACCCTTCCTTGCCATAAGAACCCTGCAGTAGTTGGCGAAAGATGAAAAATCGAGATTTCCTTTAGCTTCTGAAACCCTGTTATATGATACCTACATGGATGATATTGTGAGCGGAGCGCCGGATTTGGAGACTGCTCAACAATTGCAATCGCAACTGAAAGACGCCCTGCAATCTTGTGGAATGAACCTTCATAAGTGGTCATCTAATTCTCCTGAGTTATTAAATAGTTCGTTGTCATCAGACGTCGAACATTCATTTTCTACTGACATTGACTTATCTGTGAAGACATTGGGAATTAGTTGGAAGCCATTTGAAGATTGTTTCGCGTTTAAGGTATCTGTTTCAGCTAAACATATGTATACAAAACGTGAAGTTTTAAGTGTAGTTGCTAAGCTATTCGACCCTTTGGGTTTCTTAGGCCCAGTGATTGCGAAAGCAAAGCTGTTTCTGCAGCAATTATGGCAATGTAAACTGGATTGGGATGATGTGTTACCTAATTCAATTGCCAACGAGTGGAGAGAATTTGTGACAACATTAAAATGTATCAAGGAAGTGAAAATTAACAGATTTATTATGGCTGACAATAATGTTAGAATCGTTCTCCAAGGATTTGCGGATGCATTTGAAGCGGCCTACGAAGCGGTCGTTTACCTCCAGTGTTTTCTTCACAACGGTGCTGCCAAAGGGAGCATTCTTGCCAGAAAATCTCGTGTTGCACCAATTCGAGTTATTTCCATACCTCGACTCGAGCTTTGTGCCTGTGTTTTATTAGCTCAACTCGTCAAGAAAATACACTCCACCTTGAGGTTAAACATAAGTGATATTGTGCTACATACGGATTCAACTATTGTATTGGCATGGTTAAATACACCTGCCAATCGTTTAAAACCTTCGTGGCCAATCGTGTCGCCAAGGTGCAAGAATTGACTGAAGGATTCCAGTGGAACCATGTGCCATCTGTTCTCAACCCAGCAAATCTTGTGTCTTGGGGATTGCGCCCTTGTGACCTTCCAAATTTACGGTTATGGTGGCATGGTCCACAATTCCTTGAAAAAGGTAAGTTGTCAAGTGAAGAAACAATTTTGTCACCAGTTAAGGAATGCGAGTATTCTAAGGAACTGAAAACTGGTTCGAGTTCTGATATAATTACATCTAGTGTTTGTGTTTCAACTAATTGTGTATCTTCTATTTTTTCTACTTTGTTACGTAAAAGTAATAGTTATATGAAAATTGTTCGTATATTTAGTTATTTGTTAAGATTTAGTAATAATGTAAACAAACGTAAACTAACATTGAGTGGTCCCCTTTCTGCTACAGATATAGACCAAGCAGAAACTAAACTGATCAGAATGGTCCAAGAACAGGTTTTTTTGGCTGAAATTAAGAGCTTACAAAGTAAAGGAGTTGTCTCACCTAATAGTAAACTTAGAAATTTAAACCTCTTTATAGACAGTGATGGATTATTGAGAGTTGGAGGCCGGCTGAGTAATTCAGATTTACCTTATGTTAATAAACATCCTGCAATTTTATCAGGAAATCATAATTTAACTGTTCAAATAATTGTCCATTTCCATAGAAAGAATCTGCATACTGGTGCTTCTTCTCTTCTACACTATGTAAGGGAAAAGTTCTGGCCATTAAATGGTCGTTCATTATGCAGAAAAGTAGTGCATGAGTGCCTTGTCTGTCTTAAAAGCCGACCCCTTGTTACCTCTCAGCTAATGGGTAATCTACCCCGTGATAGAGTAGTCCCAGATTACCCGTTCAACTGTTCTGGTGTGGATTTTTGTGGCCCATTCATGATCAGGTACAAAAATCAAAGAAAAGGAATTTTGCATAAAATTTATATTTGTGTATTTGTATGTTTTGTGTCTAAAGCGATTCACATAGAAATTGTGCCAGACCTTACATTTGATGCTTTTATTGCTACATTAAAAAGATTTTAGTCGCAGAGGTAAATGTGCTAAATTGTATTCCGATAATGGGAAAACATTTATAGGTGCCAATCAAGAGCTCAAGAGATTTCTAAAACTTATTGAGGATTCAGATGATAATTTAGCAGGTTTCTTATCTGCTGAGGGTATAGAATGGAAGTTTATACCACCTAGAGCGCCATCCTTTGGTGGTCTTTGGGAAGCTTCGGTTAAGCCAATAAAGTACCATCTTAGGAGAGTTGTCAGTGGCTCAAATTTAACCTATGAGAAATTTTTAACTGTTTGTATCCAAATAGAGGGAATTTTAAATTCCAGGACACTGTGTGCCCTTTATCGAGCAATTCGGATGACTTGAACGCTTTAACTCCAGTCCACTTTTTGATAGGGAGGTCTATGACTTCAGTAGTCGAGCCCAATTTAATTGAATTAAAAGAGAATGCCCTTAAAAAATGGCAACGGATAACCAGACTAGTACAACTAATTTGGAATAAGTGGCACAGATGTTATCTTATTGAATTACAACAACGCAATAAATGGCAATTTAAAAAACAAAATGTTAACTTGGGTGATTTGGTAGTTCTCATTGAAGACAATATACCAACCTTTAAATGGCCTTTAGGGGGAATCACTGAGATTTATAGTGGCAGTGATGCACTTATAAGGGTTGTTAAAGTAAAAACACAATTTGGAGAATATAAAAGAGCCATTTCAAGAGTTTGTCTTTTACCTATGCAGTTTGAATTTTGTCTCTGAATATTGTGTATTAGAATTTTTATATGTACCTTAATTTGTTTTACGTAATCCTATAGTATTTTATCGTTTTATTGTAATTTGTGTTATTGTTGAATGTATTACATGTCAACGCGGGGGAGAATGTTCGTGCTTGTCGCAGAAACCGTGCGCCAGACGGCGCTGTCTGTGTATCTCTAGTTACTATGTGTTTAGGTGAATAAAAATAGAGAGTGTTTTACAGGCCATGTGTGAGGTGTGTGTTATTGAGCTATCCCGGGTGTAGTGATCAAACAATAAATATCTATTGTGATGATTGAGATATATATCATACATGGATAGTACAATATGTATAAAATATGGGTATTTACTTATTTTAACGTCGAATCAAAAAACGTCGCCAAAAATGTCTCGATCTGCCAACAATAAAGAAAAACCATTCCTGTTCAAATTCAAATTCAAAATAATATTCACATTCGTAATTCATTCGTTATCGTATTTCAAAAATTCATTTCGATTTCGTACATTAAAAATGGAATAAATAAGGTCAACTTAGCAACAAAACAAAACGATAATTTGAAATTTTTACCACATGATAATCATATATATTTACAATATTTCTCAAATTTTCAGAGAATTTGAGAAAAAATTTTTAAAAGTTTTTAAGAAATAAGAATTGAACAATTTTTTCAAAAATATGATAATTAGTATTTTACACCGCGCAGGATTCTGAAGTACAAATTAGATCAAAATTTACAAAATTAATTTTACTTGGTATAAAAATGTTCACTTTTGAAGTTACACACACTTTTAAGAAATTTAGAGGAAAAAAATATTTTTTAAATACAATTATAACGAAAATTTTAAATTTTTAAGAAAAAAATTAATTAAAATTCAAATAAAAAAAATTCTATTAATTTCTTTTTGAAAATTGATGTATAAGTTATGAAGAGCCTTATTTTGAACACGTGTATTAAATTTCAAATTGATATCATAAATAGTTTCTGAGAAATCCTGCGCGGAAGCTAAGATTTTTTGTTTCGCGGAAAATAAAGTTGAAGATGAGAAAGAGATAGGGTTTTCATTTAAATTTCTCTACTTATTTCTCAATAACTTCGGAAGTTTTCACAGTATCAACACAAGTTTGGTACCAAAATACTCAGAAATAATGAGGCTTTAACATATATTTTTTTTCAAAAAATTGAAAGATTTGAAATTTAAGAGTCCTGTGAGGTCTTAAGGGACAGTGTTCAAACGTATATAAGGGATCATAATTTTTCGGTTAAAAAGTATATTTTCCAGGAGAAAAAAACTAAGCATGGTTGTAAATAAAGAATTCTTTCAAGAACTGTAATAAATCAGAAGGCTTGCTTCATACATTTATAAAGATTTAAAATTTTTTTCTCTTTCAAATGGGAATACGAGTTGGTAATTACCATTGCAGTCCTAGCACATTACCCGAGATCTGATATCAATTTTTAATGTGGCGCCATATTGGTGGGGAACCAATTACCACAGTGTTATCTTAACGCCCAGTTTTGCCCCTAGAGTCTGACGATGCGAAATTGAACGAGAAATTTAACTTCGCTGAGAACCCAAGCCAAACATGCACTCTAGGAATCTTTAACAGATCACATGATCATACGACATAAACGCTGTCGATTTTTGGCAACATGAAAATTCACCGATTTGGGCCTGGGTCAAACCCGCAATCTTGGGGTGGATGTTCAGTGCCTAACCAACAACGCCACATAGCTGCAGCATTTAAATGCCTTTCGGAACAAATATTTATGTGAAAAATCTCTTAACGTAAGTGGCAACAAAATAAATTATATAATCAAATTAAATGCAGAATATTAAATGTGACTGTAGACAACTTCATTAGAGACTAGACTTTACCATTTTGTGCAAAAAATGTAAGCATACATATACATAAAAATATCTTTATCAAAAAAATATGCAAAGGAAGGTGGGGAACCAGGAGCACGAAATAATATTTTTAATGACTAAATTACATAAATTTTAAGCTAAAACTCTTTAGTAAGAAATACTGAATTTTTTTATATATATAAAATGCATATAACCCACACACATGTTGATCTACTCTTTAAGTACTTTTTAAGATATATCCTTCTAAGCGTACGATAGGGTTTCCCCAAAACACTAAGGGTTCCATGATTCGATAAAGTTTGATGACCACTGATCTAAGCGATGGGAAATCACCTAGAAATGCATGGTGTGAAACGCTTTCCTGGAGCGAAAGTGATGACAAAACACAAGAAAGGTAGGACACGATTAAGAGAAGAAAACGTGCCTATTATCCTATGTACAGTAAAAAATTAAGAACAAAGAGCATTAAGGTATCCCCCCCCCGACTACGTTCGGAACCGTGATTTTGCAAAAGCGTATAAATGGATAATATTTATGTATTTAGTGTCACTTAGATTAGAAAATGTACATAAAATTGTTTTAAGAATATTATTACAAAAAAAATTATTTAAGTACAATATTTTGACAAAAAATGAACATAAAATGACCATTTTCAAAATGTTCTCCTTTTGTGAAAAATGCTTCTATTATAATAATATTTTGCCTGTATATAGCTCAGACCTCTGTACAGAGGCTCAAATAGAATTTTTTAAATATACAACCTAGAAGTGGGTTTATCCATGATTTACGACAACAGAGGGGAGACATTTTAAGAAAAAAACGCTGATAATTATTTCGATGAGTTGTAACTCTGAAAATAATGTGAATTTTTCAAAAATCATAGTTGAGCCTCTGTACAGAGGTCTGAGCTATATACAGGCAAATTATTTTTATAATAGAAGCATTTTTCACAAAAGGAGAGCATTTTGAAAAAAGGTTATTTTAAGTTAATTTTTTGCCGATATATTGTATTTAAATAACTTTTTTTGTCAAAATGTCCTTAAAACAATTTTATACATGTATTCTAATCTAAGTGACACTAAATATCATGAAAATTATCCATTTATATGATTTTTTAAAATCACGGTTCCGAACGTAGTCGGATACCTTAAGGAGACAATAGAGGTGCATGTCGTTAGTATGCAGGGTCTGTCAGACAGTCATATGGGAAATTATGACATCACTAGCGATAACCCACATACTGATTACGGGATTTGTTCGTACTATTTCCAGCACTGTCTCCTCGTTGCTTGACATTCTTACTCTTCTCTGAAGTTCGTGTGTGTTCGCGAGGGAGAATCCGCTGTCGAACAGTCTTTGGTGCAAGCGTGCAAAGAAGGTGAGATTGGGTAACGTTGTTGGGGCATTAATAAATGTTGCCTCTTGTGGTAACGTTGTTCTTACAACCGCTGGCTGCTCGTCTATTGCAATCAGCGACCTCGTATGCCAGATGCAAAACAGTGAGCCCTGCTTTTGTGTAACATTCCATTCGTCTCCCACTTTATCCATTTCCTTTTGTCGGCAGCCGAAAAGAAGCTTCTCAGCAAGTAAACAGAGCTTGTGCGCGTGCACCGTCATCTGATGCTTCTGTTAACTAAGCACAATCTGTTGAATACACCAACCAAAGACTTCCTGGCATTTTTTCAGTA
Organism: Trichonephila clavipes; assembly: GCA_019973935.1. NCBI lineage: Eukaryota > Metazoa > Arthropoda > Arachnida > Araneae > Nephilidae > Trichonephila > Trichonephila clavipes. Next base: position 42,874 of record BMAU01002743.1, on the reverse strand, counting down.
CTAAGAATTATAAATATGCTTTCTCCTCTATTTCGTTTTGCCTTTCTTTCGTTTTATGTCGTCCTTACCGCGCCAGGAAAGCGTCTCAGACCATACATTCCTGGGTGATTTTCCATCGTCAAAGTGTATTCTATTTATCCTAAGAGTTTGTAATAGTTGCACTGATACTGTGTATATATATAACTTAACTCATTGGCGCAGCAGCCCTTAAGGACCAAGATCTACTGTGCCCATGTCAATATATGTGACCTTGGACCCTCGAGGTGCATGACCAGATGTTCTGAATGTCTCTATTTTTTTTTCAAAAAATTTCGCATTGAAAGGGTTTTGCATCTGGATGTTACATCTTGTCGAGGCTCATAAACCTCACTATGAATGGGAATATTTAGCTGTAGCATTCCCTTAACCCTTCATAACCTCTTTGGGGCTGTATTTTTCAAAAATTCACTAGCCGATCTCTATTTCATGAACGGAGCATGCCTCCCAAATTTCAAGTCTGTAATTTTTATAGTCCAAAAATGGTATTATCTTATGGGAGGCTGGTGTTCCCTTATTTTCAAGATAAACATATGATGCAGGAACGAGCAAAATGTTTGGTATCCTTGTACATACTATGCCAAAGAAATTTTCACTGAATCTGTCGTAAGTTTTAAAAAATTTAAGATGCCCTCCATATTCAGAATGAATTGATTCGAGAATTTTAGCTTATAGACAATGTGGAATACAAACTTGTTTTCTTACAGTGTGCATGGGAGACTTTGTTGGGCGGTTAGACAAATGACATAACAAAATCTCCTCATTAATAAAATAACTGATAAGTAGCGGGCTAATGTCTTTTTGATTAATTTTCTGTATAATGTCTTTGAGAGTTTCATATTGCTTTTGCATTGCAATGAGATGCTTCGAATCGGGCAAAGCTATTGTAAAAGTATTGACATAGCGAGATAAATTATCAGCGATTGAATTTAAAGATCCTTTTACATAATTAATGTCATAATTAAATTCTTCGAGTGCCAATTTCCAACGTAAAATCTTAGAAGAGGGTTTCTATTTGGTTTGTTATGTCATTTGTCTAAGCGCCCAACAAAGTCTCCCAGGCATATAACTAAAAACCAGTTTGTATACCACATTGTCTTGACGCTACAATTCTCGAATCAATTCATTCTGAATATGGAGGACATCTTAAATTTTTTAAACTTACCACAGACTTCGTGAAAAATTTTTTTGGCATAATATGTACAAGGATACTAAAATTAGGTTCGTTCCTGCATCAGATATTTATCTCGAAAATAAGGGACCACCAGTCTCCCATCATGTCTTTTATCTATAACGCTCCTTTAACCCACCTCTTTGCGGCTCTATTTTTGCATAATCTCTTTTGTGGCGGATCTCTACTCAATGAAAGAAACTCGCCTACTAAACTTCAAGACTATAGGTCTAATAAATAGGTCCGGAGATATATCGTGATGAGTGAGTGAGTGATACGCTTTTCTCCTTTATATACACTTGTGTACAAAATTAAGAGAATTTTAACATTTTTCCGAATTTCAAGAAAAGAATAGAATGGAATGCAAAAATACTACTTTGATACAAAGATACAAATCTTGTACGTCGAGTACATAAGCGAATACGTGTGTGGGATTACAGATGGTCGAGGAACAGGATTCGTAAGCATACATGCCAAAATCCGCAGTCCGTTTGCTAGCCCACCTCGCCGAATTTCTTGGTGTGTTTTTTTGCAGAAATCTGTTAAATTAAAACCAAACAGTCCTAATGAGCAACTACCAATGTTAAGAGGATGGAGTGAGGTAGTGAATTGTGGGTAGGTTAGAAGTAGGTGGGTCTCAAATCCAACTTTTAGATTATTCAATTTAATGCCTAGCGTTGTATTCAACTTATGGAAGCAGTTTCGGGATACCTGATCCATCGAGAGAAAGCCTTGGTGAGATCATCCAAAAGCTTCGACGGCCAGAAGAGATCCTCATTTGTCCATTATAGTGAAAAGTAAAAGGGATTCTACAGTTCCTCGTTTCTCTCGTGAGTTGTATGCAGTCACAGGAACTTAAGTTTCAAGGGTAAGTGTTCCCAAAAGACTTTAGGGCAGAGGGTTGTTTGAAAGGAGACTTTTTTTTTTGCTTGCGCCACGCTCAGTTCTGTGAACAGGAGAATCCTTTAACAATGGTACTAGCATCATAAAGTTTGGAGTATGGATCAATGAGTGATCATCTCTTCACCGGTGAGTCCCGGTTTAGCCTAACCAGTGATATCACCGTACTTTCATATGAAGTGAACCTGGAACCCGCTACCTGCCCTCCAATGTCGGGAGAAATTAACCATCATGGCAACGGAGGTTTAATGGTTTGGGCAGGCATCACGTTGGATGACTACACACATCTCCATGTCTTTGGCAGAGGTACTATGATTGCTGTGAAGTATAGGAATGAGGTCTTGGAGTCCTATGCTTACCTTTTCAGGGGTGCAGTTGGCCGATTTAATTTTAATGGATGGCAACGTGAAGGTACACATAGCTTCTCTGGTCGACGAAATTCTGAAAACAGATGATAGAATGGCCTGTCAGGTCTCCAGACCTCAGCCCTATAGAGCATGCTTGTGACGCTCTGGGTAGGACATTTCTTAACTCTCCACTTCCCCACACACACCGTGGTGAACCATACAAAGTGTATATTATAACTGAAGGATGATTTTTTTGTTTTTAGAATATACATACCAATTTCATTAAAATCTGTCTAGTAGTTTCTCGATATAATCGACTAAATCTGAAGACTCTCTTAATTTTGAACACCAGTGTATGTAAAGATTGTTGAGTCTTTTTAATTATAAACTTAGAGAACTAAGCTTCTCTTGTACTTTAAATTCAAAAAATTTTGATGGAATTTATTTATTTATTTATTTATTATGGTTCCAACCTTAATTATTTTCTTTTCAAAGTTCCTGTGAAAGTGGATAAGAAGTGTACCAGTTGTTTCCTTTCAAGTAACGTTCTTCCAATTTGTTTCTTTGTCTCCCTATAAAGTAACAATTCTCTCTCTCTCAAAGTGTATTCCTCCTCTAAATCTGAGTCGATTTCAGTATTGAAATCATAGTTACTATATTGTATTATTTCATCATCAACTCAGAAACTTTACTATAGTACTGTACGCATCTTTAAAATACAGTATCTTCAAAATTTGTAAGTATCATCATAACTACAATAACGCTACAGCGAACGAAAGATTACTCATGCATCTTTATGAATAACAGAAATACCTGCGCATACACATCCTGGAGGCAGAAACAACTTTTTCAACTCACGAAACACTCAGTACTTGACCAGGGTCGTCTTAAGGCATGGGCCAACTCGCCCTCGATGGGGCCTCATTTCGTTCTTGACTCGGTCTTAATTAGATCACGATCAGGGGTAAATTTAATGGTCAAATCTTATTCCCGTATATATTCTTTGAAAAACAGAGAATTTCAAACTGTATGTCAACTGGTAAAAGTGGTAAAATTGTATTGTAATGCAATGATCATTGTCCAAGTCTAGGCCTAGGCCTAATACCATAAAAAATCATTCAACTCATTTAATCGAAATGTTGTTATCGGTCGAGCAGGCTTGTGCTTAGGTTTTTTGAGATTGTGAATCGTGCACACTTATTTGTTTCAAATTACCGTTTGAACAAGTATATGACAATACATGCTATACTATCCGTCTACTTTTAACGACCTCAGATAGGGCCTACTTTTGCATAGGAGCCTAGGGCCTAAGAATATTCTAATGTTTCTCTGGGCAAAGGGTCTCAAAATGTTTTTAAGATGTCCCTGCCGGGAGAGCATTATCAAGAGATCTACACTAGTGTGTAAAACTTCAGAAATAATTTAAATTTTAAGTAGATAGCCATTGAATTGCAGAATAGAGGTTATTGCGATCAGTACAATGAGCACGCCTTTCATTAGAAAGCATGAGCTTTAGAGTGATAATGATTTTGATAGTTTCAAAAAGGCCAATGATGAAATTCGCGATTTTCAAAAAGAAGCCAAAAATTCAGCAGTAACTTATCTACTTTATAATTTGTGAACTCCAAAAAAATCTTGCATTATATATTCGCATAACAAGAGGAGGGGCACGACTAAGGAAATTCATTTGGAGACCTGACTTTGTGTAATAGTAGTACTCACTTAAGGTGTTCAACCCTCAATGTAATAGTTCCGAATGGCCAGTGAATTCGGAGAAAATAGCCTTCAAAATTCACTCTCTAGCTTTTTTAGAGATTTAAGTTTTAAATAGTATCAGAGATGCAGTGGCATAAATGTAACGTACCGGTATGCGGTAGCCGAGTGGTATTGGTATCGGAACGTGGCTTGCTTTGTCATGGGTTCGAGCCCAGTACCACTAAAGACCCGCCATGTAGGGCAGCGATGCACGTTAAATCTGTCGAGAGCTGAAACGTCCTCCCGTTGGTGTGGTGTGGTAGTTAGGAGAGGGGGTGCCAGCTCAGGTGTCGTCCACGTCACTTGACCATGGTTCAAAATTACGTGATCCGTCGCCAAAAGCCCTCGTGTTGCTGAACAGTGCGACGTTAATATTCAATCAATCAATCAATAAACATTGAAGGGTCATTGAAAACTTAAATGTAAATTGAATGTTTAAGAACTCAAAACTGTGTGAATAAATTTAAAACAATTTCTTATAATATTATTACATTTAACTGTAGCCGTACTTGCGAGTTTCAGTGTCCTGAAATTTGTTTTGTTTATATGAACATTTTTGTTATACAATTATTGCGAACACATGTGTTAAGCATGCATTCAGTTAGCAATTTCTCCAGCACATTTCGTTCGTTAAATCAAATTCAGCGTGTAAAATGGAACCAAGGAAATCATTTGAATTTTCATCTGAAAAAAGAAGTAAACATTTTTTCTCTTATGAAGGTTACGCGAAAATTCCTACAATAAGTTTGAATTTATTTGATTAAGATTTATTTAGTTGTGATATGATACATTTAACGATAAAAAGAGCATTGAGAAGCTTTTAACGATTTGATTTTTTATATTTTAAATTGCTGATATTTAGGAATATAATTTTTTCGTAGCAATTTTAGAGTTGAGAAGCGGTTTTTTAAAACTTAAAAATTTTTTGGACCTTTCTGAAACCTTAAAAAAATTATTGATTGCATAAACAATTTTTACTCTATATCGCAAAATATATCAGCTATATTTTTGGTTTTTAAAACGTGTAGTAATGATAACATTTTGATTAACATAATTCGGTTCAGTTTACTTATGAACCCTTTCTTTTGTGGCTAATATCTAGAAAATAGTCTGTTCCCAAAATGTTTTACTACTTTATAGGATCGTTTAACTACGAAATATTGTCTGTTTCAGAAATAATTTCTCCATTGTTCTAACTAAGATTAGATATTATGAGATGTTTAAGTTTCTGAAATGCAGAATGTATAATAACTGTTATTAAAGAAGTGCTTTGAATACCTTTACGAAAAAATAATTAATTTTATATGCCTTGTATTTAAAATAATTACATATAGTTGTGGTTTCTCAAACATTTTAAAATATTAAATTCATTTTTTTTTTCAAAAGAGATTTAGAGGCTTGTTAAGAGGTAGAACAAGATAAAATTTAGTTCACTTAAAGAAAAATATTTGTCAGTGGAAAACTGTTGTTTCAATAGCTATGTAATATGCTCATATTTTTTCCACTTAAGGTTCACGTCATTGTACTCTTAAAAATGGCTATCAAAAATCCTTTACATTTATAAATTAATGTGGGAAAAAAACCTGTTGTAAATTGTAAACTAGTGTAATTTTTATCACAAGACTTAAATTGTGCTCTAGTGTAAGGTAATATTAAAAATTTCTTCCAAATTTATAATGTTATACTGTGCAAATTTGCCATGCAAATATCTTTCTAACAAAATTAATCAGATTTTTTAGAAGGATATGTCTGCCTAAATTTTAATAATCATACTTTTGCTAAAAATGGCTTAGTTCTAATTAAAATACAGTAGAACGTCGTTTATCTGAAGGTTTATTATCCGGGGCGTCAAATATCGGAACCAGTTTTTTCAGAGACCTTGCAGCGAAAAAACAAAGGTGTACAATGGTACAGCAAAAAATAAGCAATTATTTTCCACAAAAAAGGTAAAATTGCAACATTTCGCATCTATTTTGTTCTTTCTTCAACACGTTTCCTGCTTGTAATGATTTTCAATATTCGTATAGTGTCCGGTTTCATATACTGCATGGATCTCATTCGGTTTTCGGTTACCTAAACAATCGCGTATCCGAATTGTGTCCAGTCCCATTTAATTCGGATAAACGACGTTCTACTGTATGTTACTCAAATAACCAATCCGGATATTGCTTAGTCAGCATTGCACTAAGGGAGGTATGCCTGTACTAAATGAGAGAGTTAATTATGAATATGTCTCACGACAAAAGTGTACTTTTTTTTCCTTTTTCTCTAGACCATAAAATCTGCATGCTGCTCATTAACTAGAATCATCTGTACAGATTCAAGACTGCAAGGATCTGTAAGCCATGAAGTTCAAAATGTCCAAGAGAAAGCATCTGAACACGAGACTGTATTCTTTCCTATTTCATTTGAAAAACACAACATTACTCCAAATGTTGATCATCACTATTTAAAACAAAGAAGTATTCCAAATGAAATTCATAAAATTGAGGAATTAATGAGGACTAATGAATTTAAAAGGGTGCTTGCTCACTCATCCTTTTTTTACTATGTGAATCTAGCAGAACATTCTCAAAATTGTTTGCCTTCTTCTAGTATTTATTATTACTCTTTTGAAGATATTTATTGTAACCCTATAAATTACTTGAAAATTAAAGACGTTTCCAAAAAAGATGACAAAGTTCTAACAGAAACTGGACCAGAAACAGTAAAAAAGAATGATACGGGTAAAGTGACAGAGGAACAACTTCTTTTGGTTATAGATAGACTAACTCAAAGTGTAAGTATAATGTATTTAAAAAAAAAGATATTTTTAGTTTTTGTTCTTATTTTATTTTTACTAACAGCATTTATTTTGGTGCTAAAAATATAATATTCTCAAAATAGATTTAAAAAGTATTAATTTTTTATTACAGAAAGTGTGCTTAGTTAAATATAATTCTTATACCTATTAAAACAAGGTCTTCTGGCTAGAAATCTAAACTAACTCTTGGACATCTGCATCTATAGAAGTATTCTAAGGTATTAGTAAAATTGTTTTAAAAAATATGTATTCATTCTTTTTCTTCAGAACAGTTAACTGAATTTTGTATTTCCAAATCTTAAAAGGGCTCATAGTAAAATGTTGTAATATATTAATTATCTGTATCTGTCATAAAATTATAACAGATATAAAGAGTGTTTTTTTCCCCAGGTATAGAAGTTTAAGTTGGCATTACTTTCCAAGATGGCGACCGATTTAACAGCTGTCAAGGGATTTATTCTCAGTTTGGTTTGGCAATTCATCAAAACGATCATCAAGCAAGGCGTAGATTCGTCGAATGGGCCCAAAACGAGATTGCCGTTGTTCCCGATTTTCATAAGCGAATTTTGTTTAGCGATGAAGCGCACTTCTGGTTGAATGGCTACGTCAACAAATAAAACTGCCGCATTTGGAGTGAAGCTAATCCACAAGTGTATGTCGAAACACCGTTGCATCTAGAAAAACTTACTGTTTGGTGCGCTTTATGGGCTGGTGGAATCCTTCAAAAACAATGAAGGCCACAACGTTACAGTCAATGGTGATCGGTATAGAGCCATGATTACTAACTTTTTCATTCCTGAATTGAACAATCATGATGTCCAGGAGCTGTGGTTCCAACAAGACGGTGCAACATGTCACACAGCTCGTGCCACAATCGATTGATTGAAAGACACGTTTGGTGACCGCCTAATTTCACGTTTTGGACCTGTGAATTGGCCTCCAAGATCTTGTGATTTAACACCGCCAGACTATTTTCTGTGGGGCTATGTAAAGTCATTGGTCTATGCTGATAAGCCACAAACGCTTGACCATTTGGAAGACATCATTCGCCGTGTTATTGCCGATATACAGCCACAAATGTTGGAAAAAGTCATCGAAAATTGGACGTCCAGATTGGACTACATCCGAGCCAGCCGTGGCAGTCCTATGCCAGAAATCATATTTAAAATGTAATGCCACAAGATTATCTTTCAAATAAAAAAAATTCATGTCAATCGAATAATACATCGTTGTTTTATTGCAATTTAAATTTCTTTAACTCTAAAAAAACACCCTTTGGATATAATGCTGAACTCAGTGGCACTAGAGCCCATGAGGGCTAAGGCCTACTGTGCCTATCTCAGTATATGCAACCTTAGGCACTGGGGTGTATGTGCAGATGTTTTGGTCGAGTGGTCAGTCTGACACAAAACTCCTAGTGTTCATTTATCAACTCACTGAAGGGATGAAAGGCTGAGTCGGCCTTGCCGAGCCCGGGATTTTAACCCTGAACCTGTGGCGTGGAAGCGCTATACACTACCACTCAGCCACTGGACTTTGATATAGATTTAATATTTACCATAAGTATTCCCAAATCTGAGCCGTCATCAATTCGAAACCACATCTCAAATTTTCAACATGTTTTTGTGAACAAATTTAAAAAATAGCGTAATATAGTTTATTGAGAGATATCCAATATTCACAAAACCGAAATTTTTTTATGAATAAACAAGAAGAGAGTAATTAATTTATTTGACCAGTAGTTAAAGTATTTAAAACATACATGAACCTGTAATTGCTCTAATCGTCAGTATCATATTCAATGTGGCATAGTGGTTTCGGATGCCTTCAGGCTTGATAGCAGGTCACCTCTGATTTGCATGAGGCACTTTGATTTTCCCTGCAGGATAGCATGCATCCACATTCAGTATTTATTAGTAGCCAAACCTTGCAATATGTCTAGTTACATTCTCAGCCTGCAGTTTCATTTAATCTCTGTCCGGAACATGTTTGACTGCTGTTTTCATGATTTCGCACCACCTCAGCTGGAGGGTAAATTAAAGAGAATAATCGAGAGAATCCCTTCAGAACAAAGATATATTTCAAATGAAATTCATTAAATTGGATCTGTGCCTCGTAGAGTTGCTGCTCACGTCACTGCAAGATATCCTACTTACTGATACCCCTTCATTTTAGAATAATTTACCCACTCCTTCATGGTTTTGCATTTTGTATATTTGGTAGTATGTATCTATTAAAGTCCATGTCTTAAATTATAATCTTTGATTTGCTTTATATGAATTGAAAGTGTATATATTATAAAAAGTTTTTTTTGTAATTTTATTTTTGTGTGTTATGGTATATTTTAGCTTGGAAAAGGTAGTGCTAAAACACTAGGCATTTAAGGGTAGCATATGGATATTTCATTAGCATTGACATTTCAACTTAGAATTCCTCTAAATGACAAACTATTATTTTTCCCAAAATAAATGAGTATTATATTGTTCTTTGTATAAGAGATTTTTTGAGAAGGGAAATTTCCCTTAAAAGGATTCCTTGGAGAAAAGCTAATAACATTTGCTTTAAAGAATGTTTTATTTTAGTCTTAATAATTTAGTTTCTCATTGAGATTATGTATTTTTTTTTCTTTTATAGCTACTTAATTTCTTTGAGAAGCCTCAAGATTATAGTTTCTATCATAAAAATATCATCTTCTATAATAATATCAAAGGAGTTAAGATAAAGTGAGTCACTTATGTATCTGAATTGTTTTTTTTTTAATCTTTATTTACTATGTACACTTAAATTTTTGAAAAATTTTGTTTTTTTATGTACCATATTTTCCTGTATATCTGCAGCATTTTGCACTTGTTGTTTTATTTGTGAAACTCAGATCAAATTTCATATTTGGGTAAAGATGTTTAAATGTTAGGGAAAAAATTTCTCCATAAATATTTTTTAAATTAAAAAAAAATCATATTTTATGTTTATACTTTTAAATAAAATGCATTTTGTATACATATGTACTTTTTAAGAGAAAGTATCAGTAAAGAACAAAACTTGGCAAGACAGGAGCGTGTGAACTGATTAGCTGGAAACACTAGATAGTTTTTATCGTGTGACTATGACGTTGCACGAGTTTTTAAATTGATTGGCTAGAATCACGTGGCTTTCACTATCATGTGACTATGATGTCACGTGAATTGAGCCCATTGAATATTTGATTTGTCAACGTTAAACAAACTTGCAGTTCCCGATTTCCTACTTTGGTAGTCTTATCTATAATGTTTAGTTCAGCCATGTTATTTACACGCTTTCGCTTCAACATGACAATATATGAACTTGAATATTTCCAGGACAAAACAGCTTAGGTCAAGATAGAATGTGAAATAATGTTAGCGACTAACAACTGCAATATCTTTCTGAGGAACCGAATTCGTTCTTGAATGTAATTGTACAAAACTGATTGTAACTGAAATACATCCGCCGAGTCACAAAAGCTTTCAGCGCCATCTGTTACTTATTTTACAAAACGCAAATGGTATTTCTTTCAAAACTTTATTGTAAGCTTTTCTGATGCATGTTTCGTATCACACTATCCGCGGCAATGTATAACATGCACAATGAAATTTGAAACTTTTTTAACACATCCGCAGATTATATAAAGGAAAATACGGTATAAAACTGTTACATACATAAATAGATCCAAAAAGATGATATAGATTGTTTAGTTTAAATACATAACACTGAGATGTTGTCACTAGAGCCAAAATCATAATAATTATTGATAATTTGGCTTGCCTTTGTAGAAAAAGGTTAACACACTTTGTGCTACCTGAAAATTTCAATTAAATTCTTGTTTGTTACCATCCTAGTAAGAATGAATCTTTGCTTATCCTGTCCATATAGTTAGATTAGCTAATTCTGTAGTGAAATAGTAATAATAGAGTTTTTTCCTGTTGAATATTCCATGCAACATTGATTAGCTTTATATATTTAGTTTAAATTTTTAAAACTGAATAAATATTTAATTTGAAGTGTCTAATGAATGTTAAAATAATTGCTGTTTTTTTCTGACATTTGTATAAAATATTCATATAATGCTGTGTGAAATGTATGTTATGCTACTTTTTACGTATGTATTTGTACACTTTAAAAATATTTATTTCTTACTCTTGTTTATGATCTTCAATGTTGCTGGATAATGATTACATACAAATTAACTTATATTGTAAACTAATAATGAGAGCAATTGGTAAGAAATCTATCCTTGATTATTAGTACAAAATCTTCTGTTTTATTGGTGAACATATAGCTATATATACACTCATTGCCAAAAAAACTTGTGCACCAAGAAATAATTGTGGTACTGTAACGAAATTTGACATGAAGGTACATGTCGAGCAGATATGCAAATGATGTTAGAATTGCAGCGTGCTTGTGCGTTACGTAATGCCGTGTTGAACTTCATTCTCCTTGGAGTATAAAACAGGTTAGCAGAGCTTTTTTGAGTGTACTTAATCTTTTGCAAAGGAAACGCTGAGGTAGACATGCTGTTATGCCACCATCAAAGGAAAAATGAGCAGCTGTCAAAGTTTGAGAGGGGGAGAATCATCGGGATGATGGAAGCTGGGTGTTCAGCTTAGTGACCAGCTTGCCACTTTAGCCATTCGGACTTTATTGTAAGGTGGTGTTGGGACCAGTGAACAGAAGAAATGTCATTTTCATGACAACCAGGCTCAGGACACCCTCGACGGACCAGTCATTGAGAATACCATTACATCCATGTAGAAACAACTGCCTCATTGGTCACTGTCCAGACACCAGCAGCACCTTCACTGAAGACCCCTGTGTCTTCCTGAACCATCTCAAGGCGACTGTCTGAAGGACATCTGGTATCACAGCACTCATTACGTGTGTTGCCAATGAGACACCCAACCATCGATCTCCCTTTTGTAGTGGTGTTGCACACAATGGCATTGAACTGCACTGAATGGAACCAGGTCATCTTCAGTGATTAATCTATATTCAAATTTAGCAGTGATGACAATTAAAATTCATGTTTGGAGGTCCTGTGGTGAATGCCTCAATCCTGCCTTCGCTTTACAGTGACACACTGCTCCCACAGTTGGTGTGTTGGTATGGGGTGCCATTTCTTATGATACATGCTCACCCCTAATATTGATCCATGGCACAATGACAGCCCAGCGGTATGTCCATGACATCTTACAGACACATGTTTTGCCACTCATGGCAGAACTCCCAGGAGCCATTTTTCACCATGACAATGCTCAGCTATGTACAGCAAGGATATCACTAGACTGCCTCCATTACATTACCACCCTTCCCCAGATTTATCACATACCATGCATATCTGGGATCATTTAGGATGGTAAGTTGGACAGCCTACGAGTTTGGTTGAACTAGGGGCACGTTTACAGCAACTGGGGAAAGAGATGTCTCGGGACATCATACAGAACTTATATTCCTCAATGCCCACTCGTATCGCATCATGCATTTGCACTAGGGGGGCCTAACAGAGTACTAAAACTTCCATTCATTTATACTTTTTTCTACAATAAATGATCTTTTTTCTTTGATTTTCTTATCACTTATATCAAAGAGTAGAACTTATATAGGATTTGCATCATCAGAGCACAGGTGCCTCCCTCTGGGGAGGAAACTGAGCATCAAAATTACTTGCGGTAATTGGCATTGCCTATATAATGTCGCGCTAAAAAGTGATACTAGCTCGTGGGGAATGTACTAGGTCTGCAAAGATTAAAATACCAATATGCAGCCCCTTTAGAAAAGAAAAGTACTTGTATATAAATTTTGTTTCATTTTAACAACTTTTTCTTGGTGCCCAAATTTTTATGGCAATGAGTGTATATAGTAGATACATTCCTTTGAAAGTTTGTGCGGGGGAATGCAAGGTATATGGTAAAAAAAAGAGGAATGTCTTCCATTTTCAAAAACTGTGTAAAAAAGTAATAAACTCATTTGAATGTAATTTTTAGGTAATTTACTTAAAACATAAAATTGGTACATGTTTCATTAAATTAAATTAAGAACATTTATATATTACTGTAAGGAAGGACAAAAACTTTTAATTATAGATATTAGAAATAGTATTAGTTAATCACTGTTACTACATTGGAACATCACCGTTAACAAACATACATTTGTGTATGGCAAAATTGCAGCTTTTGCTTGAAAAATAGATGACATTTTCTATGGTTGAATTTGAGGATGATTTGTATCTTGATAATGGCATTTTGAGATTAACTGTATTCAAAATATTTTGTGGTATTGGTTTTTTTTATCACAAAAATAAAATTTGCTTTTTTTGATTTTCACAAGTTTTTTTTTATAGAATTTTTGGATATGTTTTATGTTTGGCAGAATTTAAAAAGTGATTTTCCAGGCAAAACTGGAAAATCACTTTGCATACTTTAGGATGGTTTCGATTTGCAAATTTTTAATACCTTTTATACTAGTTTCATTATGCTTTAATTCAGAAGCTTAATGTACTGTCAAATCCGGCGTATAATTTGCACTTTTAACGCAAAAAAATAAGATCAAAATGTACAGGTATGTGTTATACGCTGGGTATGAAAATGATTGCTTCAAAAATAAAATGAGATGTGCATAAAAAAATAGCTTAGCAAACACTTCTACAATTGTCAATAAAATATGAATTCTACAAAGATCTGAATACTGTTTAAAAAATGTTATACCTTATGAACTTAAAGGGTTGTTTTTCTAGAAATATACTATTTTTTCCAAAATCCTCGGGTAGTACTTTGATTAAATGGCTTACTTAAGTTCATTGCAGGTTCCTTCACAAAAAAGGGGGTGCTGTTATACAGCAAATATACCTTAAAATTAAGAAATGCAGCTTGAAAGCATAGGCATGTTGTATACACCGATGCGTATTATTCGCTAGATTTTACGGTATCTGTTGTTTTGAACTTCCATTATTAACACATTATGACTGATATGCTTAATTTCTCTGTGTCCTAAGAAGCATTTACAATGCAATCCAAAAATTCAAATACATTTGGTAACTTGAAAAGAAAAATGAAAATATTATGATCTAATGACTATTTGAAAATTAACTAATTGGATGATGTAATACTTGTTAAAATTATACAAACTGATTATATCTGCTTATCTTAATGCAATAAAAAACTTATATAGAGCATGTCAAATCTCTCAAGGTTCATTGTCCTCATATTAACATGCTGTGGAGGTTTGGAGAGAGGGTTGCCATTTCTGGTGCTATCTTTTCTCTTAATCATGGTTCAAAATTCTGAGATCTGACGTCAACAGTCCTTATGTAACCTCAAAGTGTGACATTAATCAGAAATCTAATTACTTATGGTGCAACATTACAAGTTCTATTGTTAACAGTCCTGTTACTTCTAATAATAATAGTCAATCAATCTAACTCTTGCTTGTTGTTTCACTAAATGTGGTGGTTCTTAAGACTGCACTCTTAAGAAAAATACTGTGGCAAACTTATCAGTGAATTGTAACATGACAGTAAATTGCCATCATCCATAGTGGGACAGCCAGGTTGGGTCGAGGCCATCTGAACCAAATATTTTCAAATACCTCTACTTGAGGGCTAACTCCTCCAATTCTTAATATTAAGGGCTGAAACTCCTCTACTACATCTATCCATCAAAGTCTTTCCTCTTTTGTTATGTAGTTTAATTATAAAAAAAAATTCTTTTAGGCTGTTAGTCATTAATACAGATAACATGCCTAATTCAATTGAGGGGTTTATTGTAATAGAATGAACATCTAGCTCTTTAACATTCAGTATAATTCAGTGTTGCTTATGTGAGTAAATCAGCCATCTAAAAAAAAAAGAAAGAAAAATAGCATTGTTTGGACTGTTATTTCAAAATTTTCTAAAATAAACACTCTAAAAATGAATTTAGTGTATTAAAATATTAACCATACTAATTTGGGCTTTAAAACATAAGCTATAAAAAATTTTTAAAGCATAAAAAAAGAGAGTAAAGATGAAATGTGGTTGTGTGAAATTAGAAAAATAAAAGGAAACATATATGTATAGAAATAAAGTAAATTTTTAAACAGTGTAGATATTTTAATAATAAAATCCATGTGTTAAAATTAAATAAATTTAATTATATATGCACACATTAATCTAATAATATGTATTGTATATATTTTATATGTAAAAATATATTTTTTCAGAGGCTTGACAGCTTATATCCAAGCCATGTATTTATTAAAAATCTATGGTTTCTTGCAATATTCCAAAGTGAAAGTAGAAATTTTAAAAATGACACATCATATTGAAGATGGAACAATCAGGGTACGATGGAGAGTGAGAGGAATAACTCGAAGCAAAGCATTTTTTAACTTTTTGAAGATGAAAACCTCTTTGCCTGATTTTATCCATGATGAAACTGAGTAAGTAGTTCATCAATAACTTTATATTCATATGCTGTGGTACATTTTTTTAAAAAAAGTTTTTTAATTAAGGTTTTTAACTCAATTAAGGTTGAGTAAAATGCAAAAAGAGTTTAAATAAAATTCAATACTTTTATTAATGTCAGCTTATGATTTTATTAATGTATTCTTTAATTCTGAAAAAAAAATCACAACTCATAAATTCTTGCATAAGGCAACAGTTTGAGTTGTTTGTGTGTATAGGCTATTTCATTGTGTGTGATCTATTTTATTTACTAGTATATATAATTTGATCTTTTTTTATATATTGAGACAGGAATTTGCATAAAATTGTTTTTGTTAATATAAATGATTATAATTTTCCTTATAAGGATTTATTGTAGGTTATTAATTTTGACAATAAAGGGACCTTTTAAGCAAAAGCATATTCTTTATTCTGTTTTTTTCTTAATATATATATATATAATAATGTTATATACATTATATCTATTATAAATATTACTTTTATTTCAAATCTTTTGTAACTCACTAAATATTCCAAAAGATCTCATTTTTAGTTGCGATCCTAGGATAAAAGCAAATCCAGGTTTAAAATTAAGCATATAAAATCATTGAAAAGACCCCTGAAAACTCCCTTTTACAGAATTATGTTTTTAATTGGTGATTATTAAAGATAGCATTTATATCTTTTGTCTAGATTGCAGCTAGGAATCTTTAAGGTATGGATTCCACCCATTTTGTTTTTTAATTGAAATTTTGACAGATTCTTCTCCTAAAACCTTCCGATTCTCTTCCTTTGTCATGGCAAGTTTTTAAACAATTTTTTTTTAATTGAGATTATAAATTTTCTATGACATTTAAGTCAGGATATTGGGGTGAAGTATAGCTCTTACTTTCCCTGGTATGAAGAATGTAATCCAAGCATCTTAATTGCATGATTTGAGTCACTGTCTTGCTGAAAAATGGCAAAATTACAAGTCTATCTATAATAAAGATGAGTTTTTCTCCTCCTGTTACAATAGTCTTAAACAAGGATGGATTCACCCTTAAACTTCAATCTTTGTTTTTAGGGTCTAATTCTTTCCCAACCACTCTTGGCACTTTTTGTCACACATCACTCCTTTTACAGACAGCATTTACTGTCATTAGAGAACAGAAGTGAGTGCCAAAAGAATTCTGGCCTTGAAATATGATTTTTTTAATGAAAGGAATATATTTGCTCCTCTCTTAATGTAACTAACAAGCTGCATTCATATTAAACATAACCATGAAGCTCTGCATTATGAACACATCTAACTATTTCAGTTTAGTTATTTCCTTTTTTTCATTTTCTAGAGACATTGTAGTACAATTCTGGGGGGGATTAATTTTTCAATATTTTTCCCTATGGAGCACACATATACATATAACTGTAGCTCTGAAATATGAATTGTGGTCACAGTAACCTAGTGGTCAAGGTATCAGATTGCGGCCGGCATGTCATGAGTTTGAGCCCAGTACTACTAAAGACACGCCATGTAGGGAGCACTGGATATTAAATCTGTCGAAAGCTCAAATGTCCTCCCATTGGTGTGGTAGTTAGGAGAGGGGGCTGCTAGCTCAGGTGTCGTCGTCGTCGTCACTTGACCATAGTTCAAAATTACGAGATCTGTTGCTAAAAGCCCCAGTGTTGATGAACAGTGCGACGTTAATATTCACCCACTGAAATATCATCCACAAATTCTGTGCACTGATACTTCTATAATATATTTTAAAGGCAACTGGCTTTTCTAAATCAACAAAGCAATTTCTTAAACAATCATGTTTTTCCTAAAATAAGACTCAATTTTGTATTCTCTTGTGAAAAAAACATTAGGAAATAGTTTCAATGACTTTTATTTTTCTTGATTTATTAACATTTATCAATGTTTAAGAGTCCCATTTATTTACATATTCATACTAAAAAAAATTATTTATTTAAAATACAGCCAAGTTTTTTTTCTTTTTTTGAATCATTGTAATAAAACTCTAACATTAAATTTCTTGTGAATGTTTCCTTCCATATGCATAACTTCTCATTTTAATCAATGTAGATCTCTTTGAATGAGCACTTCCAGTTCACATTGCTTGCTCATAGTGCATTGATAACACAATTGTCTTTTTCTTTCATGGAATCTCATTCAAGTCACAGCCTTTCCAGTCTTAAGTTTCACAGAATTTCTGTGCTGTTTTTATTCTACTTTCTATGTAGTCATTCATTTCCTTGTCAAAAGTGTCTTTGAATGGTTTGTTAATTACAATATTAAAAATTTAAGATATACATTGATGCAGGCTTCTGGCTCAGGACATTCATTAGTCGTCAAATATACACTTATGGACAAAAAAATTAGCATACCAAGAAAGAGTCATCAAAATGAAATGAAATTTGACTTACGTAATGACTACTTTGATATAAGTAAATGATTAGAAAATAAAAGAAAAAGGATAATTTATTTCAGAGAAAAAGGCAAAAGAACGGAGGATTTAATACCCTGCTGAACGCCCTCTAGTGTGAATGCACAATGCAATACGATCGGACATTTGTTAATCAAAAAATGAATAGTCTCATCCCCTTTTAGATATTCATCGCTAAATGGTCGATTAACAATCGTTCTTGATTGAGTGGTGTTCACGTGTTTCCGTGACGTTGGATCGCAGGATCAGAAGTCGTCAGGAAGGCGGTGACATCCAAAACGAAATGCTATATTTTAGATTCCCTTCTTTAATATCTCAATCTAGTTAGCGATGTATGCAGGTTTTACATCAATGAGAGCCTGTGGTATCGGCTGAGAAGTGTTGTTTTTTGAACTGTTATATCTAGAATGTTCGGAAGTTGTTTGTTAATGAATTCTTAACTGCACTATTGAACAATTGCTGATCAATAAAGAATTTTCCGATGGCATATATATAGTAATCATTCAGGTTGTTTCTCTCACTATGCAACTCTGCTGCCATGTAGTTGTGGCAAGCAACATTGAGGCATACAAGTTCTGTATGATGTCTTGAGACTTTTCATTCCATATTTGCTGTAACCTTGCCTCTAGTCCGTTCAAACTCGTGGGATGCCCAACTCGCCGTCCCAAATGATCCCAGATATGCTTGATTGGAGACAAGGCCAAAGAAGAGTAGGAACAGTATGGAGATAGTCTTGTGACACCCTTGCCATGTGAGGCCGAGCATTGTCTTGTTGAAAAATGGCTTCAGGGAGGTGTTGCATGAGTGGCAACACATGTGGTTGCAGGATGTCATGGACATACCACTGGGCTGTCATGGTGCCATGGACCAATGCTAGGAGTGACCGTGTATTGTAGGCAATGGCACCCCATACCATCACACCAGCTGTGGGAGTGGTGTGTCACTGTAAAGCAAAGGCAGGATTGAGGCGTTCACCACAGGGTCTTCCATACACAAACACGATTGTCATCACTGCTAAGATTGAATCTGGATTTGTCACTAAAGACAACCTGGTTCCATTCCGCTGCAGTCCAGTTTCCTTGTGCACGGCACCACTTCAAATGGAGGTGTCGATGGGTGGGCGTCAAGGGCAGTGCACATAATGGGCGCCGCAATCCCAAATGTCCTTCAGTCAGATGCCCTCGTATGTTGGAGAAGACACAGGGCCCCTAGTGAAGGTGCTACCTGCGGCCAATGAAGCAGTTGGCTGTATTCGGGCATTTCTTACTATGTTGCAGTCTTCTTGACGACTGGTCTGTCGAGGGTGTCCTGAGCCTGGTCTTTGTGTAAATGACATCTCTCGAATCCACTGGTACCAACACCTCCTCACAACAAAATCAGAGCGACCTTATTGACGAGCTACTCGCCTAGCTTCCATCATGTCAATGATTCTCCCTCTCTCAAACTGCTGCAGCTGCTCATATTGTCTTCGAAAATGGCGTAATGGCATGTCTACCTCAGCTCTTCCTTTGTAAATAATTCAGCACACTCAAATAAACTTTGGTTACCTGATTTACATTCCTTGAGAAACGATGTTAAAGGCCCTCTACCGGCTGTATAAAATGCGCAATCACACTGCATTTCTAATCATTTGCATATCTCCCCGACATGTACCTTCATGCCAAGTTTCGGTACGATCCTGCAATTATTTCTTGGTGCGCTAATTTTTTTGTCCATGTGTGTATATGTGTGCAATATCTGAACTTTGATTGATCATTTGGCAATGCATAGTACCTATTTGGTTGATAATTTAGTTAGACTTAGTTTTTGATTAGATCTTATTTTAAGGTAAAAATTATATTTACCTCTTTTTATTGATTAAGCATTCTCAGTTGTTTTCTTTTTCTTAAGGCTTAGGCTCTTTTAAGTGTTTTCTAAATGAAATAATTATCTTACTAAAGACTTAAATGAAATTCTCTAACTGCAATTGTAAAAATGTTTTAAGCAAAATTTTTAAAGGAAAAAGTGGTGATAAGCATAACAAATTAAGTATATACTTATTTTTGTGGCATAATTTTTAACAAATTTCACACACACATTTTTATCCCTATCTTTTTTGAGGGGATGAAGGTAGAAACCAGAAATTAGACTAAATGTTTTTCCTATTTTACAGGAAGGAATAAGCAGGAGTATATGAACAGTGGAAAGCTTAGTTATTTTCTTTAATGAATCCTAGCCTGTTATTCATAAAGTACTTTCTTTTAAATAGTATATTTAATTTTAAATATACTATTTTAATTGTTTTTTAAGAATCTTTTAGTAGGAAGACAAAACGATTGTAATCAATGTTTTTTAAGCTTACAGTTAGCAATTACTTAAAAATAAAAAAAAATTTTAGGTTGTTTTTTGAACAATATTGAAAAATAAAGTTTTACTGTTATTAAAATCTTATTTGTCTCTTATATGTGAAAATCAATAGATGGTAAGATTTAAAATTTACTAGACAAGTTTTGGAAATTCTTTGCGAGAGTAATTTTTGTTACAGTGAGACAATGAACTAAATATATTTACTTTTTAATGAAAAAGTGCTTTCAGTAATTGGTTAATTTTTATGCATTTATAATATTTATATTCTTAAATATATATATAAATCTTATATATTCTGCTTTAAAAAAAAACATAAAATATTTTAAGCAATAGAATTATTGAACAAATTTAGGGCACAAATTTCTTTTATTATTGCAATGAATCTATAGTTTTTACTATTCACAAAACTGGAATTATTCATTTTTATGTTCTGGTTTTATTAACTTATTGTTTAATATTATAGCTGGCTAGATGGATTCTCAGTCTTCAGTGTTGGACCTGATGGCTTAATATATAAGCATGTGTGTGATAAGGTATATTTTTTATTTAATAATTTACACAATTACATCAAATTAATGTATTGAAGAATTTATGTGATTATATTTTTAAATATAAATTATTTCCAATGTTTTACATATAAATAATTAAAAAAATTATATTGGCCTTTCTTAAATCTTGAGGTTTTACAAAATAATTATAGAACATATATATATATGGCATTTAAACAATGTGGATGTAACACTTAGTATTTGAA
Source organism: Trichonephila clavipes (assembly GCA_019973935.1). Lineage (NCBI taxonomy): Eukaryota > Metazoa > Arthropoda > Arachnida > Araneae > Nephilidae > Trichonephila > Trichonephila clavipes. Next base: position 21,899 of record BMAU01002743.1, on the reverse strand, counting down.
TGATTGGTTTATTTCTTAAATACTCATTGGAATTTGGATGTGATACACATCAAATTCTACATTGGAAGTCATTTACTAATACTGAAGTATTTCCTTGTGTGTGTGTACTCTTATCGACCTTATCCAAAACTGCAGTAATAATCAGTGTGGTTAGATGAAAGATGTAATTGCATATTTCTAGCTTGTCAATTCGTGCAGCTTACTGTTACCATCTTTCATTTTTTATACAAACTTTAAGGGGAGGGGGAGAAGGTACTGTAAAATCTGGTGTATATCACGCACCAATATTTTCAAGCTGCATTTTTTAATTTTTAGGAATATTCGCCATATAACGCACACCCCTTTTTTTTACGAAGAAGTCTGAAATGTTAGTATACAATGCTCTTATGTTTTGAAGTCATTTATTTTAAGTAAACAGTATTTCGATATGTGTAGATGTAATTTTTTTATGCTCATCTCTTTTGTTATTTTTAAAGCTGTCGTTTTTATACCTGGCATATTACGCACACCCTTGAATTTAGATCTTATTTTTTGTATTAAAAGTGCACATTAGTGCGGATTTTATGGTAGTTATTTATAATATTCATACACCTTAGTAAAAAATGCACTTGATTTAGAAGTACTGATTTGAGAATATGTATATATTGATTTAAAAGAGTTAGAAGAATTTTATATTAGCTTATTAATGAAATGCTTCATTTGAAATTGTTTTTGGAGTGTACAAGTAGACTCATTTCAACTGTGCCTTCTGCAAAAAACATTTTTGCATCTCTTGAATTGAGCCCATTATCTGTAATGTTTTCTTTATTATTCTAAATGAGATGTGCTAACAGAATGCATTATGGTGAAATCCTTCAAAGATAAATCTAGCTTGTTAGCACATTTCACAGTGCAAACATTAAGTAGGCTACCCATAGTTATAAAGGGCTGATGAGAAACAAAGGATTAAATTTTATTTTAGGATATTTTGTTAAACATATTTCAAACATGTTTGAAAAAATTGCCTTTTTATGTGAAAATTCAAAGAATGATTTATAATTTTACAGATGACACCAGATGATGATACAGTGAAAGTTAAAAAAGTAGATCTCAAATCCAGATTATTAGGGCTGCTTGAATTAGCACCAAGAACCCCTACACCAGGAAGTTTACATACCTTAATTCCTTGCTATAGGATACCCGAAATATGTAACTGTAAAAGGTTGACGTGACATTTGCAAGAGCTAGGCCAAAAATAAAATACTAAATCAGTGCAGAGCATTGTTATTAGAAAGTGTATATATTCTTAGGTTATGTAAATTATTTAATTAAGTATGCACATAGTACTTGTGCATAATGATAAATAAAATTTTTCATCTAAGTTAAAAACTTTAGTTATGCTATTTCTTTTAATTGCTCTATATAGTGGACTGTTTTACTTGAAAAACCACATGAATTATTTATTATTCATTTGAAATGTATTATTTACTTGTATTACTAAAAACATGATATTGTTCTTAAGTAAAAATAAAATAATACAGCAGTTTTTTTTCTTTCTATTTTAATAAAATGTTCTATAATACAAATTATAATTACAAAAAATATCAAATTAATGGAATTGCAGAATTCCAAACTTTTTTTTGTGTCAAATGGTGTGAATCCTACTTATCACAAATAAAATGAATCTTTTTGCATCTAGTTTCATGGTATTTTTAATTAAATTATTCAAGGGCCAACTTTATAAACACTGTCCACAATGAAAAAATTGTCTTAAAAATGGGGGGGTTATAGTTTGGAATTTTAATTACCCGAAAAATAATTTTAAGAAATCAATGATGTATTTTTATGTCAAATGTTGCTACATTTGAAGGATGATGTAATATTATTGGTATGAACGCACAGATTTTAAATAATTGACTCAATGTAATTCTATCCGAGAGAATAAATTTATTTAGGATTTTCTCTTTAATAAAATCTGGATCACACTAACCAGCTGGTGCTAAACTGTTTATTATTCTAACATTTATTTCACAATTTCCTCTCAAACCTGTTATTTTTATTATTCCTGTCCCTTTAATATCTTATTTAGTTCAGTACTTTACAGCAGTTTATAATTCTGAAAATTTTGAGTAAAAGTACCTTTTACTTTAAGGTCGTCTAATGGTTGAGACAAATAACTTCCAGAGGATGTGTTAATTCATCAGATTGTTTTTCTTATATTTCGATTTCTGTATAGTAAAATAAAGCATTGATTTTGTGGGAAAGGGCATTCTATACTTTGGGTAGCTATACATTAAAAAAAAAAATACATTGTAGATTTTGTGGGGAAAATGTATTTTGCTTGTTTTGGCATGAAATTGGGAATCAGACTAGCCTTGGGCCCAACATATTCCATTTATGTAGACTTTAGACAATTGTCTCTGTTTTGATGTACCAATGATTTGGAGACAGTCTGATTTATTGACACTTATTTTGTATATGCTATGCAAAAACAAAAAGGAGATAATTTATTCCAACTCATAGACATATTATACTATTCCATACATATTTGAAATTTTTAGTAATTTTAAAAAATACATTTATATAGAAATGATTATGATCCCAGTAGCAATGAACTCAAAAGATTTTATCCAATTAGAGTTAAATGATTTGGTTAGACTTGGATCTTTCTAAAGTATTAACACATAGTTTAGAATTCAAATTGAAAGAGTAAAAAATATATATATATTGGCCTCTTACTATATAATTTTCTTGGTTTCAAAGCAAAAAAAAAGTTTGTTCCATTCTTCTTTAAAGAGGGTGGTATTGTTATATTTGTCCGAGGTGTAGTGGCACTTCCAACATGCAATACAAAGCTGGCAAATGTGAACCTTTTATTGTTTTGTGAAAAAGAAATTTAAAAGCAGTACTGTTGTATAATGGAAATGAGTATGCTTCTGTACCTGAGAATTCAGTTCATTTAAAAGAATATCTTGATCTTTTTGTATTCAAAATGCATCGGCTACTTTGTGATGATATCCATGCTACTATTAGTGTTATCTATAAGTATGAATTATTTGGAAATTTTAATATTTAAACTGATTTCATATATTTCTTATGAAAATATATAAATCCAAAATATATATGTCAAATGAGAAGGAAAGAAAAAAAATCACAGAAGTATCACATTAACAGTTATTAAATTCAATATTTAATAATCATATATTTACAAATAAGATCACAAATAATTAGCACCAAATTAAAATATAAGTATTTATGTCCACATGTCCATCTAATAGAGAATGGTTTTAAAAAATGGTAGATGATACATCAGCACACTTAGAGATCACAAATCAATGAACATTTCTGAATGTAACAATAAAAAAGTAATAACCTACGTTAATTTATAAATTTTCTATATGTATATTCAGCAAATCTTTTAAATAATTAATAAGTTTATTTAAGCCAATAATGTAATTCGTATCTTTCTCTTCAGAAGGAGTGCAATGTGCAAAGTCAATCATATTAACACGGAATAAATTGCAGTTTGTCAATACTTCTGCACATACGTTTTTATCTAGTCCACATAAAGCACATGTATTCTTATTTTCCATATTTTTAAGTACATTTGGAACGTTTTGTTCCACATCAAAAATTTTTATACCATTTGAATAATTTGCATCAGATAAACCTTTATCACAAATCCAGGTTTTCCAAAAAGAAAAAGTTCCTTCATATACAAACAATACAGAACTTCCAACAAATAGGAATTTTCTCTGCCTTGAAAACCAGTTATCCAGTTTTATTAACTTGTGAATGAATCCGCAAAGTAGCAGACAATTTATAAATTTATCTTTGGTTAAAAACTGGTTTAGAGCTGAAACAAACAAAAAAAAAAAAAAAGTTATCTGTTGAAAAATAAAATACTATTTTTAAAAATTAATTCCATTTTTAAACAAAATGAAATTGATTTTATATACAAAGTTTTGCTATAATGCATTTAAATTCAAAAATAAATTATTTTTTAATTAGATATTTTAAAAGTAATTGCTACAAAACTAATTACTTGCTGCATGCTGGAAATTATAAAAGGACATACACACACACAAAAAAAAGCATGCACATTAAAATCAAAATTCAAAGCATTGTTTATAGTACTAATTTGGTATATTAATTGATTTATTGGAACAGAATTTTTGTCACACTTTATAGAAAATATCACAATTAGCTCTTTTTTAAATTTGTGCTAAGGAGTATCAAAAGTACAGAACACAAAAAAGCAAATAAATTATATTTCCAATTTTTAATTTAAATGTTGCTTCATTCTATCAAATTTTAAAAAATTACAATGCTATCATTGCTTAATTTTGAAAATTAAGGCAAGCTTGGATACATCTTTCTTTTTTTACTTGCCTGTGTTATTTTTAATATGTTATTCATATTAATTTAATGAAATATATTTTTTCTTGCGTGCATTATATATTCTATGCTGTATCTCCCCTATTTGAATGCAGAATGGATTTTCAGCTTCATACATTTAAGAGAAATTTTACATTTTTTTATTGGTGTAGAATAATACAATGAGAAAATATGCTGCATTTACATTAATTTACTGAATATTTTGAACTATATTCTTTTCAAAATTATTTTGAGAATTGAGTTGTTTTTTAAAACATTGTGAAAATAGCCATAACATGTTTTATATTTTGCTACATGTATTTAATTTTTTTCAGACTTTTCAAAATATATTTCTAAATGTTAGTTATGCAAATCAAAATTGCTAATGAAGAAAAGTGAAAAACAATTATTCATTAGATAAATAGTATACAAATTATAATATGAAAGTAATTATTAGTTTTTAAAACAACATTATGCACAGAAAAGTGCAATCAATGTTTTGTAAAATTCTTAAGTTGATTTACATACTAATAATTTTGAATTTTGTATACATTTTTACTCTTACGAAAAAGCAACAATTTTTTCTTGATATCAAACTAATATGCATTTACAAAACTTAATAAAATAGTTCGACTGTGATAGTCAAACAGGAGACAATTTTTAAGTGTGCTACTATACAGATCATTTAAACATTATAAAAGCTATTTTTGTAAACGTATTATTCCACATGATTATTGTATTTTAAATAAGAAATATAACACAGTTTTCAACTACACTTCATGAAAAAAATGTAGAATAAAGAAACAGGATATATGCATGTAATTAAAATGGCTTGGCTTTTTTAAATATTAACTGAAAAAAGAAGGTAATATCAAAAGTTTTACCTGATGCCATAGTATCAGGAGATAATTGTCTAAGAAATGCCTTTTCAGGTGATACATACAATTGTTTTTCTTCATCAAATACCTACAAAATGTTTAACTTATAATTAATTTTTGATAAATACTCCATTACTACTAATTAATTTAATATTCTAAATTGTAGTAATTACTTAATAACTTTATTTTATTTAGTTTTATGTATTTATTATAGTTTTTTTTTTATTCTGTAAACAAAGATCAGTATTGAGAAGAAAAACATTACAATTTTCCTTCCTTTTTTATTACTTTTGAAAAAATCCTCTTTTTATGAAGAAAAAAAAAAGGAAAACTTTTCAACTTTGTAGTCAGCCTACTTTAGACTTAGTAGAGAACTTTACTACAATTTTTCCTTCAATTACAAATGTTTTTATTGTAAATATTTCCTTTCAGTATAGACTAGAATAAATTTCATCAAACATAAATTCAGTAAAAATTTTTTTATAGGAATGCAAAATAGAAGCTCTGAGTATAATTTGCAACATTTGAGATACATAGTAAATGATGATAAAAAAAAATTTTTATTGTAAAACACTGATTTTTCTTGATTAGATGATACACTAAGCAAAAAAAATATTCATAATCAAAGCAGAAACTTAATAATAAAGATTTGCTGTTTCAGTGTTCACATAAAATACATTAAAAAACTGACATTGGGAGTATATATGCAATCCTAAGAAGATATGTATGAATAACTTAGAAAATAATTAACAGTATTCAAAGAACTCATGTGTTTGTAATTCAGGAAAATTCTATCTTGGAGATATTTATCCATTTAAGAATTACTTTGAGAGATAACAAAGCACAAGAACTTCTAATTAACAATAATTTCAGAAGATAAATTTAACTCCAATATTTAATGATAGTTATTATGAATATTTTTAAAACTTTAATTCAGTTGACATATGTTATATTCATTTGTATTGCAAAATATACAGGTTATGTGAAATCTTTTTGTCCACACTCTCATAAACTGAAACAACCATAAATATGAAGAAAATAAGTAAGACATTTGATCCTCGAAAGATTTAAAGTTCAGCAGCTTCCTCAACACGGCAGGTTTTCAGCGGTACTAGGCTCTAACTCATGACACACCAGCCTCGAATCCATGACCTTGACCACTAAACATCTGTGGCCAAATATGAACTTAAAGGTTGGTTCAAAGGATCGCTGATTTTGAGAAATTAATTCACTCATATAAATTTTGTACCTAAATTATTAAAAAACTTGCTTTTAGGAAAGTAATATAAAAGTAGGAATAAAGTTTCAGGAATTTCTTTTATTTTTTGTACACTTTTAATTTTTATGTCCCCGCCCCCTTCTTTTCCATCCTTTATGTTTAACATACAAAAATATTTTACTAGCCCCTTAACTGATGATTAAAATTAAAGGGATTCACTCCCCAGTGCCACCGTTTTCTACGTAGATGCATGTATCGAGAGAGAGATAAGGCACAAATAAACAAATTTTTCTCCAACACTGTCTGTGTCTGGTCATTATATTGCATTCCAAAATCTTTGAATAAGTTTTATTGATAGCAGCGCAGAGAAAAGAATCATATTTTGAAAAGATGAATATATATGCCAGCAGCAATTAAGGGATTAAAAGAGATTACTAAGTCAAAGTTAAAAAATATTGCAAATTGCATAGATAAATAAATGTTTATTCTTATTCATGAAAAGTATACCAAACATTTTATGACAGACTAACTAACAGCTGTTTAATACTTTGATTTTTTTTTACCAACTATTCTTATAGTGACTGAATCGTGAATAAATTATTTGAAATCGAATGCACTAAATCATAAAGAATTAATTCTTATTTATTAATTTATTATTAAAAAAATTATCGCACCATTTAAAAATAGTTTAGATTAATTATCCTCTATGTATCAAAAATATGATACTGATATATTTTAGAGAGCCTGGACAATATTGCATAAATTGTTAAACTTGTTTCAACTTTTACAAGCTAATTTTCCATTAGATATATTCAAAATAAATTTGATAAGAAATGAATAAATAATACAAATTGCCTTCAAATTAATAGACCCATTTTTGAATTATGTAAAAAAACATGTTTATATTAAATTTCATGATTTTCTTGTAAATTAGAAAGATGTAACTTAATTTCACAGTTCAAGCTTTTTCTAATACGTTAGTATTTATAAATACAATAATAGCAGAAATGTAATTTTGAAGATCCTTTTATTTTGAAGATCATATAAATAATATTATTGTACAATCTTCAATGTGATTCTCCTAGGAAAAATTATCTGAGAGATATCAAGAAAGCTAGTTAACGAAGCAATGACAAAATTTCTGCTAATCTTTAACTGCACCTAGAAATACGGTAGTCTAGATTAAGGGTCTTCAACCTTGTAGCTGTTGTACACCAAAACAATTTGCTAATATGATTCAGAATGCTGTATTGTAGGAAATATTTGAAACAATGTGATTCCCACAGCAATGTATGCAGAGTTAAAGAAAAGAAATCAAGAATACAGATTTCGAGTCCACTATATGAGGAAAGTAAAACATTATTCACACTTTTCGTTCTATAATTTTATTATCAAAGGTAGGTGTATAACAGATGCATTGTTTGTTTCAATATAGTCTCCATCTTGCATAATGCATTGGTCCAGCGAGCCACAAGCTTCTGTACGCAACTTGGCAGGTTTTGGGTTGGTCATGAAGCCACTTTTGCATCAAATCCTGAATGTCCATGTCCAACGCAAATTAATGACCTCTCAAAGCTTCCTTGAGTGGTTCAAAGATATGAAAGATCTGGCCTATAAGAAAGGTATTTCAGGGTCTCAAAGCCCAACCTGTTAAATTGCTGCAATAAGCATTCATGGTACGCGTGGTGCACAAGCTTCATGGAATTTATGTTCAACATGGATAATTTGATAGACAGAATCGTGACTGATGTTTAAATGATACAACCTTCTCTATGACAACTCAACTATCTGCTGTAATTACCTCTGAAGTTTGCTGAATGTTATTATCAGTGGTCAAGGTTAATGGTTGCCCAGCTTCTATTTATTTTACCTTTGTTTGGCTATTTTTGAACATTTTAATTCATTAAAATACATTTCTACCACATAAAGCCTTTTCTCCCTATTGTAACAAAAGTCTTTGGTGAATTTCAGCAACTTTTACATCCTCTGGTCACTCCTCATTGCTCCACTTTTATGCAATCTGGTAGTACTGTTGTAGCAAGATGATAATTGACACGATCGTGATTAAATTATGTACACTTGACCACAGACCCCCTCCCAACTTAATGCATATGCATGCAAACCTCCATTTATCTTAGTTTAACAATATAGTACCCAAAGGTTTTTTTGACATGCCCTTGATATTAATTATGCATCATTTTAAGATATTTATTAACATAAAATAGGAATTTAAAAGATAACTATTCCTTCAACATAAGCAAAAAGCTAAAATTGTACTTACGTATTAAGAATCTTTTTAAAGCACATTCAGTATAATAAAAAACAAGTTACATAAAATATAAAAGTATTCTTTTAATGAAGTCAAAATATTGCCACTGAGAATCACACCGTATGCCAAAGGTTGCAGGCACTCTGGTCTAGATATTTCTCTCAAAATCAATACACAAACAATTACTAAAAGAAAGTTAAACTAAAAAACTTGTATCAGAGAAAAATAATTAATAAATTAACTCCTTTTCTCCCATTTGAAATTAAACAGGTTCAATAACTTTTTAATATAACAAGTACTTTACATTTTAAAAGCTACAATAATAAAAATATTTACCTTCATTCCAACTATTCTGATTCCACAAATTTCTCCATAAGCAAATTTTGATTTTTGTTCTTCAATTTTCTTCTTTGAAGCTTCTTTTTCATAAGTTATTGGTCCAATTTTGACATCAAGGATTGATGGATTTTGGAAAGTTTCAGAAACATCTTGTAGGCATAAATATTTTACACCTATAAATATAAAACAATATAAACTTTTAAATTAATAAATGTTCATTTATATTTCAAAGAAATGCATGAATTTTTTTAGTAAAAAACAAAAGATTATTACAACAAATTATTTCATGCTATATAAGATGGAGTTTAAATTTGATGTGTCATTTTAGCTCTAAGCCATATATAACGCATTTTTGAAATTTTTACATGTCAAAATATGCAACTTTATAAATAACTTTTTATTGCAATTAAAAAATAATGCACACAATAAAGAAAAATATGCATATAATTACAACCAATTATTAACATTAATACATATACAAATATTATATCAAAATTATTATGCATTACTTCTAAATTTTTTTAAATATAAGAATTTTACATTTTATTTTTAAGTTATATTTTGACCAAAATTATGTAAAATTCATTGTTTCAGAATATTTGAAAAATTAGATTAAAAATATAAACTTTTAAAAATCTTTCTTTCTACAGAAAATGTATTAAAATATTTAATCATAGAGAACCTCCCTCTTAAGTTTTTTTTTAAAGTTATATTCACCCTTCATATACATAATAAACTCAGATTAAAGGATCAAATGATTTGTAGATATTTCATAAACTCTTTTCTAAGATTTGTGTGCACATATGTAGTACTTTTACTGGAATTTAACATTTGGGGAACATTTTTAGCTGGTTTTAATTTATCAAATAACTTTTAACAAAGAATAATGAACAAATATCTGGATTTACAATTTGGAACAAATAAAGGTATTTTTTAATGTTAACATTTTATAATAAACTTTTAAAAATCTTTCTTTCTACAGAAAATGTATTAAAATATTTAATCATAGAGAACCACCCTCTTAAGTTTTTTTTTTTTTTAAGTTATATTCACCCTTCATATACATAATAAACTCAGATTAAAGGATCAAATGATTTGTAAAATGAATGAATAAAATGACAAAGGCACACGTGGCAAAAAGCAACAACACAAATACACACAGAGGTACACAACTATCAGCTAATTCCAGAGATCTCAGCTTTTACATTTTTTCCTATCAGAAGCTTCTTGAACCTTCATTAATCAAATGATTTCTAAATTAAATGTACTGATTGGTCAGATTCAGTGGCTGATTCAATACCACATTTTCTCACCATGAAATGTAATTTATGAAGAGATTAAGTTGTGGTTAAAACAGTATTTCTCATTAAGCAGGGAAAAGAAAATTAACCATCACGACCTCAAGAAGGGTTTAAGACCATCATAAATTAAAGAAAACTCCCAAAGAGAAAGTTTAAATTGATAATTTTTTGAACACACATATATATGTTAATAATATAAAAGGTTTCAAAATAATCACTTTTGTCCAAAATGTTTACAGTCTGAATTCCATAATAAACAGGAAGAAAACTTTTTAATTCTTCAAGAACAGGATCAGAATGATTATCATGAAAAACATTTTCATACAATGAAACTTCTTTCACAGATCTGCCAGCATCTTCAAACAATGGTTTCAAGATATGTCCAGATTTACTCTTTAATAATCCTATAATAATATCAAAATATCAAGGAAGTTAATGATAACATGGGAGATCTTATTGCAGGTCAAAAAATATTTTATCAAAAGAAATAAATATATTCATCACATTGCTATACACAACATATTTTACTGTTTGTATTCCTTACAAGGAATTATATTCATAAAATGACATTTTTCGCAAGAAAAAAATTAAGAAGCTGCATTTAAAAACACGGAAAAATAAATCAAACTAAATGTATTGACCACATATGTAACATCAAACAGAAATTAACTATATTAAATCAGTGATTCTAAAAGTGTTCTCCACAACTTTGCAGGAATAAATTGGAAAGAGCTGTGTTAAAGTCAGAAAACAATCTTAATGCTGAATTTTGAGTATTGAATATTTTTGTCTCAATACTAGATGCTTTTCTCCCAGAATTTTTAATTTATTTTTCATCTGTTTTCTTTTTTATACTAAACTTTTGTGCTATTAATAATTGTTAATTATCTCTGTTGGTATCATTGAAAACTCTTTTGAAAAAAAGAAAAAAGAATGTATACAAAAAGAGGTGACCACATTTTTTTTATATATTTATCACATTGATATTACTACATTGATAATATTTATTGTTCCTAACATAGCTCAATAAAACAGAATTTTTTTTAAAAAAACTTTACATAAACATTACGTTAAAAAATAACTTTTACAAAACAAGAGTAAGTTTCAAATTAAAAATAAAATTTAGAACAACAGCTCACATGAATTCAATGAAATAAAAGTACATGTGTTAACAGGCAATGTGCTTCTTTAACATTAATTGTGTATCACTTTAAGTAACTCAATCATAATTTGACAACTGTGTAGTACATCCATCAGTTGGATTAAGGAAGTAACATGAATGAATGATTTACTTTTAAATGTTCAAGAACGAAAAAAGATTAACATATCTGAGTATGTACGCATTATATATACATAAAATAATTTTAAGACATTTTGGATATTAAAATTGTTCCTTGAACTTTATTTTACATGTATCTTATTATAAACTGTATACACATAATGCATCTGTAAACACATAATGCATTAATGAATCTCACCTAATCCTAATCTTCCTTGCCCATGCTTGTGACCAGCAACTTGATTTGGAAAAAGTTCAATATCATCAGGAAGACTTTGCTGCTTATTAGGATCTTGGCAATTTATTTCCATAATAATAGATTTCACCGAAGACTATAAGGAAGTGTGCACTTTTAAAATATATCTTATATTAGCCAGAAATTTATTACAAAATTAAAAATAACTCAAATTCACATAATAAATTACGAATTTAAGTCAGACATAATATTTCAAAGAATTACTGACTTTTTAAAGCGCAAATAAAATTTATTTTAAGAATTAAATGTCGTAGTGAAGCAACACATGAAATAAAGTAATATATAATCTAAACAATAACTTTTTTGAATTAGAAAAAAAAAATTGAGAAACACTGATGACAGTACTCTTTACGAAAGAAAGCGGAATTTTAAACATTATTACCTAAGAATGCTATCTTGCTTGTACAACGTTCATACCATTCGGTCATATAGTAAACAACTGAAGATTACAATGAATGCCAGCTATAATAATAATAAAAAAAATGTAAACAAATATCCGTCAGCAGTTAGCAGTTAAGGCATTTATATGCTCTCTAAGAATATCTTTCTCAAATCAAAAAGTTATAAATCCTGAACTATAAAGATTAAGATAGCATTCAGTTCTCCCACCAATATATGTACGTGTCTTAATTTTTTCAGAGTTTATAGAAGAGAAATTTTTACACTGAACGTCATTTTTCAATCTGGCCCTAGGAACTTCGGTGTGGACCAACTTTTGTACCATTCAGTAAAAAATTATTAATTTTTTTATATAAATTTATCTCATGTTCTTCAAATACATTTTTAGACTTTTAAAATTGTACTTTTTCTCGTTATTGAAAACCGTTTTGCTCCACTGTACTTCATCTAAGCAGTACAATAATCGAAAAAAAAAAAAACTTTTAAAGAAGTTAAAAATTAAAGATTAAAACAATAAAGTGAAATTTTCTCCAGTAAAAAGATTTATCTTGTAAGAAAATAATTAGCAAAAATAAACAATAAATGTTTATGAATCACAGACAAAAACACATTAGTGTAGTGAGTATAAAAAAGTAAAGATTTATACTTTACCAAAAGTAATGATTTATTTTACTTTATCTATACCAAGACGCTTAAAAGTAACTTTTAAACGTCTTGGTATAGATTTAATCAGTTTTTTGTAATTTCTGCATCGATTTCCCCCCATTCTTCTGTGATTATTGTTTTTACTTCACATTTTGTGTTTATTCGTCGTGTTTTCTTTTTTTTTACATCAAAATCTCACCAAATATGTTCTACTGGGCTAAATTAAGTGATTGAGGAGGTGTTTTCATAATTTGGGGACAATTATAGAGACACTAGTGGCGTACATTGTGAGCAATGCGCTTGGCGTCATTACCCTGATAAAAAAATTAAATCATCTCCAATATCCAAATTTTGGGCAGATAATTTAAATTTCTTCATTAAAATATTTAAATAGAGCTCATCATTCACAATACCATCAAAAAATACCAAATTACCTAATCCTGAGGCAAATTTACTCTCAAAAAATGCTATGAAGAAAACACAAAAAGTGCATTTTTAATTAATAAAAAAAATTTTAAGCTACTTTTTTTACTTTTACTAATTTTCTTGACTAATAATTAAAATAGGGAGGCGACAAATTTCCGGTCGGCCCCAGGCGGCGAAAGTCCAGCCACTGTGTTCAACAAATTTTCCTTATGTGCGAGCCAGTGCTATGATTTTGGCGGTATCTGTTACGTACCTTCACGTGCTGCTGTGTAGATTTAGTTCCTTAAAGGAATGTACTGTATTTATTTGATTATTTGGCATTTAGGCTTTGGTTTGCAGGTTGGTTTTTCAATTCCTACTATTTGTTCACTTTCTCTCTCCCTCTCTCTCTCTGTATATATATATATACATATCTATCTATATATATATATATATATATATATATATATATATATATATATATATATATATATATATACACAGTCGACTCTCGATAATTCGAAGTTGGAGGGACCAATGAAAAGCTTCGAATTGTCAATTCTAATTATCAAGAGGGTAGGAAAAACTCCCAAAATACACGAAGAGAATTTTTTTTCTAACACATTTAAATTTGAAAATATGCAATAAAACAACAATTGTACATATGTATGAAATTATTTTAAAGTGTTTTTAAAAAGTAGATACTATACAGTATAAATATTATACAAAAGTTATAAGTTCTGTATTATAATGTGACCCTGGTTTAACTTAAAAGATTAATCAATTCACTAAACCCAATTTCAATTACCCAGGTTCTACAAATACGTCGCATCATAGCTTAAGTTAAGAATTAAACACTAAATCCTTTAAAGACAATAAAACAGTACACTAAATTAAAAAGCCGTTCTTTAAATTAACAATTAATTTATTTTATGATTGATAAGATTAATTTTATGCAAAAGTACAAGTGGTTACAACAAAATTCTACTTAGCTTTAAAGGAGGGGTGAAGGAAAGGAGTGAAACATGTCGTCGCTCGAAGCCCCGCGGAGTCCAGTTCCAGGGCTGGGTCTAATTGTTTTCGTTCTGTCTCAGGGTCCCAAGTGTCTAATCGGGGTGCATCCCGTTTTTATTCGGCGCCTTATTGCACCGATATGCTAGAGCGGATTCTTTACTTTGTCCGCTTAATTTTCTCTCATTGGTCCAGAGTCAGCGTATGGTTACCGCGCCACGGTCAATGACATTTTTAAGCGCGGGAAATTCTAATGACACACCCCGATATCCCGATATTTTATGGGTACAGTGCCCCTTCTAGGCGTGGGAACGTGTCACCCTTTGCTAGGGTTCGCCCTCAGAGGTGGGGTAAGAAAGACGCATTCCACCAAATTCCGTTTCTTGTAAACAGCAAGAACAGGGCAAATGTAAAAATTGCAGTTGTAACTTTGGGGACCGGCGACCTCCCATCACTCCTCCCCTCCTTCAAATCAAAAGCACACAAAAAAACATGTAATCAATGGTAGGAGAGAGTTCATTTATGTTTATGGCCAAGAGGGCTGCGGCTCGTCCGTGATGCTTGTAGAGTCCAACGTCCCTGATAGGACAATAATGTTCTCGCTGTTGTTTTTTCGGCCACACCGCCAAGAAGTCCGCGGCTCGTCCGTGATGCCTGTAGTTTTATCAAGAAGTCCGCGGCTCGTCCGTGATGCCTGTAGTTTTATCAAGAAGTCCGCGGCTCGTCCGTGATGCCTGTAGTTTTATCGGCGGTTCCACATCTCCAACGAAATCTGCTAAACTGCAAAAAAAAAAAAACTTTGTCTCCCAGGGAAACCATATTAGTCATGAAGCCACAATTGTTTTGTAAAAATAAAAAAAACTGGCCCTTTGTGACCGCCGTCGTAGACTCCAAAGCACCAACCTTCCACTCCTCTCACCGGATGCGTGGGGGCTGCGTAATTATCACGAAAAGCCGATTCTTGGAAATGGACATGCCTCCCATCGAAGCCGGGGTGACGTGAAACAGAAAAATCGCTAGCGCGCTTCTCCGGGGGGGCTGGTAACTGGCTGAACGAATGTCCCTCTGCTTCTTTCTACACTCCGCTTGTCTATGTCCTTGAATGCCACAATAAAAACATTTGAAAGCATTCTCTCTTCTGTTAAAAGAATTCCCCCCAGTTTTACGAGCTGTAACTGAACTGGCTTCCTGTAGACGCCCGACTCTTAAGTTGATTTCTTCCAATCTGTCCGTTAATGCTGAAAGGACCAAATTTTCCGCTTGTGCGGGCGACAAACCGGATCTCTCGTCGTTAGCTATCTGATTCAATTTCATATTTTGTTCCTCGATTAACGCCGCGTTGATTGATTCATCTAAATTTAAAGGATCACGTGAAAGTACAAAACGACGGAAGTCATTTCTCAGACCGCTTATGAAACGTGATTGTAGTAATTGGTCGTTCGCGTTCCTCACCGCGGTGTTTTGAGCCGAATTTCCTGACTGGAATATCTGTGTTCCCAATTTGTTGATGCGTGCTGCGAATTCTTGTACGCTTTCAGAAGAACCCTGGATACACGATGAAAATAACTGTAGACGCGTTGATAAAGGGACGGCCTTCTCGAATCTTCCAATAAGAATTCTTGCGATATCGTTGTTTTCCGTCAATTGACTGTGGGTTGGGTCGGATAAAAAATTCCTCAGCTATTCCCGCTAATTTTAATTTCAGAATAGTAACTTTCTCTTCGTTTGACCACTTGCCTAAATTCGCAACATCATTTATTTTTCTAAGAACCTATGTATTCCTAACGATTCACCTCCGTCGTACATTGGGATCAGATCAATTAGATTAAATTTCTCGGACGCCGTTTGCGTCAATAGGGGGTCTGATTCTCGTGTACGTGGCATGTTTTTTTTAAAAATTAAGACAAAATTTCCAGCGAGATTAATTCACAACGGAAACCGTTAAATTCTAACTAAAACAAAATTCTAGCACTCGTGCAGGGTAAAAGAAATTCATGAACTCCTAAATTTAAATAAAACTTTTAACTAATCGGCTCTCGCGTAAATACATGCATAGGAAAAAAATTCACATCAATGTTAAAAAGAAAAAATTCAAAGAGCATCAGTACCTGTGACATCATGCTGCACCTTGCACCTTTCTTCTTCTCAAAACTACAAGAAAAAAAAATTCACAAGTATCAAATTCGAGCAATAGATAAAACACAGTAGCACACAATAAGTTTGTTTTGGTGACCCATCGAGAAAGATTTACAACATCAAAGGATGTAAAAAAAAAAATTTCCGACGACTGGTCTTTGGCACTAAATGATAGTACAAAGAAAAAAATTTAATATCCTGGTCACGGCACCATTATAATGCGACGCTGGTTTAACTTAAAAGATTAATCAATTCACTAAACCCAATTTCAATTACCCAGGTTCTACAAATACGTCGCATCATAGCTTAAATTAAGAATTAAACACTAAATCCTTTAAAGACAATAAAACAGTACACTAAATTAAAAAGCCGTTCTTTAAATTAACAATTAATTTATTTTATGATTGATAAGATTAATTTTATGCAAAAGTACAAGTGGTTACAACAAAATTCTACTTAGCTTTAAAGGAGGGGTGAAGGAAAGGAGTGAAACATGTCGTCGCTCGAAGCCCCGCGGAGTCCAGTTCCAGGGCTGGGTCTAATTGTTTCGTTCTGTCTCAGGGTCCCAAGTGTCTACAGTCGGTCGAAAAAATTGTTGAGCACCGTGACCCTTTCAAAAAATGATTGGAAATGGAAAACGACCTTTTTTGAAATCGTCTCATTTGAAATTCATCATGAAAATTGTCACATTTGAAACTGTCTCATTTGAAATTCATCCTGAACACCCTCTCATTTGAAATTCATCCTGAACACCCTCTCATTTGAAATTCATCATGAAAACTGTCTCATTTGAAACCATTTCATTTGAAATTCATCATGTAAACTGTCTCATTTGAAATTAATCATGAAACCCCCATCTCATTTGAAACCATTTCCCTTGACATGAACCCTGTCTCCTTTGAAACCATCCCATTTGAATTGAAAATCCTTTCCTTTGAAACCATTTCACTTGACATTCATCATGAACCCTGTCTCCTTTGAAACCCTCTCCTTTGAATTGAAACCCATCTCCTTTGAATCGAAACCCATCTCCTTTGAAACCCTCTCCTTTCCAACCTTCTCCTTTGAATCGACCCCGTCTTTTTGTCCCCCCCCTTTTCGTTTTCAACGGCTCCTTTTACATGACTCTTGTCCCCCTCCTTTTTATCCACACCCTGCTTTTCAGATCCCAAAGGAACGTTCCCACGGTTCTTTTTGTATGAATCGTGTCTCTTTTCACCCGTTTTTCTACCCCAACGTTGTGTTTCGGGTCTCGATTCCTGTTTGAAGCAACGTCTGCAGGTCTACCCCCCGTTGTGTTTAGGGTCTCGATCAAAGTTCTCCTCAAAGTTCTCCTGAGAGCCATCATGTATGAACAAAATAAAATTTTTAAAATTTCCCACCAAAAAGATTTTCAGGGCCGAGAGAAAATGTTTCATGCCACCCCAGAGCGACGATTGAGACAGGGGGTCATCCACAAAGGACATGCTGGACAGGTCCCATGACATGTTGGACAGGTCAAAGGACATGCTGGACAGGTCCCATGACATGCTGGACAGGTCCCATGACATGTTGGACAGGTCAAATGACATGCTGGACAGATCCAATGACATGCTGGACAGGTCAAATGAAATGAACGACACAAAAATAGTTTTAACACGGGGTCCAATGACATGTTGGACAGGTCAAATGAAATGAACGACACAAAAATAGTTTTAACACGGGGTCACACGATATGCTGGACAGGTCCAATGACATGTTGGACAGGTCCAATGAAACAGAGGTCTCCCAAAAATAGTTTTAACACGGGGGTCTAATGACATGCTGGACAGGTCCAATGACATATTTGGTGAGAGGGTCACCTCATTCCAATCTTGGTGACGATTCACAGTGATACACATCTAGGTGAGAAGGCCTCCCATCTTGGAAACGATTCACAGTGATGCATCTAGATGAGAAGGGGGCGATTCACAGGTTCCAATCTTGGTGTGGACCCGAAAAAAGAGGAGGGAACTGCCCCCCCTATTTTCGGTCTTGAAGATTTTTGCTAAAAATCATTTACTGTGATAGAATTTGAGATGGGAACCAGACTCCAAATCCTGACAAAAAACATTTAGCCAGCACTCCGAAGGTGCTGGCCTTTCTTAACAAAAAACATTTAGCCAGCACTCCAAAGGTGCTGGCCTTTTATACTCTAATGAGGTCACGTGAAACAATTTCTATTGGCTCCAACGTTGTATACTGAATCGACTCGATTGGCCCAGAGACTCGATCCCCCTTTTCCAATTTTTTTTTTACAAACGCCAAAGTTGGGCTCAAACGATATTCTGACGCGTGACCCAGATTTCTAAATACGATAGGGGTGGTCCAACAAGTGTTGTACCGAAATCACATTCTGACAAAAAAAAAATGAGACGTGTTCATTATTTATTGAAAAAAATATATACAATGAGAGCTACAGGCCACTATTGACAGATCCATGGGTGGGATGGCTCCGATAGATTTTTTGACACAAGTCTGGACATACAAAAAAAATATACAATGAGCTACAGGCAATTATTATCCAAAAAAAGGGCCCTCAAAGAATTTTGATACAGGGTCCAATCAGGACTAGCTACGCCAGGGGAAAAACCGTTGGAGATTGCCCAAGCCGTATATGTCCACCGTTCGATCATCTGCCGCTTGTGGAATCGCTATCGGAATAAATAATATAAGAGAGACTTGGTAAAGGACATCCCTCGGTTTACAGCCTCCCTCGAAGACCGCTATCTGTGACCGCAAGCATGATGTTACCGGACGAGTTCAACCCGCCTACTTTCTACGAACCTTGCACCGTCATCAGGAATAGTGATATTCCAAATGAAAGTCATCTGTATTTTAGACAGCCATCAGTTCAATGACATCGTCTCACAGAAGAGCTCGGCAATGGGCCAATGTATTGTTCCCAATGAGTCCCGTTTCAATCAGAGAAACCCGGAAACCTGATTTTTGCTTATTTTTAATATTTTGTTATTTTAGTCATTGTTTCCTCATTAGCAACTCGAAAGCAGTAACAATGTAATGGGAACTGCTTATTTTTTTCCTGTGTAGCCGTTTTTATTACCTTAGTTCACTCATAATAGAGAAAATAAATGGTTTATTGCGGAAAATATCACTGGACATAGATATGGAATACAATAATATTTTTCGAGCGTGTACGAATATTCCTCATGTCATGAGAACAAGGAAGTCAAGGATTCAGAGCAGAAAGTATGTATCAAAGCAGAAAATTGTACAATTTACAAACCGCCATAATTCACTAAAGTATCGTTCATAGAATTCGTCTTAGTCGTAACGCTGTTGTAAATACTCATAGATTTAGATACTGATAACGAAGCCGACTTTTTTGCCAATGATTCAGGAACATGCATAATCTCCCAACAAGTTTTACAAATATTATTATTGTTATTATTATTAATATATTTTCATCTTCAAATAAGAAATCCACATACATTTTCCCAGTATATTTGAGCATTTTCACCTTCACAAAGGCTTCAAAATACAAGGTATGTAGCAAAAAAAAGTGAAACAATAATATAAAGCAAAAAATTTTAAGTCAATTTCTACTTAGATCTACAAAGAAAATTTTTATGTTAGCTACTTTTTATTAAATAGTTACAATTAATATAAATATGTATACACATATGACAGAATCACAACAACATTAAGTGGTAATTCATTTTTATTAATTATAACTAAAGTATCATATTGTCAACCAAAACAATCGTGTCTATAGAATTTCAGTTCAACTGAATGCTTTAAAACGTGAGAAAAAACATTTTCAAATTTTGACACAAGTCGCGAAATTTTCGCTAAGTCTCCAAAATGATGCCAACGTGGCTGTATTTGTAATTATTTAAATAATTAGTTTTAATCAATTAATTTTTATTAATTATAATTAAACTGTTGTATTGTCAGCCAAAATAATATGTATATAAAATTTCAGCTCAATTGAGCGCTTTAAAATGTATTTTATTAACGATTGAAAATTCCACCAAGATAAATAAATATGTAGAGACTGTGAGCTAATAGTAGATATTGAAAAAAAAAAAATAGATACAAAACATTTAAATGCTCTCACAATAAAAGGAAACTTTAAAAGCGTTTAAATATTTGGGACGAAATTTATAAAATACGAACATGAAAAGGAGATTTAAATAAATGACTTAAGCTAATCATAGAGCAAAAATAACAGTTCTAGCAAAGAAAATAAAACAAATAAAAATGTAGTTTGATGAAGCTGTTGGTGTTACGGCTATTTTCCTTTACTTATGTGCACTCCGTCACATTAAAAATGCAACACCAAGAAAGCTGTCTAAAAAATAATACAAATTTCATGTCAGGCACACCTCATCGAGTAATGTGAATGATATGAAATGCGCACACTAAGTGGGATGTGAAGGAAGAAACCTGCAGAATGTGCAATATATCCGTATTTAAAAACACTTAAAGATTATAAAGTGTTTTCCAGGTATAAAGTTTAGTTGGCAGTACTCCAGATGGCGACCAATTTAACGGCTGTCAAGTGATTTATTCTCAGTTTGGTTTGGCAATTCATCAAAACGATCATCAAGCAAGGCGTAGGTTCGTCGAATGGGCCCAAAACGAGTTGCCGTTGTTCCCGATTTTCATAAGCGGGTTTTGTTTAGCGATGAAGCGCACTTCTGGTTGAATGGCTACGTCAACAAACAAAACTGCCACATTTGGAGTGAAGCTAATCCACAAGTGTATGTCGAAACACCGTTACATTCAGAAAAACTGACTGTTTGGTGCGCTTTATGGGCCGGTGGAATCCTTCTTCAAAAACGATGAAGGCCACAACGTTACAGTCAATGGTGATCGGTATAGAGCCATGATTACTAACTTTTCATTCCTGAATTGAACAATCATGATGTCCAGGAGCTGTGGTTCAGCAAGACGGCGCAAAATGTCCACACAGCTCGTGCCGCAATCGATTTATTGAAAGACACGTTTGGTGACCGCCTAATTTCACGTTTTGGACCTGTGAGATTGGCCTCCAAGATCTTGTGATTTAACACCACTAGACTATTTTCTGTGGGGCTATGTAAAGTCATTGGTCTATGCGGATAAGCCACAAACGCTTTGACATTTGGGAAGACAACATTCGCCGTGTTATTGCCGATATACGGCTACAAATGTTGGAAAAAAAGTCATCGAAAATTGGACGTCCAGATTGGACTACATCCGAGCCTGCCGTGGCAGTCCTATGCCGAAATCATATTTAAAATGTAATGCCACAAGATTATCTTTCGAATAAAAAAAATTCATGTCAATCCGAATAATACATCGTGGTTTTATTGCAATTTAAAGTTCTATACCTCTAAAAAAACACCCTTTAAATACATAATATTAAATTTTTCCAATACT
>BMAU01002742.1:0-144020 GCA_019973935.1 Trichonephila clavipes | reverse complement strand
TTGCTACGCAAACAACTGAAATAAATTTAAGAAAAAAATTATTTAAAAGGAAGGAAAAAATAAGTACACAAATATTCGAATTCATTCAAACCGTTTTAGGAAAAATTGTGTGATTACAAAGTTCAGTTTCAATTGATGTTTATTGAAGTGCTGTGATGTTACACAATATTTCTTGTTTTTTCCATCTGGTGCGTAGACGAATAAATCAGAAGGTTTTTTCAGACACGTGAGCAAGCCACATAGAGCTGTCCATGTGAGAAGCATGGATTCTCCAAAATGTAATCCCCACACTTGTAACGATTGTCCTTGTGCTTTTGTTAATAGTCGTCATTGCAAAGCGAGTCGCACGGGAACTGTAAACGTTTGATTGAATGGCATATCTATCAGATCATTGGGATACGTGGCAACAGGCACGTCTTCACCTTTTGAATTTTCAGTCAAAATTAACCTCGATAACATTGTTCATCATTTTCTTGACTGAGAGTCTGATTCCGTTGCAAAGTCGTGGTGGATTTATGTTTCTGAAAAAGTATGATGGGTACGCCAATTTTTCAATGTAAGAACGTGCGGTGGCATGCCTGGAAAATCAAGCGAATTCAAGAATTCAGTTGGATAGTTGACAACCTCATCTTGATTCTCCACAGTATCGATGGACTTATATGTTGTCGTTTCACTGGGTATTCCATGCTGAATGGTGAAGTTGATGGTATTGACATCAATGTTTTTTGGCTGCTAATATAGCACGCGTACTGAGCCACTGATGGTTTTTGTAGTTTTGTGCAATGTTTGGGAAAAACTTTTTTTGCACCAATTCGTCGATGCTTTCTGTTATCTTACAGAAGTTTGCTGGCAGGGTGATACATTGTGTAGATTCATCAATTTCCATTCGCCCATTTCCAATATCCATTAATTGTTTTGCAAAATTTCCTGCCGATGCATCCCGTTGTAGTTGTACACGCATGTTAGTTTTCAAAGTCAATTTCTGTAAATGACGCCATAGAACTGATGATTTAAGACATGCATGAAGTTCATCAGCGGGTGTTGATCGTGGTATAATGGTAAGTGTTTGTCGAAAATCACCAGACAATAAAATGAGTGCGCCACCGAAGATCCGTCTGTTTCCTCTGAAATCTCGCAGTGTACGATCAAGCGCTTCCAATGCTTTCTTGTGAGACTTTGTACATTCATCCCATATGATAATTTGACACGTTTGGAGTACTTTTTCCCATTCCAGAGTTTTTGCTGATGTTGCATGTTGGTGCCTCAGTGTTTTGCAAATTCAACGGCAGTTCAATGCTGAATGCGTTGTTCGGCCACCATCCAAAAGAGTTGCCGCAATTCCAGATGATGCAATAGCCAGTGCAATGCATCACTGGAATACAAATTGGTATGTCCTTCAACTGCTTTACCTTGTTTGCGACGTTGAAACTTTTTAGTCGATGCATTCCACGTGTAGAATTTCGGTACTTCAGAATAAAGCAAAGTTTTAGCAAAAAGATCATCTTGGCACAATGAGTAAAACGCAGTTAAAGTTGTTGCCGGTGGAACCAATGCTCTTGCACGTACATTATCTGCTGTAAAGTACACGCGCTGTCCATTCTCGAGATGCACCGCCAAGTGTATTAATGTTGGATGTCGTTCATGGATTGGAAATGATAAGATGCGCCATACTGCTTCATTGCTGCTTATGTAGCGTCCAAGTTGGTATTGGTTGATTTCATCGAGCGGTGCAGCTACATTCCCTACTCCGAAGACTGCCAAGTCGCTTCCTTGTTGACATATTTGCAAATGTTTTTGATCGACTTCACTGAATTGCAATACTCAACATTAATGTGTGCTTTGAAGGTCTTTGAAAAGCAGTGGTGAATATGAAAGGCACAATCCAACGATTATCTACTTCAATATCAATGTTTCGTACTTTCAGAACGACGGATTTGCCACCATCCTCAACTGATCGTCGACGATACAGTGGATATCCGTCATTGCCAGTGATAGTATCAGGAACCAAATTGGCAGGTATCGTTTCGTGCATTTCCCATCAGACATGCATGATGAATTATTGTTGAATGCGCCACATGGGCCATGGATCATATTTTTGGTGACGACGTCGAATAAGTTTGGATCAATGTGCTTATCTGGTATTTCTGCTGAGATGATTTGATCAATTTGATCTGGCGTAATTTTGTTGATTAACCAAACCAAAATATGTGCATGTGGCAATCCTCTTTTCTGCCATTCAATGGAATACATCCAGCAGTGTGTCTCTTTAAAAACATGATACTTGATAATAAAATCCATCAAACATTTCAATTTTTGTTTAAATACGCGTGCGGTAATGTCATGGCGGTCCGAAGATGATTGTCCAACTAATAGAAGTTCTTCAATTTCATTCCATGTTGGATTGCATGTAAAGGTGACGAAGAAATCTGGACGACCATATGCGCGAACGTATGTCATCGCATCTTGTGCGTATTCATGCATGTGCCGTGGACTCCCCGTGAATGTAGACGGTAATATGGCCATTCTTCCCAATTCGTTTGGATTGACGTCACCATCATTAACGATTGCGTCTCGTAAATGGATGTACTGTTCAGAACGCAACTCGGTTTGATTCAATCGAATATATAATAGCCGTTCGGTTTCAATCTTCGCGTACATGTCGACGATATATTGATGGAACAATTGTCTACATTTCAGAATGGTTCCTCAGCGTTTTGACGAATCATCAGTCGATACGAATAATAATTCATGGCACTGACTTTCTTATTCGTTCCCTCACCTGTTTGTGGATTTATCATTTTGATGTTAAAATGATATCCATCATCTCCTCGCCAAAACAGAATCGGATACTGCAACCCGTCGTATGAGCGATGAGTTTCGGAGACTCGCTGAATGTCACCACTTCTGCGATGAAGAATTATGTCGCCTGATTCAAATTCTTCGCCAACTATAACGATCGCCACTTCATCGATTGTTGGTGCATTGAACTGTCTCTCGTGTTGGCCAACGGGTCTTTTGTCTGCTCGAATCACAACTTCATAGTCATCGGCTGGCATTCGTTGAATGGCGGTTTTAAACAACCGAACTAATCCATTGTGTTGATCGAAAAGGCCTTGTAACGCACCCACAATTTCTGCATAAGTGCCCGCATTATAATGATATCGTTGTTCAATTTGTTCATCACTGTTTGCCATAAAAATAAATTTGAAGGAACTTCCTGTGATCTGCGTCCGGCAATGGTAGAAGCGATCCGGCATGATGATAAATTTGCCCTTGGACTCTGAATGTCGGCATGCAATTTTCGCGCACGATGTTCGTTGCACCGAACGATGTCATTTGGAAGCATGAATTGTACTTGCGGATGTTTTCCAAGAAATGCTTCGACACACGTAACAGCAGATAGAAGCGTTGACAATGGTTCGGGTGTTGAATGTAATTCTGGTAGCTTAACTTTTCCACTGGCGCAGCACATTCCACGCGTTTCATTTTTAAATTTGAGTGCACTGCAATACATGCAAATTTTATCCATTTTTCCAATGACAACATTTTGATGAAGACTGTAATCATTATTACTGTCATAATGGAATGCACTAAGATTCAAATCAGCGTGCAGTGTTCGTCTTGATCGAGCAGTGCTTACTCGAACATTTTGCAGCCTTCTTTCCCGTAATTCAGTTCTCTCAGAAGAACGGATCTGATTAGTACGTATTCGATCACAGTTTCTAATCTTACTTCTCGTTGGTCAGATTCAGACGAACGGGTCTCAGTGGCGTGTACTCGAAGATTTTCCAGCCTTAATGCTCGTTGCTCGTCTGATTCTGAGGCTCGTAATGCTCTTCGCTTTCGTGCTTGAGATGTAGATCGGCCAATTGCTCGTCGCTTTGGAGGCATAATTATACAGGAACGACGTGATGCTTTTGAATTTATAAAACGTTGAAAAGTCGCAGATGGTATAAGATGCTAATAAGAAAAAAAACGCACAGCAAATGCGTTCGGAATGTCAATCAGCAGTCAAATCCTTCACATACACATTCGATGATCTTCGTAAATTCACTGTAGAAAATTAATATAATCAGCTCACGGAAACTACAAATATTCAATCCGATTGAAGTATTTATCTAAATTAATTCAGCTTACGATAAAATGCACAAAATTATTCGAAAAACTCTCCCAAATATAAAAATACGCACAATATTGTCTGTTTAATGTAAGCTAGATATGAATTTCACACAACCTACACAAATTCTTATGTCACTCTCGACTCGAAATGTCATCTATCGTTCGCTTCATTTGTTTCAATTCATATCAGCATGAACTGTAACGACAATATATGAAATTCATTAGAATGACATCTTCACATAATCAAATACATAGTTTACGATTCTAGAAAAGACATACATGTAAACAATCATTTTTATAGAGATAGAGAAGAGAAGAGAAGGGAATAAGAGATAGAGGAGGAGAATAGAGAAAGAGAGAGAAGAGATAGAGAAGAAGAGAAAGAGAAGAGGAAGAGAAGAAGAGATATAGAAGAAAAGAAAGTTTATAGTTTTATTTTACTTATCGCACCAAAAATATATTTTGAGAACTTTTATTTATACGAATTCGTATAGATATCTATTAAAATCAGTATTGAACTTGATACATGGAAGCGCCATCTGGTGGTAACTTCCATTAATACGAATATCATATTCGTTTCCTCTGTGTAAAAATACATGGTCATAATGATTTTCATGACAATCGGTTGAACGGGGCAGAAGTTGCTACTCTGCAGCGCCACCTGGTGGCGAGTGGCATCAATGAGCATATTATACAAACCTCCGTGGAAAAATTCATACATATACCAATTTTCATAAGAATCTGTACAGTAGTTTTTGAGTTCATCGTTGACATACATACAAACATTCATTTTTATATATATAGATTATCAGTAAGATATAAGAATTGAGTACAATAATTGTATAAGATATAAACCTATTGTTAAACATTAGAAGTAGATGTCAAAATTTTTAAATGAACAAAAATACCCATGTTATCGATGAATCTTATTACAAATTCATTTCCTAAATTGTGTTTACATGCATTCCATGCTCTTCTATATGAGAAATTATAGAGATAGCATTTCTAAAAAAAAAACTAAAACATTTGGAGCAGGTAATTACTAAGGGAATCAGACAATGAAAGGTATAAACATTAATATTTCACTATGGTAACATTTCATATGTATATATTTCTTAGAAATTAAAACTGTTTAATGAGTTTGCGACAAATCTATACGGAACTTTATCACTAACCTTCTGAGGCGTCTTTTTTGTAGGGAAATTTAATTCCCTACCTATTTCCAATCAGCTCCAAAAAGGGAACAGGGATTCCTTATTATATGCAGATTAGATAAAGTATTTAAGTCAAACGGAATAGTAAAGTAAAACGCAGTAGGAGAGAGAGATTGAAGCAGGAAGGTATAATAGTGAAGTTAGAGATTTATTATTGAAGATTTCTAGATGGATAAATTAATCTCAGGAAGAGCTGAGCTGAGCTGAGCTGCAGTGTGGTAAATATTGATTTATAATTAAAGTCATTAAAGCTTTATATTAAGAGTGAGATTAAAGTTAAATGTTCAATAGGAATATTATTGATAATTCTGGGATCTCTTATTGCGGTAATCTCTGCGTGATCGATATTCTAATTAATTAATTGGATCATTAAATATTTAAGTTAATATAAAGGAAAGTCCCTTTTAAACCTCATATCTATTTTAAATTTTTTGTTATTAAAAGTCTTTGATTCTATTTGGGAAAGATAACCAAATAAAGAAAGTTATTCATTAAAATGGCTACTGGTGCTTCTTTGACTCAAAATCATTCTCGTTCTCAAAGTGAGATCCAAGGGGATCTTCACAAGTTTGGAGTGATAAACTACCTACCAATAAGTACAATTGTGAGAAGTTTTTCAAATTCAATGGTGTCAATTCTATAACACAATTTGCAGTACTTAACAATTTGAATTTATATATTTGAATCATCATTAGTCATTAATTTAATAATTGTCAGTATATTTATTTGAGTTAAAAATTCTACAAATAATTCTTTAATAGTATAGGTATATATAAACTGTGGAATGTGCCAATGAGATTTGAAAGTGCATACAATCCAATATGACAGATAACTAAACACTCAGATTTACAGATAACTAAACCACTCTCTAGACCTTTATTTATTTATAAAAACAATATTTATACAAAATAAGCATTGAAATGATGCAATCATTTACAGTGCAAGTAAAAATGTGAAGAATGTTACATGTAACAATATTTTTAAATGTATCTATAACTCTCACAGTTATGATCATGGCCATGACAGATCATAACTGCTGGGTGAAATAAGCTGATTGGTCTATGCCAAATGCAGACTTAAAAGGCGATAAAATGTACAGAACATCCTGCTATGCTACCTGGATATTTAGACTCAAGCTTTTTGCAGCTCATATAAAAAAATGTACAATTCAACTGTCATTTTACTGTTTAAAATGGCCATTGATTAACATTATATAATCTTAGTTTATTGTATTTATCTTTGTCTATATTATTTTATCCAAGATGGCCAAATAAATTTACTTGAAATGTTTTGAAATTTATTTATTTTATATCTAGAAATCTATTCAGATATACATACAATAACAAAATTAAATCTCGGTCTTTTATAAAGGATTTGTCATTGATAGAGTTCCAAGGATTGAAGCAAGCATTACAAAATTAATGACTTTAATTATATGTGTACTACAGGTACACTTTAACAGTATAAGAGAGTAGGTGCATTGACACTACTCAGTCTGCTGTGCTTCCCACAGTCACCTCACAACTTTTCATTTAAATAACTTTCTTTGCAGCCTCTCTTGGAGGAATTTTGACTCGACAAAATTATAAAAATATTGGAATTATAATAATATACAGGAATAAATTTAATTTTTTAGAGCCTTATCTAAAATTTAAAAAAAATTCTAGCAAAACATATTTTTGAAAGAATTGGTTTTTATGTGAATTCCAATAATATATTTTTAACGTTCTATAACTTGACAATAAATATCTTTGTCAGCAGATGTCACAAATGCTGCAACATGAGAACAAACTTGTAATCTAAAAGAATGCTAATTTTAAGTGTAACAGATACATGCAAACAAGTAGAATTGGACAATTTCAAAGAATAGTGATTTTATATGCCTTGTTACAAGAAAGATCTGGAACATATAGAATTATTTTTAAAAGATACAGTTATTCTGAGAATAATTAAAAACAACGAATCCTAAATCTTTTAAATGCCTGCTATATAAATCTAGGAATAAAGATAAGCCATGCTTTTAAATAAGTAAAGCAATAAATATCTTTAAAAAAATATTGTTGCATAAATGTAAACTAAACAATTGAAGCAAATAAAATAATGAATATCATATTAATCTTGATATCCGTCATAATAGTAATACTGAAATGTGTTTTCACAAACAGCCAGTATACATAGAATATTAGTTAATATTAAAAATTGTGATTACAAGAATTCCCTTTTAGTGTGAAAGAGTATTTTTTCCTTAACAAGTGTATATATATTATGGTAACATTGTTATTGATCATAAGTTCATAATTTAATCCTCATTTTCGTAGGTAGCTTTGAATTCTCAATTTCTATAAATATACACATTAATCTTTCATTATTATACAAGTATTTCTTCTTTTATGGTTTGAATAAATTTTTATTCTATAAGTGATTCCACCATATTAAAAGTAAAGACAATAATATTTGTTCTATAACATAGTAATGATTCCAAACCATTGAAAAAATATTTGCAAATTAAAAAAAATTATCTTTAAATTCTAAACTTTTCGCTTACAATTTATAGAAAAGGAAAATATAATTAGAAAAGGTGTAATCAGTTTTAGAAATTCATTTTAATTATCCTTTGTTTTAAATGTATTTTGTACTTATTGAATTACTTATAAATTTTAAAAATACTAGTACATATAAAAGTATGATTTATCAATACTATACAAATCCAAAATGCAATTCAAACTTGTAGAAAATTCTTAGTCAACATGAAAGGTTTTGATTAATTATTAAGATTTATCTTTTGATGAAAATAAATTTTATTTTTACAACACAATGAATTACATATAAAATTTTGGTTGATTTGTCGAATCCGGCACTTATCGCGCCAAGTGTTTCTCGCCAAATCGATAGATGCGCCAAATCTGGTAACCCTTCTGAATTCGTTTTTCAGTGGAGGAGAAGTCGCTTTTTTTTTTTTGGCGAAATGCGGCGCATGCGCAGTAGATATTTTTAATTTTAACAGTTTTAACGAAGTTAGCGCATTTGTAATTGGTTTTTTTTTTTATTTTAACAGTTTAATTCTCCAACGGTCTCTCTCGCGCATGAGCAGAAAGCTTTTTTTTCTTCAAAAAATCCGTTACACAGCAAACGGTTATTTATTTCGCTCCGGTTGGGTCAGCTGTTCGGCTTCGTTTTCTTCGATTTGGGAATTACTTTTTACATGTAATTTTTTTCTTTCTTTCTTTCTCCTCATAAATTACAACAGATTACCATGATGTCCAGCGATGCTGTTAGAATTAATTTAAATGAATGCATGCAGAAGTATGATGAGTATTCTGAAAGGTTTTTTGCCTTGTTGCCTGAAAGAAAGCGGTTTTAGAATGGTGTATGAAAGAAGGTTTGATTGCGTCTTCATATGTTTGCCCGAAATGTGGGAAACCTATGGAATTGAGAGAAAGAACAGGCAAAAGTGTGAATGATTTTTTTGAAAAGTTTTGATGTGTAGAAATCAGTCTAGTGTGAAAGCGGAGAATCATTATGTTTCTCGGAGTGTAAGGAAAGGGTCTTGGTTTCAACTGAGCAACATGGATATGTGTACGGTTTTGTTAGTGATGCGTAAATGGTTCAGAAGGTGCCCTCAGAAATATACGGTTGCAGACTTGGGTGTTGGTTTACACACGGCACAGGACGTCCCGCCGGAGCACGAAATAATTCCGCAAGATGCTCAGCCGGGGACATCCTCTTCATAAACATCGTTATTTACGGTAAGTCAATAAATTTTCATTTTTAAATGCTTCATTTTTGCAGCGATTTTCAGTTTCTAAACATTAAGATGCTGTTTTTTAATGATTTTCCTTCCGAAATCTTGAATTTCGCGCTCCGGCGTTGCGTGTTGTGGTAGGGTTGCAACTCCAAAACACAACACGCAAAAACACGCCAAATTGGCGATTTTTCAAAATTTGGTGGAGAAGTGCCGGATTCGACAATTTCACCAAAATTTTTATTGAAATATATAATTTATACAATATATGAAGTTGAAACATTGTTCAAAGATTTCCATGCAATCTGAAATAAAACAATGAATAATGCTGAAAATCCTAATAATAATTTTTCAAGAACAGCAAAAATGAAATTTTATATAAATATTAAAATACAACAAATCATGCTATTTTTTCTGTTATTATCAAAAAAAATTCCGTAATAGAATGAATTTTGGGCCATAAACCTTACTGCGGAAGAATTTGTATCAAACACAAACAATTAAAAAAGCTTCTGAATTATTTGTTTTTACTTTTCGTTTTATATCCAGGAAAGGAACAAAAAAAATTCACATATATATTAATACAATTATTATAATAAATCTTATATGATAACGTAAATAAACAATAAAACAAATCCAATATGGCGCACGCAAGCTAATACTATTTACTTATGACACATTTCGCTTGTTAAACATTCTATTAGTCGTCAAAAAAGCGATAAGCTAGTGATTATATCAACCTTGCTCTAAGTTAGCCAAAAACTTAACAAGGTATTTTAGAAAAAAATACTGAATTAAATTATATAAAATCTGAAATCTACAGATCATCTTCTATCCAAATAGTTAAAAAAAAAGTTTCAAAAACTTGCATTAAAACTTTGAAAAACTTAGTTGAATTTCGATGTTTTCCCATAGATTAACATTATACCGGAAGTTCCGTGGACTGCACTCAATGTTGTTGTTTACAAACTAGAACTTGTCCATACGTTGCAAGTTTGGCTGGAAAGTAAACTCGTATGCCTGATCCTGTTGTCATTGCTTTGTGCGGAGCAGACTGATGGTTGGAAGATTGTAAAGATTAAGATAAACAATTTTTTCTGCTGGTAGTGTCGGAGTTTTGTCTTCGTAGGTTGGAATTAAGTATGCTGGCTTAACACCGTCTATGCGCACAGTTGATTTTCGACCAGTCAAATCGATAGTGAAAGTTTTCGCAGTTCGTTTTAAAACTTTGTGATGACCTGTGTATGGTGGACACAAAGGAGGTTTCA
Source organism: Trichonephila clavipes (assembly GCA_019973935.1). Taxonomy (NCBI): domain Eukaryota; kingdom Metazoa; phylum Arthropoda; class Arachnida; order Araneae; family Nephilidae; genus Trichonephila; species Trichonephila clavipes. The sequence goes on along the minus strand of BMAU01002742.1, from coordinate 133,677 downwards.
CACTGTCTACTGTTAAAAACACACGCGATCAAGTCTTTAAGAATGGATTTACATAAAATTTTGTTTGTTCGTGATTGGATGTAGCAACTGGATTAATTTCATGCACTGTGTTTCACAGACGAACAACAAAAATATCATCGCATGGTGAAATGATAGATGTTTCGATCATATCACTGGGAAGTTAGAGAGTTGAACCATACACCAACTCTGTGCATGGTGCTTCGATGTCTTCTTTGACAGCTGTTCGGATTCCCAAGAGAACTCTCGGAATTATTTCCGACCACTTAGTGTTCCTATGTGTCTTTTTGATGATTTAAAATGGCGATGAAATCTCTCCACGATCCCATTAGCAATTCCTCTTCATCGACCTCATAAATAATTATATCCTCGTCTTCATAACTGGTTTTTCTGGGCATTTGAGGCGTCAATTTAATTTCGATTCCTGGCTTTTGTTCTTTGAGTAATTCTTTTTTCCTTTTTCTTGTTCGAGTTTTTGAGTTTTGTTTTGAATAATGTGTTGTTGTAGATGCAGAAGGGGTTTGAACATCGAGGTTGGATGGGGAAGCGGATGCTTTAGATGTAGGAGATATGGTACTGGATGAAGTGGAAGTTTCAAAAACAGAACTTATTTCAGCTGATAAAGGTGAAAACATTGATCCTGCAAATGAAGAAACTGCTTTATTGGATAAGGATGATTGAACAGAGGTAGATAAACTATTAGATGTGGCAGAAGCAGTACCTATTAAAGGAATAAGGGGTTGAGATTCTGATAACGATGTAACTGTGACAGAAGATGTGGATGGTAAGAGGTTTGCTTAAGTTGTGGTTGATGATTTGGTAACTGAAGAATTTCGCAAGACGTTGGCTTTGGAAAGGATATCAATGGTTGCAGTAATTTTAAGGGTGGGCATACTATTTTTGTAATATTTTCCTCAGTTTGGGCTGTTGTGGTTATAGTTCAGGGTTTGGTAGCTTGTGCGTATGTTTGGGATAACTGTGGAACTATTAATTTTCGTGCTTCTACGTACGATACATTTCTATTTATTATTTAATAGCTAGGATTTCTTTTCTCATTTTGGGCATAATTTCTAGTTTGATGGATGGGATTGTGCACAATTAACACATTTCGACTCGAGTCTGCACTCCGTGGAAGAATATGCAACGGATGCACATCTAGAGCACATTATTTGACCACGGCATGAAGTGTGAAGGTGACCGAACCTCTAGCACATGAAACAGCGCAGAGGATTCGGTATGTAGGGACGGATCTTACAGTTCAAGTAACCTGCTTTTATTGTAGTTGGAAGTTTCGAGGTATTGAATGTTAACATTAAATGTTTGATAGGAATATAACTGTTGTTTCATTTTTAATAATGATTCTTCTCACCTGAGTTAGACCCTGATCTGAAAATATCTCAAGGATTTCAGCCTCAGAAGTGCACAAGTGCACAACAGATCAGGTTCAGAAATGACACCTCAGCAGGAGTTAAGAGATTTGTGTGGTGCTATAGATACAGGACACTCTAAAAACGTTTTCGCAAAAAGAAATGACTTCGTTTGAACAGAAGAATTTGTTTCAATAAGTAGGTCTCCGGATTTCAGTTCACCGCCTATTACAACGAGGGTTTTATGTATAGAAAATGGTGATTTGTTTGACATTTCATTGTTTAGCAGGGAAATAAGCAAAAATCTACAATTTTGTGAAATTTGATCAACGTTGAGAGTGGGTAAAACAATGCCTTTACCCGGGCACAGCTGCATTGGATCCATAAAGAGCGAAAACAACTTCGTCCTGGCATACCTCCACCCACCACGGAATCCAACGTGGGAGGCATGTGTCGGTCATCTGGCAAAAACCAGGCACGGCGCTTACTTGGAGTACACCCAGAATATAATTGTACAGCATCAGGGCGAGGATCCCGCCACACCTTATCTGCAGCACTAACCCTACAGCAATGTCTCTTCAGAGACACCGAAGAGAGGTATCACCAGCCAATTGACAGGAGAGGGATCACTCCTGCTACCCGTCTACAGTGAAGCGTGGGCCAAAGGGAACGCAAAAGTTTTCCCCAAGACCAGTGGCGCACAAGGGGGGGGTCCGGACCCCCCAAAGCCCTTGATTTTTTTCGTATTGATTATAATTCTAAGTATATAGTACGTAAAATTTAATTAATCACTTGTTATTAATGATTAATTTTATTAATTAATGCTAATTATTTACTCAAAAATTTATTTTTTACTGTGTTTTTTCCCCAAAATCGACAAAATCAAAAGGAGCATGATACAAGAATGGTGAACTTTCGACCCCAGAGCCCCCCTTGAAAAATTCCTGTGTGCGCTACTGCCCAAGACTCCTTAAAGGGCGCCGCACACGGTAAACAAGTGGGTTGGAAAACCAATGGTGTTAGTCGAAAACAAATAAAGCAACAAATCAAAATATTTAAAGAAATCTACGAAAAAGAACCTAAATTAACGCAATAGAAATTGTAAACCAAAATATGTTATTAAAAAAATAGTAAGTTTTCTCATAAGAAAAACTAATCATTAATTTGAACTGTGTTCATTTTATAATATTTGTCTGTGTGTGGTCTAGACATAAAAATCTGTTATCTAGACGGGAAAAGAAAGAAAGGATAAATTGAATTACAAGAAGGAGGAAGGAAAATAGAAAAATATCGGTATTTGATGACACGCCTTAAATCAATGTGACTAAATACTTTTGCAACATGCAATTCAAACGTGAAATCAGCTATACTCGGAATTCGGTATTTTTCTTTTACTGTTTGAGCATTTAAAGTGCGGTAGTCTCCAACGGGTCGCCCCTACATTGTTCCCTTTTTGGGCACCATGTGAAGTGGGAAGAATAATTACTTCGTGTGGGTCTCTTATGGCCCAATCGAATCATGTTTTGAAATTCCGCTTTAGCTATTTTCAGCCTATCCGGAGCTAAACGGTGCAATTTTGTTGTGACTGGAGGACCTACTATTTCTGTGTAATGTAGAGTTTTATGTTTAACCGTATGTTATTTTTTACAACGTGAATCTCCATAGGAATAGGTATAAATTCCAAAATTTTATTCGAGATTTTGGCTGCTTTATCCAAAGTGAGGTCTGCAACAGAAGTCAAAAAAGTTTGTACAAATTTTGGCAACCATTGCAAAAACAATTCGAGCATAAATTTGTCTGGTACTTTTACCTTTTCTGCTGTCCGTCTCATATTTCACAATAATTCAGACGGTTTTCTATTATCTAATTCTTTACCTGATAAAAGCTGGAAAATTTTCTGTTGGAGAGCTTTGCCTGACCGATTTATAAGCTTAGTTTTTCGATGTTAATAGAAATCAGTTTTATCGGGATTCGTCAGAATATCTCGCACAAGTGATGCAACTTCTGGAGGTAAATGGGAAACATTATAGTTGAATTTAGTTACTGATTCTTTTACTGGTTTGGAACATGATAAAGCAAATGTACTTTCACACATAATAAACCAATGAGTCGGATCTGCTCTATTATAGATAGGTATTTGCATTACACTCACCCCAGACATTGTGCAAGTAATCCGTTGGTTTCCGGTACTTGTACGGAGGATTCGGAATCTTGAAAAATTAATTCAGTGCTGAAACTTTTGGCATAAGACAATCACATGAGTCCAGGAAAAGGTAGAATCATTTTTTACAGCAGTCTGATTGAATATCATATTTTAGTTAAACAATCCGAGAAGTCATTATTATAGTGCTATATTACTGTACCATGATAGAATATATTATAAATTAAATAATATAAAAAGTTAAATCCATTTTAGAAGGTGAAAATATTGAATGTCTTTATTTCGCTGCTTACTTCGTTAATGTACTACATTTCTCCAAGCTGAATCTGATATGCGATATGAGAAATTGTCGCAACTTGGCCGGATAACTATGGGCAACTGTCTATTACGCAGACCGTGAAAGGAGCTTTCTCCAAAAGTCTTGGAGTGTAAAAAATACATTTATGGTCATTTTTGGGATAGTGAACGAGAATCCAAAATTGAATATTAGAAATCCCCGTAATTTCCCCGCATACTGCCGGGCGACCGTAATGCCCCTTTCCAGCGACTGTACTTGAAGGCTCTGGAGAGCCAAATGTAGTCCCAGGTTGTGTCTAAGTATAGGCAACAAGAATCTAAAATCAGATTTCAGAAACTTCCATAAATTTGCAGGATATTACCGTAATTAGGTGGAATGGCTTCACGTTCGAGTCTCGCTTATGAATTTTCATTCTCTCTGGCGGCGAAATTTACACGTGCTGGGGCATCGAAAATCAGTCCTTTGCGCGTTTCGAAGCGGGGAATGAGAATCTGTGAAATCGGATTTTAAGAGTTTCGGTAATTTTTTACCGAATAATGCCGGACGGCCGTGATATGCATGGACAGCGGTGTTGGTCTAACTTATAGGTGTAGGGACGCAAAAAGTACATCTCTGTCGTATTTTGAGACGGTCGATCCGAATATTCTATCCAATTCGAGAAATTATCGGTACTATGTCAAATAATGCCAGACGAACGTGTTTTAAACGAAACATGACAGGCTTAACACACATGGCTTACCTTAAAATCCTTGCAGTGAACAAAGTGTTCCCCTGGTGTTTTTCTGTATGGGGAACAAGAATCTGAAATCGAATTTAAGAAACTCCAGTAAATTTGCCGGATGAAAGTAATGCCCCCCCATCAGGGATGGAACTTGCAGGAGCCGGGGTGCCAAAAGTTGGCACCATGTGCATCTCCGGATTGGGAACGATAATCTGGGTTCGTATTGTAGAAACTCCCTTAATTTTGCTGGATATTGCCGGAATGAGTTCGAATGGCTTTGTGGTTGAGTCCCGCGTTCGTATTTGAATTCCCTATAGCTACTAAACTAGCAGGCGCAGTCTTGCGAAAATACGATCAATATAAAATTGCATTGGCAATTGCATCCTCAGGCATTGCAGCCACTTTGCTAAATGGTGGACAAACTGCACATTCAGCATTCCAGCTGTCATTAGGTATTCAATAAAAAAACCAGACGCTATGTGAAACTTTAAAAAAAAAGCAGAAAGGCTACAGCATTGCAAAGGAGTTCAATCATAACCTACAATGGCCCATAAACACTCGCTCGAAGTTTTACATAGAACTTTGTACGGTTTAAATGGCAACGAGAAAATATTCGGTGATGTTGTCCTATTAATGTCTGTTGATTTCCAATGGACATTGCAAGTCACTCCTCGCTCTACTTTTGCTCACGAGATGAACATAAGTTTAAAGCAATCGTTTTTATGGCGAAACGTTGAAACACTTCGATTGATCATTAACACGAGAGTTAATTGCAAGATGATCAATCAACGGAAATATTTTCTAACAACTGCTAGATATTGGAAACCAGGGAAGTATAACTGCATCAAAATACACAATGCATCAAACTGCAAGACAATTTCTGTACCGTTGTTCAGACAAAAAAAAGAACTGTTTGAGAGGGGCTCTCTGGATATACTGTATAATAATTTAGATAATGACTAGCTCTGTAATACTGTTACCTTAGGCCGAAAAAAAATGTTGATGTTGACGAAATAAACTTCAAGATACAGAGGTTTTGCCAGGTGATCTAATGTCTGTTAAATCAATCGAAACTGTTGTTAATGAAAACTAAAATGTAAAGTTTTTGAATTCCCTAGATATATTAGGAATGCCACCTCATAATCTTCGGTTGAAGATTGGTTCACTGGTTAGTCTGATGCGTAACTTGAATCAACCTAGATTACGTAACGGTACACGTTTGGTCATCAAAGAATTACCTGGAATCTTCTTGAAGAAACCATTTTTTTTTGTAAAGTTGAAAGGTTCGTTCTGCTGCCACGTATTCAATTGTTACCCTCAGAATCTCCAATACCATTCAAAAGGCTTCGATTCCCAATTCGTTTGGCTTTTGCGATGACCATAAATATATATCTCAAAGCCAAACAATGTCCATTTGATGCTTGGACTCAAAAAATCAATGTTTATCGCATGATAACTACATATATGTTGCATGCTTAAGTGTGAGAAACCACCGAATCTATTTGAGTAAGCAAAAGACAAGTTACCAAAAAATATTTTGCACGGATTAGCGTTTAATTATATCAAAACTTTTTATTGTTATAATTTAGAATGATAAAAATAACATTATAAAAATTGCTAAAAAAATCAGAGTTATTCACCTCATTTATAAAATTAAACCTTCATATGTTGTTACTTTACAATTTCGTAAGTAATTCATGCATTATACTATACTCAAATAGGAGATGAATAATATGTAAAATTAAAAGCATTTTATATTGTTTTATACTTAATTTCAACTCTCTAAAATTGTAAATGAAGATTAATTTGACCGAATTGAATACCTTAGAATAATATTAAATCACAACGTATTAAAACAAAGCCGCAGCAACGCGTGGTCGTGTCAACTATATATTATAAAAAACAAGTAATATATAAAAAGAAAATTAAGTCAATTCCTACTTAGATCAACCAAGAAAGATTTTATTTTAGCTACTTTTTATTAAATATTTACAATTAATATAAATATGTATATACATATGACAGAATCACAACATTAAGTTGTAATTAATTTTTATTAATTATCATTAAAATATCGTATTGCCATCCAAAACAATCGTGCATGTAAAATTTTAGTTCGACTAAATGCTTTAAAACGTGAGAAAAAAAACCTTTTCAAGTTTTGACCCAAGTTGCTAAAAATAAAACCAACGTCGTTGTATTTGTAATGCTTTAAATAATTAGTTTCATTTAATTAATTATAATTAAATTATCGTACTTTTACCCAAAGCAATAGTGTGTCAAAAATTTCAGCTCAAATGAGGGCTTTAAAATGTTAGAAAAAAACCTTTTCGAGTTTTGACAAAAGTCACCAAAATGGTCGCTAAGTCGCAAAAATGATGCCAACGTGTCAGAATTTGTAATTCTTTGAATAATTAGTTTTAATCCATTAATTTTTATTAATTATAATTAAATTATTGTACTTCCCTCCAAAATAATGATGTACACTGGTGTTCAAAAGATAAGCATAATTGATAATTATGTGAATAAAAAAGGAACTGTTAATCAGAATAGCGGGAAACTTGATATGCGAGTGTAAAATGGTTATAAAATGAGGAAGCAAATCAAAAGAATGATAATAATTAATTTTATTATCCAAAGTAGCAGTTTGAAAGAAAACTGAGCATAGCAAGGATTCACACTTTAAAGAAAAAGTGAAAGAAAACATTAAATAAAATACTGATGCTGCAGTTTAATAAGGCGTGTGGTCATCTCTGACAACTAGGCACTCTGCAAAGCGATTTACCATACTTGTTATGAGAGGATGAATAAGTTGAGGGCTAAAACGGTTCCAAGCTTCTTAGAGACCACTCTTCAGTTCTGTAACGGAGCATGGTGGGTGCGAAAGGGTTGTAATTTGCCTCCTGAGTATATCCCATACATGCTCGATAGGATTTAAATCAGCGGAGTTCGCAGGCTACGACATGCGCTGGATGTTTTCCGTTTCAAGGAAGTCATCAATCAGCACCGCTCGGTGATATAGCGCATTATCATCCATGAATATGAAGTCAGGACCGACAGCACCTCGAAAGAAGCTAACATAAGGCTCAAGAACTTCGTCTCTATATCTTTGAGCAGTCGCAGACCCCGTGTCAAAGAAATGGAGGTCTGTGTGGCCGTCCATCATGATGCCTGCCCATACCATTACTGCCCTTGATGGAAAATGATGTTTTTCCGGTATGTTTCTTGGTTCAAAACGTGTTCCATGTTCTCTCCATATCGTTACTCGCCGAGAATCACTCCTCAGACTAAACTGGGACTCGTCACTGAACATCACATTGGCCCACTCTCCCACACCCCAATGTTGATGTTTCAAACTCCAGTTCAAACGAGCGCGTTTATGCGCACACGTGAAGGGAATGCAAACTGCTGGTCTTCTGGCATAAGGCCAGCATGATTGAGTCTCCTGTAAACAGTTTGTCTCAAAATTCGTATTCCTGTGGCGACTGCGAGCGTCGAACCCAGTGCTCTGGCAGTACTGCCCCTCTGACGTCGCACACTTATTACCAGATATCGATCTTGACGAGGGGTTGTGACTCTTGGTTGACCTGATACTGGTTGTCGGGTAACATTTCCCGCTCTTTGAAACCTCTGCCACAGTCTTGAGATCACAGACTGGTCCACATTTAGAATTCGAGACACTTCGGTTTGTGATCGTGGTGATTCCAGCATTTCAACGATTTTTCCTTTCGTAAACATGTCCAATTGGCGTCTTTGTGTCATCATTCCCCTTGTTTGATGCTTAACAATGGTCCTTTGCACAGCAGTTGCACGAAACTTGTCTTAACTGCCTATGCTGCCTGAATCGTTTTTACCGCGTTCCAATATGCGCCGGTGTTTCGCACAGGACGTAGTCGACTGAAAAGTTTTACATAAACCCAATGTTTCTTCTTCACCCAATTAATAACCGCAAGAAATTTGGAATAATTTTACGAATATTTACTCCATGTTTTTCGTATTTTACGATTTATGCTTAACTTTTGGACACCAGTGTAAATAAAATTTCAGCTCAATTGAGCGCTTTAAAATGTATTTTATTAACAATTGAAAATTTCACCAAGATAAATAAATAAATATATAGAGAGTGTGAGCTAATAGTAGGAATTAAAAACACATGAATTTTCTTTATTTATGACTTCTTGATATTTTGCATAAGGATTTAAATCGAATTATTTAATTCATCTTCAAAGTATTATTAACAACACTTAATGGATTATTAAAAGAAATTTATTATATAAAAAAATTTTGTTTGTTTTTTAGTTCCTCATTTACTTAATACAAATATATGTTTCGTCTATGAAATAAATCCGTGAAAAATATTTAGATTTAGGTCAATGAAAAAAAAATTAGAGTGAATTATTATTTTTTAAAAAAAATAAGATCTGCGAGAGATTTAAACTGTTACACTCATGATATGGAAAAAAAAACTGTGTGTGCTTATGACCACTTGATAGAAGTGACAACCAAATCTTGCAATGTTATTTCAGGGATTAGTTCGGTGAGAATAAAAGGGAGATATTAGTATTGTCCTATAAAGTTATTTATTCATATGTATGTACTCATAAAGTAATATTTTTGTGAGAATTATGCAATCATATTTGTGAATTGATTGTATTCTAAGAAGGAAACAATAGGTTTATGGTAGCTGAAATAGGTTATAATTCCTTTAGATTCAAATTTTAATTTAAATGTCTATAAAAAAAACTCTGTCAAGCATTGTTCCGTACTTCCTCGTGCTTCATTTGAAATAATTAAATTGAATTTTGATTTTAAAAAATCAACTAAAGGTTTTAATTTGTCTTTTGAAAAATCTACTTTAAAATTCCCACTTAAAACCATGGGTAATTTGTTCAGAAGACCCGATCCGGTTTTGTAAATTTTGGTTGTAATTTAACATTATTCATTTCTATCCATGAATTAATTTAAGCAAAGGGATAGTAAGACAGGCAGTTGATTGGGAAGAGAGGAATCTATGTCAAAACCTTTAAAAATAGATTTAATCAGAAGATTTATATCACATAATCTCTGGCTTATACTAGCTCTTTTGTCATTGTACGGCAGATTTGTGCAAATATCTCCGGTGCTGCTGCAAGGTAAGTCTTTTTAATTAGATTTTATTTAATATAACCTTTTCTTACTGCCTGTATACTTAATTTTGCTATTTTAAATTTTAAATTGTTTTAATTTTCTTTTTAGACTCAAAGTATATTTAAGTAATGTGATTAATAAAACTATTTGTTCATTGCTATTTCAATTCCCTTACAAAAATAGATTTTTCTTCTCAAGATCAGTGCAATATTGCTAATGATAGTTCTTTAAAAATTTGTCCTTTTTCTACATTTTATGTTTAATTTTAGTGTAGGATTTCTCTTCCTCTCTAAGGCTATTTTTTAAAAATATTACGTTTCATTTTTATGCTTCTACTAGGATTAGAAAGAATCCCCCATTCATTTCCGTAGAAAAAGGTGTAAGGAGGGGGACTCACTTAGATCCAAGCTAGGAAATTTACTTTTACGACATATTGGGGGAGGGGGGGACAACATTCCGAGTTTTAGAGAGGGGAAATGTGCCTCCTTTCCTTTTTAGGGGTGTTATGTCCGACTAAAGACGTAAAATGCCGAATGAGCGTTACATACCCGGGTGTGATGTTCATTCAAGTTCACTCTCCAGCAAAACGCGCTAATAGAAGTTATCACTTCAAAAATTGTCTGAAGAACAATCTGAAATAATCCCAAATAGAGATAATTTTTATATTTCAAGGAATCCCTAGAGCCGGGGTGAACATTAAGTCCATCAAGATCAACCGGTGGACCACCAAGACATTTTGGAGTGACCGCCTTCACATAAGATCTTAGACATGCACACTAAAAGAAACACAGGTGTTATCGAAATAATGGAAATATCCATGAGTAGATAAGAAAAGCCGATTCTGCTGTAAAGGTGGTGCAGGCGGTCGACCGTGGCGCAGAGTCGAGTTGTTTCATTCCTGCTGCCAAGTTGAGTTGTTTCTCCTACTGAGTTAAGTTGTTTCATTGCTGCTGCCGAGTTGAGTTGTTTTATCCTACTGAGTTGTGTTGTTTTTCTCCTGCAATGGTTTTGGTTTTTGAGTTGAGGGGGCGAGTTGAATTGTTTTCTCCTACAGCTAAGTTGAGTTGTTTTTAAAAAAATGTACACAAAAAATGGAAGTATGGTAATGCTAAACGTGCTCATGGCGCCACCTATTGAATATAATATACACTAATTATAGATTTTAAAATGATTGAAGTAAATAACGCTCCCAAATAAAAAAAAATAATAATAAATCCAGATTCAAACTCACGGCCTCAGATCGAAATGTTTCCATAGGACAATACAGTGGTGGGAAAAAGTCCTGAACACACTCAATTTTTTTGCATAATTTTTGTGTTTGACTTGATTTTTCGTTATGAAATTATCGCACTATCTTAAATATTGTTATTGATTTTAATGTATTTTTTATGCTGATTTCAAATCTGTTTAAAGATTTTATCTAAAGTAAATAGTTTCATTGATATGTTGAAAAGACCTTGACAAGAAAGCATAAAGTCACTGTAAGAATGAGTGAGTGTGTTTTTCACCAATGAAATGCTCCATTATTTCAACCAATCAGAGAGCAGTAGCGATAAAGGGTTGAAAGAAAAAGGTGAAACGTGGTTTATTGCATTGAATGTAGTTGTGTGATTATGAAAAATAGTGTATTGAAAGCAATTTGAAGTGCGTTTGTGGAAAATATTGGAATTATGGCTAAATTTTCATATCTGCCTGAGAATAAAAGGTACAAAATAATACATTTGAAGGAAGAAGGTTATTCTATGCGCCAAATTGTTGCTAAAGTATCATGTGGCCTTTCTACTGTTGTGAGAACTTTTAAAAGATTTTCTGAAACAAATTTTGTTGCGGACAGGGGTCGATCAGGACGACCAAGAAAAACATCTTTACGTGAAGACAGGTTATTTCTTTCAAACAGAAAGCTTAATTCCTCACAAATTTTGAAACAATGGATTTAGACATCTAATGTGAGTGTGTGCCCAAGAACTGTTAGAGGAAGACTGCTGGAAATTGGGTTACGTGGCTGTAAAGCGCGCCCAAAATCATTACTGACTGAATTTCAACGCAAGAGGCGATTGACGTGGGCAAGTAAACATTCATTATGGACTATTAAATACTTGGAAAAGGTAATATTTAGTGACGAGAGTCAGTTTTGTATTTCTGGCAACCAAAGTAGTGCCTATATAAGACGACGCACTCATGAGGAATTCAGCCCTTAATGTCAGAAGCCCACAGTAAAGCACCCGACAAAAGTGATCGTATGGGGTTGCATGTCTTCTCGTGGTGTTGGAAGACTTCACATCGTTATCGGAACAGTGAAAGCCATGGATTCCATAGAAATACTACAAAATGAATATCTCGTACACTATGCCAGGAGGTGCGTACAGTATTCACGGTTATTTTCTTGTAGTCATTGAAATATCCCACTTCACACGAGTGGTGATAAAAAATTGGAGCATTTGAGGTTTTTAGATTATTGGTTGTTTGTATTAATTCTTGATTTTGGAATTTGGTAACCCATTCTGTTATTTTGTCATACACTTTGGCATCATTGGAAGAATGTAAACTTTGTTGTTTACCTTTAATTTACTTTCGATCTCAAATTATAATGTTCTATAATTTTATAACATTTTTGTTTGTTTATTGATTACTTTTCAAAAAATAATGTTCTATATTTTATTATATTTTTCTTTGTTGAGTTGAATAATATTTGTCTCAACAAAAACGTAAACATATGACTTGGGACTGACGTAGTCATGCGCCGCTAACATGTCCTGCAGCAATTATCTTCTCCAGCAGCCAATGATTGATTAGTATGTAAAATAGTTAAACTATCGGGTTGGAGGGAAAGTTCTGTCGTATTTTAAATAGGCAGGTGATTTTTCTTGTAAATAAAAAAAATATCTGGCTAGTGAGTCATTCGGATTTTTCTTTGATTTTTTAGCTGCTGTATAATGTAAAAGGAGTCCTTTTTTACCTTTCATCATTTACTTGTAATATTTAAAGTGAAAAAAAAATGTCAGTAGATAAAGTGTATTTACGACACTGCAATTATATGAATTACAAAAAGGAAGCAACGCATCGGCCACTCTTCCGCCTACCTACTTTGCCACTATCTCTCTCTAACGACAGGCATAATACCGTGGTATAAATCGGCCTGTAAGTTAAGTAAGCAACCAAATTAATGTCTGGCAATTTAAATTTGTACTTATTTATGCATGAATAAAATAATATTAAAATTACAGACATTCTAAAATAGTTTGAAATTAATGATTTTTTTTCATACAAAATGGCATCTGGCACATTATTTTCAACAACAAAAATGTCTGGCATTAATAAATTCATGTTGTTAATAACATTTTAAATTTAGTGAAAACAAAACCTTTCTTTCTAAAATTATTTAAAAAATCGATATTTTTACCTGTAAAGGTATGATGCGCATTAATAAACGCAACGTTTACTGGCAGCCAGATAGCCCGCACGATGTTCGAAAAGTCACAGATAAAGAAATATTAAAGAATCAGCTTTTCGAAAATTCTTTCTCGAAAACGTTGCTAGCTCTTAGACTAAAAGTATAACACTCATTCTTTAAAAAATTTATATATATCGTTGTACTAACCCACATTATAAATATCCTTTTCCGAAGGTAGCACAAAATAAAACAGGTCGGAAATAATAGAACAATTACACAGAAAATGGTTAATTTTTTAAAGAAATCGAATTAAAATCGTCTGAAATTAATAGGGCTACCGCGGGAAAAAACCCAATTAAAGTTATTTCTGATATACGTTATCCCCATGGCAACCACATCACCAGATGATAAAAATATCAAGGTACCCATATTTTAATGTTATCGCCCATCTTGGCAAACATAAGCAACCACAACTTGGCGACATGTCCCCGGATGTCAAACTAGCTTTTGAGGGGTTAGCGCTACTCTCTGGTCATCCACCCAATGAACCATTAAATGATATATATTTCCTTTTTAAACTAACAGATTCTCCTTTGTGTGCAGATTGTAAAGTACCAGAAACTAGTGAACATTTTATATTAAACTGTATCAAATACAAATCACAGCGTGAAATGTTGAAAATTTTGATCTCCAACCACGGAGAATGGTCTTATTCCTCAATAGTGAAATGTAAAACAATAGAGCATGTTCAAAAAGTTGAAAAATTTCTGACATCATCCAATAGATTCTAAAATTCCAGTTACTCTATACTCTACTTTCATCAATCTCAGTTGAAGCACAACACGATTATTCAAATTACTGATAGACAGTGCAATCACACACGAACTGTGTGTTATAACTTGGATTAGAAACTGATCAAAATTTTATCGGAGCATAAGGCGTTAGCCAAGTCTCCCCTTTTTTTCAGTGTTTTCACTGAACTGAACTAGAAGTAGTAGGTAAACTGCGTAGCGTTAAATAAAGAGCACTTTTTGAGTTCCTCACACCTCGGGTATTCCTCTTCGGCACGCTCAAAGGAAAAGAGGTTGCTTGTCATTGGTAGATATGCAATGCCATTATTATTCTGAGTTGCCTGGTTTGGCGTTATAGCATTTTTCTATGCCCTAGTGGTTCATTGAAACATAAAAGTTTTATCCCCATTTGGGAGATTGTTTTTCAGGCAGTTTTTTCTTCCGTGTCTTGAGTATAATAGTTAAATTCCCTTGCGTATGAAATTTTCACTGTAAAAATAACAGTCGGTGCTTTTTTTTCATTCACGTAAATCAAAGTATTTTTAATGGATTCAATTTTGTAGAAAAAATATATATTTCAGCTTAGTAAATGAGAGAGAGAGAGAGAGAGAGGAACTCAATTACAAATAAAAAAAATTGTTATATAAGTTTTTAATAATCCATTTACTGTGATTAATAATACTTTGAAAATGAATTACATGTTTCGAGTTTTATCCTTATGTAAGAAAAAAGAAGTCACTTATAAATAAAGAAAATTTATGTTTTTTTATAACATATATTTATTGGTAATATTAATGTACATTTTAAAGCTAAATGAATTCGTTCTTATATCAGAATGAATTTGTACAGGCAAGTGATATTTTAAATTATTAGCTTAATTTCATTTTTGTAATTAGTGATTTGTTTTTTGTGTATGGATGAAAGATTCATTTATTCACATTTATAAAAAAAATTCGTCTAATACTCTGTTTCCTTTTAAATTTTAGAATTAAATTTACTGCAAAAGTTTTAGCTATTATAAACTTAACTATATAAATAAACACATACTTAAATTTTTATTTTCTATCTTTAGTAAAATACTATAAATAAAGTGATTCGTGGCTATTGTATAAGAAACACCTCACTGTTCTAACTTCCACATCACATCCATATTATTCGCTCAAGTTATCATCGACACATTTATTCACATAATTCTCAATTTTTGCAATTATTTTAGAGGTTTTCTCTTCTAACATGCTCACACATATAAATCTTCATTCAGGGTTTAAATCAAAAGTCCTAAAATAGAGTACCACTTGAATCCCTTCATCAGTGGTTTGTTGTAGAGAATAGTTTGTTTTTGTAACAGGCAAGTTTAATGAAGATATAGTCATTAATGGAATTTGGATTCATCTTAAGAAGTTTTTACTGATCGATGTTGTGTCACTCGAAGCACATCAATTTTCTCCTTTCCTAAAGTATGTTTCCTCCTGTAAAGCTACTGCTCGAAAATTAATACGAAAATATGACATAAAATTATACGTTTTCGAGCAAAAATAAAAATTAGCCATTAAATTATAATTTCCAAAAACTTATTTAGATTTTGCATACTATCTTACAAGAATTTTCACACTCTAATTATTCACTTTCTTATAGCTACAATTAGAGATAACGAAGAAAGTATAATGCGTAGCAGAAAACATCATTTAACGAAATATTTCTTTTTCCAACATTTTCATTCTTAGAATATATATATAGTAGTCCCTAGTTTATTTTAAAATATCCAGAAATGGGCTTAATTTTCGAGAAAAATATATCTTTATATTCACGTGTGTTCTGGTGTCGTTTTAAAATGTATTTGTACTTTCTTTCCATTTTATTTCGTTATTTATGAGCACAATGGCGTTGAAAGTATAAAGTACGCACTCGGTAAATTTTCGAAACACCACTAATATTATACGAAAATGTAAGAATTTATTTAAAAAAATTATTTGTCAGTTAACCCAACAAACTAAACATATACGTCTGAAATAAAATAACCGTGTAACAGTTATAGAAACAATTAATTACCTTAAAAGCCGGCGTATAACGCACAATTTGAACACAGAAAATAAGATCGAAATTCATGAGTGCGCATTATATACTCTGGGGGGAAAAATGTTACCTTTAAAAATAAGAAAAAAGCTCCTGGAAAAAAAAATTAGTCTTCTACATAGATCGAAATACTGTTCAGTTAAAAAAAATCAAATTCCTTATCAAATGTAGATCTGGAAGAGTACACTATTTTTTTTTTTTTCTAAATCTTGGAATAATACCTTGAATAAGTGATTTCTAAACATATAGAGTCAGGACTTCGAACCGTAATTATTTTTGTTCCAGTTCAACTATAAAAAACATATATCGTTTCTCTTCCGGTTTCCGTTCGGCCAAAAATAATGGTTTTCGGTTCAGATCTGAATGAATAATTTTATTTTACGTATATTTTCTTATTTGTACTACAAATATAATTCTATCGTAAACAAAAATTAAATTCTATCAAAATTTGGAAGACTTTTTATTTTTTCTTAAAAAGTCATCAGCAAGTTCATTCAACTGAATTCAATTTGATTTCTACAAGTAGTTACATCAAGAACTGAAACAGAAAGTACTAGTGAACACAGTGGCGAACCTACCAATGGGCTAAACGGTGCCGTGCATCAAAGCCCTCAACCTCTGTTAAATTCACTTCTAAATTTAGTGAAAAACGATACTAATAGGTAAGAAAACTAAATTTTCTCTTACCTTCAAAATTTCCAGGGATGAGCCTCTTTTGCCGTATATCCTCTCTGCTGGCGACGTGAAAGAGAAAATGCGCAATCTTCAAAAATGAAACTTGAAAATATTTTTAGTTTTTTAATTATCGTCACACACACACACAAAACAAAACTATAAACTAACACTACGACATATGACAATTAAATTAAAAAATTAAAGAAAATATGTATCCCATAACATGGGCTGCGAAGAGAGTTCTATCAGTCTGTACTCAGCAAATCCTTTAGTCCGTCTGGCTCGTTGCCAAAGAAAAAAGTTCTTTTCAATGAATTTCTGGGAGTGGGCGTGGACAGATTGATCGGAATATGACATCCTCCCATCTTTGAGTTGTTAAGGTTGACAACTCAAAAGTTTCTAAAGTTCAAGTCTCTTAGGAGGTCTTAGAGTTCGTCCTCGTCGAGAAGTAGAAATTTCTTGGTTCTTTTGATCCTTTTGAATTCGTTCACGAAAGTCACTTGCCTCAGGAAGATTGACTTCTAGAGGGTAAAGTTTCTGGATTGGTCTGATGAAGTTGCCAGAAGGTGTCTTTACCTCTACTACGCGAATTCTACCATCTTTTCCTGGAAAAGATTTTATTATCTTTGCCATTGGCCAATTGATTCTTTTAACATCATTATCTCCGATTAGCACGATATCTCCATCTTTAACCGATGCTTCTTTGCGGACCTTTGAATAGTCTTTTAGCAAACCCAAATATTCATTTCGGAATCTGTTTCTTAAGTCTTTGCGTATCTTCACTCGGTAAATAAATCTTCTTTCTAATTTCTTGGAATCTATCATATCAAAATCAGGAACTCCAATTTCGCGAATTTCTTGAAGGAACATGGCTGGAGTTAGGGCAACTAAATCTTTAGGATCTTCTGAAAGGTAAGTAATGGGTCTGGAATTAATTATGCTTTCTGCGTCACATAATAAGGTGTTTAGTTCTTCTTCATTTAAGCTTGCTTTTCCAAGAACTTTTCTAAGTACGTTCTTCAACATTCCCACTAGTCGTTCCCAAAATCCTCCCCACCAAGGGGCTGATGGAGGGCTGAATTTCCACTGAATTTTTATCTTAAGAGCGAAATCTTGAATCTTATCCCAATCAATAGAATTTAGAGCGTTGAATGTGCCGACAAAATTTTTTCCATTATCGGAATAAATCGTAGTAGGGCGACCTCTTCTCGCGATGAACCGGCGGAAAGCTAAGATGAAACTATCGGTCGACAAAGAAGTGATTAACTCAGGTGGAGTGCTCTATAGATCGCACATGTAAATAAAACAATCCAACATTTCTTGTTTTCCTTTAAAAAAAGTGGACCACATAGGTCAACTCCGCAAACTTCAAAAATAGCCGCGTCTTTCACTCGATCTTCTGGAAGAGGAATACTGACTGTTTCTAAAGGGCGAGCCGAAAACCTCTTGCAAGTTATGCAACTTCTTACTACCTGACGAATCGTTTTTCTACTCTTGATTATCCAATAACTTTCTCTGAGGTTTGACATTAACGTCTGAGTACCAGCATGCTCAAGTTCTATGTGTTTTTCCATAATCAGTTTTTAACTAACTGATGTGTATTCGGTAGTAATATCAGATATCTGAAGGTTTCTAGGTCTTTCCTACAGGAAACTCTGGTTTAAACTCTAATCAATCCATCGTCTCCTTTCATTGTGTTCAATTTAATCTGTTTTTCTTCAGCTAAAGTCTCTAGTTGAATTTCTTTCAAAATAACTTTTTCTGCTTCATAGAGTTCAGCAACTTCTAATTTTCCTTTTTTGGGATCGATCCGATTTTTCTTCAAGTTGTTACAAAATCGTAACACGTATGCCATGATTCGAACAATTTTTCCAAAAGATGATACGTCATTGAAGAATTTAAATTTGTTTGTCTCCGAATTGGTGGCGGAAGTGACTGTCTTTCTTTTTCAGCGTTAACGATTTCAAAGTCAGGATAAATTTCTTTGATCGGCCAGTCTTTTGGAGGACCTCTGAGCCAATCAGGGCCTTCCCACCATTTTGATTTTGCCAAAACATCCACGCTGCATCCTCGAGAGGGAAGGTCTGCTGGATTTTTCGATCCCGGAACGTAGTACCAATCATCCGGATTTGAGAGGTTCCGTATTTCCTTGACTCTGTTTGATACAAAAACAGCCCAGTTCTCCGATTTCTTTATCCAATAGAGAGCGTTAGTTGAATCTGACCAATAAAAAACTGGTAAAGATGGAAGTTTTAGATCTTCTTTCACAGTACGGGCAAGCCTTGCCCCAATTGTGCAAGCAAGGAGTTCGAGTCTGGGTATTGAAATGGATTTCAGTGGAGCTACTCTAGATCGGACTTGTACAAGTTGACATGAGGCTGAATTTTCATTTTCGCTTCTAAGAAATATACAAGTAGCATAAGCTGCTTTACTGGCGTCGCAGAACACGTGCAGACTTAAATTTTGCGAAGTCTCAGGATCTTCTATCATGCACCTTGGAACAGCAATAGCTTTCAAGCGATCGAGCTGATCTTTCCATTTTTGGAATTTTTGCCAAATAGATGCCGGTAGTTCGCTATCCCACTTGACTTTGAGTGTCCAACACTCTTGCAGCATTATTTTCGGTATTAAAGTTACCGGACAAGTAAAACCAATAGGGTCAAATATCTTATGTACCAGCGATAATATTTTTTTTTTTTGTTAGGATTTCATTTTTAGATTCGTGAACTTTTATGTCTACAGAGAGTAAATCTTGATCTAAGTCCCATTTTAGCCCTAAGACAGGGACGCTGCGTCTTTCTGTAGGAACGGTGTTTTCTGTTTGTGGGTCAAGATTATTATGCTCCCATCCTCTTAGTTCGAATTTACCTTCTTCCAAAATTTCTTGAGATTCAACGATCAGTTTATCCAGCTTTTCTTTACTGTTGACACTACATACTAAATTATCCACATAAAATGACTCTAAGAGGGTGTGCGCAGTTTCTTTGTAGTGGTCAGGGGGCATTCTTTAAGTGAAATTCTATTGTGGCTCCTAAAAGGAATGGGCTTGAAGATATCCCAAATACTACTCTATTGTGTTGGTAAACAGTTATATTATCGTTTTTCCCTTTTCCCGCCAAAGAAATCTCAGAAAAGGTCTATCTCGTTCTTGTAATCCAATTTGCAAAAATGCCTTTTTTTATATCGGAATCACCCCAAATTTGCCGAATCGAAACCTATTTATCAAAGAAGGTATGAGTTCGATAAGATTTGGCCCTTTTTCCAAACAGTCATTGATCGATGGGGAATTTTTCTCTTTTGCCGACCCGTCGAAAACAGGGCGAACTTTAGTAGTTGAATTTTCTTTGAATACCGGCCTGTGCGGCAAATAGTGTTCTTCGTCTATTTCTTGATGAGATTCAACCTTTTCAATTATATCTTCATTTTCCCACTCATTAAACACTTCCTCGTAATCGCTTAATTTTCCAACCTTTTCTAATGATTTGACGCAATTCGCGAGTCTTTTTTTTCAGCTATCTTTCTGCAACTAGTAAGAGGGGGTGATCTTTTATCCACGGCAAATTTACCATGTATCGGCCTTCATGATCCCTTTTAACATTTTCAAGAAAATGCAATTTAGCGGCTTCTTCTAATTCCCTTTTGGACTGATTTCCCCCTAAATCTTTAATACCTATTGTGTCCAATCGCCATAATTCTGATATATCCAAATCGCTAACATGGAGAGAAAGCAATGTTTCACACCTACGAGTATTTTCCCCAGATTCTCCCATCAGCGTCCAGCCTAAACGTGTATGTATGGCGACTAGATTCTCAGTTATTTGTTTGATTTCACCCGTGAGTAATCTTCCTGCAAAGTCAGCCCCAATTAACATATGTATTTCATTCGGATCATTTTCGTACAAGCACATATTTTCATTAAAACAAATATCACTTGCCAAAATACCAGAGTTTTTAATTTTATTGATAATCTTAGGGTTACTGATTTTTGAATAGATACAAAAATTTTTCTTGATCCATAACATCTAAATCAAAAGAGAAACTCTTATCTATATTATTCACATTTACGCGGTATTTTTTGTGATCTTCCCTTTTTTTTCAATGCCGCCAAATAATCCATGAATAATTGTATCTTCCCCTGTACACTCTAAATTCAAGGTAACAGCCAAGAATTTACTTAGGTAAGATTTTACAGACCCACTATCTATTAGCACTCTAACGTAATAATCTGATTTATTTACATTAATACACACAACCAGAGTTTGCAAAAACACTTGTTTCATAAATGATTTATTTACAAGTAAGCTACTACTAATTTCATCATTAAGCATATTACTGTCTGAAGATTTATGATCAGCAGTTTTTATTTCAGTAGCATAACATAAAATATCACAATGAAATTTCTTACAATTTTTACAAGTTATTCGCTCTGGACAATTTCGAGAGAGATGTGAACTTTTTTGATGCATTTAAAGCAAAACCATGTTTCATTAAAATTTCTTTTCTTTTTGCAATGGTAACGAAAAAACAAATTGACACTTGGAAGAGTCATGCATACTATTATCGCGCTTATACTCCTCACAAAAATGCATGATAAAGTTTTGTCTTTCTTTTCAACTGTCAATAATTCAGCAGCAGTGAATACATTTTTTTCTTTTTATTGCTTGATACCGGATATGTGAGTCGCCGCGGCGGCGGCTGTTCTCGGAGAAAACATTTGTTAGTCTTTGAGGCCGAGTGTATTTCAGAGTGAGTCATGATTTGTGAGCGTTCTGTCGCATTTAATCTTTCAATTAAAAACTGTAACAACTGTTCTAAATCATATTCAGAATCACCAGTCAATTTGTTGAGTTCAAAAATTAAATTAGAGGGTAGTAATTTTATCAGCATAGGCGTTAGAATATTACCGTAAGTTTCAGAATTAATTCCCAGAGATTTTAAACTTCTGATTTCGCTTTGTACTTGATCAAAAAAATTCTGAATAACACAGGGTCTCTTGCATTCTTTAAAGGGGGATTCGAAATAAATTGTTCATATGGGTATTAATTAAAATATTCTTTTCCAAAACGGGATATCAATATTTCTATGGCAGCATCATAATTTTCGGGTGTTATAGACAAACCATCTATTGAATTAAGGGCAGATCCTTTCAAATATGTTCTCAAATAATTAAACTTAGTAATTTTGTCTAGGGATTCATTTTTATGTATCGCGGTTTCGAATGTATTCCAAAAGGTGAGCCATTGAGAATTATCTCCATAAAAATGATTAATTGTCAGCTTCGGTAATTTAACATTAGCTTTTTCTGGAACGAAATTCTGAGTTAACACTTCAGGTGTTACTTTCGATGTTGTGGAAATTTCCGTTGAATTGTTTTTTGATAGCTCCCGTATTTTCTTTCCTGCTCGAAATGTCCATGTTATTATTTTGTCTTGGTATTCTGTAGCGCTTTTAGTTCATTATCTAGCTCCGTAATATCGACGGCATTTTCTATTTGAGTGTTTATAGCGTTTAGATCCTCAGAATAAATTTTAATGTGTTCTAAAAGTTCTTCCAAAGCATCTACAGAAACTTCAGGTTTATTGATTTCGGTTTCTATATTTTTCACAGTTTTTGTGATGGTCGTTCTTACACTTGCGCGTTTCTTTTTTAATTTATTCATAGCGTCGTCAGCCATTGTGTGTGTGTGTATTTCTCTTTTTCTTTTATGAAAATCACAATATTAGGAAAATAACATATCACATAGCAAATAGTTCAAAATCAAAGAGCTCAAAAAATCCCGGCAGGGATGCCAGATGTTAAATTCACTTCTAAATTTAGTGAAAAACGATACTAATAGGTAAGAAAACTAAATTTTCTCTTACCTTCAAAATTTCCGGGGATGAGCCTCTTTGCCGTATATCCTCTCTGCTGGCGACGTGAAAGAGAAAATGCGCAATCTTCAAAAATGAAACTTGAAAATATTTTTTTAGTTTTTTAATTATCGACACACACACACACACACAAAACAAAACTATAAACTAACACTACGACATATGACAATTAAATTAAAAAATTAAAGAAAATATGTATCCCATAACATGGGCCGCGAAGAGAGTTCTATCAGTCTGTACTCAGCAAATCCTTTAGTCCGTCTGGCTCGTTGCCAAAGAAAAAGTTCTTTTCAATGAATTTCTGGGAGTGGGCGTGGACAGATTGATCGGAATATGACAACCTCAATCGGGACCCTCGCACCCTGACCCCCAAGCAAGTCGAACTTGCGATAATTTCTCCCACATTTAATATATAAATATAAAAGGTTGCAACATAATTGTAATCAGGCCAACTCAGTTAAAATTGCACAGTAGTGAATAAGTTAAAGCTAATCAATCACTTAAAAAATG
Organism: Trichonephila clavipes; assembly: GCA_019973935.1. Taxonomy (NCBI): domain Eukaryota; kingdom Metazoa; phylum Arthropoda; class Arachnida; order Araneae; family Nephilidae; genus Trichonephila; species Trichonephila clavipes. Next base: position 110,675 of record BMAU01002742.1, on the reverse strand, counting down.
GCAGATACCTGTGGAGGCCTTTTACACGTTTTCAGTGTAAATTATTGGGAGAGGGGATTGATCTTACATTGATTTTCAAATGCAGTGGTTTTTATTGCTATGTTAATAAAGAATATTCGATTATTGTGAATTTTTCGATTTATTTTGGACTGGGGGTAATTTTTTTTCTGAGCTGCACATTTGGAAACTATTGTAATACCATACGTCCTAAAAACGAAGATTGTGTTTAGAATTAGAATGACGCGTGCATTATATTTCTTAAAATATTTTTGAAGTTTATTTATTTTTATCACACAGAGATCAGAGCATTTATCTTAGAATTTCAACAATGTTATACTAACTGATACATCAAAAGAATTATTATTTATTGTAACTTAAAAATAAGAAACTAACAAGTTTAACTTCTATCCATAAAACTAATAAAATAACCTTTTTATATGAAAGATGAAAAAGTAAGAAATAAATGTGTTGTAATTAGTCATAAAAGAACAATTAAATACGAATAAAAATATTTTTTTTCCCTTATATAAATAAGTTTACCAAGATACATGAATGATTTGCTCCTTGCTGACTTAAAGATATGTGTAGTCATAATTTTGTCTTACGTCAACTAATTGTTTGCGTTTTACTAATCAAGAATTTTTCTAAAAATTCAAAGAATTTGATATTTTATGCTAACGAAAGCAGTATATTGTAGTTGGAAAAAATATAAATTTTACATTTATTCATTTGTGTATTTAAAGGATTTATTTTTAAGAACATGCAAATAAATCGATAGTTTATTAATGTCTCACTCAGTGGAAACATGAGGGATATCGCAATGAGACGGACCTCATTATTTGAATAAGAATCAAGTAATAGGATGATATCCGACCTGGAACCCAGTCGATTATGTTATGACGGCAATGAAAGTACTTTAAGCCTTTGGAAAGTTAACGTGTATTAGAGCCCTGCTAGATGATGGAATCCTCAATTGTGATCACTCGGCTACCACAGCTGTAAAAACATGTGGAATCTACAATGTGATACTGTTTAACAAGTGACATTTATTTATGATTTTGAGATATAGTATTAAGTTAACGCCAAATTCCTGCCATTTATCACATTTACCTGCCATTGTTAAACGATTATCATAATTTTCAGCATACATGGGAACAATTAGATCAAAGATGAACATTGTTATATAATTTTAATCCTTGAAAAATGCTTGGTGTAAAAATCTAAACTTAATCTTAAGATTCAATAATTATTATGAAATCTAATGCATCAAACAGAATGAATTATCGCGGCAATAAAAAAATGACATTTATCAATGTTTTTATTCTTTTAAGAAAGTAAGTATACAAAAATTCTTAACAGAGTGATGTATAAATAGCTAATTAATTCTCAGAGAAGCAATTATAAATTGATTAACCACAATATAGCTTAGTTGAATATTAACATGTCTATTGGTATACAGATGTTCAATAGTTATAAGATTTTTTAACTCACATATAGTTAATGTAATTTTGTTATTTGTTAAAGAATTATATATGTGTCTTAAAGCAAATATTTTCCATTATAAAAAAAAAGATAGAGAGCTTCAGAGTACTATATGATTATAAAATAGCCCATTATCGATTTGAGATTTTACATTATGACATAGAGAGACAGGCAAAAATTTTGCTTTTTCTTTCCATTTTTTAAATTCATTGTATGTATCTAAATGTTCAAATAATTATATTATTATTTGTTTTTCAAAATTAATTAATTTAAGAGTTAACACGATAATTTGAGTTTGTATGTACGAAATTACTGCGTTTAACAGAATAAAAATAAATCTATAACATTTTCAACACGTTATAAAACATTTACTGAAAATCAAAATATAAATAAATTTTACCTTGATAAATTAATTTAAATTTGCTTTTTTTAGGTTATTATACCTTTGACTGAAATGAAATAAGCGTTTCCTTTTTTGTGCAATAGTTATCATTGTGATTAGTGTTTTATATAATATAATCAATGTTTTATACTATTTCATTCAATGCCTTTTAATAATACTGAAAAAGAAATCTTGGTGGAATGTCGTTTAAATTCGTAGGAAATGTCTCCTTTAAAAGGAAAAGAAATTTTTTGAACTGAAATCAGTAGTAATTATCACACGCGATTTCCAAACACAAGTTTCTCTAAGAAAAGGAAAATGGGGACTTTCAAACTTAGAAAGTTCTGCAGTATTGGATAATTTAAAAAAAAATTATCCAATCCAAATATCTGAAAAAATAAATATAATCAGAACGTAGTCGAACAGATAGTTACATTTAAATTAAAATAATATGTTCGTTCTCTTTTTTTTTCTTTCGACTATTTATTCGTGAATCACGCATTTTATGTACAATAGTACAATGAAAGAAGTGTTCGGGAGCGCTCTAAGGCTCTAACATTTGAAACTCTGAATATAGAATAAGATGGTTCTTGTAAATGAATATGGAGAGCAAGTCGTAAAATCTTTTATTTTAACAAAAAATGCTTCTCCCCGTTGATTCTTCAGTTTTTGGTCATTGTTGATTATCATATGCCTATTTGGTGTAAGAAACCTAGAAATGCACATCTGCTTTCTTGTAAATCTTCTAAGGTTACTTTCAAGTAGCCGGAAAACTATTCTTCCTCTTACTGCAGTAATAAATCTTTGGAAAGGGCATTTCCTTTTCTGTTCAATTGTCGGACATAGGATAAATAGAAACTATGCCGACAAAGCCCTCTTCTACTTACCCGGTCACTTTAGGGGACTATTCAAACGAAGAGGATGGGGGTGATATTTGAAGCTTAAGTCTTTCTTCGTTTTGAAAAAAGTAAAGAAAATTGTTGTCACAGTTATCTGCAACTCGATTGAGGAGTCAGTGCGTTGAGAAGGAAATGTTTTTGTAATTGTTTTGAATGTTGATCGAAGGAGTTGTCTTCGTAGGAATGTTTTGGCTCTACCTTACGCACAAAATCAGTTCATCATCGCACAAAAATCAGAGCAGTAATCTTAGAATTTAGGCATTATGCAATTCTTTTGAAATTTTAAATAAAAAGTAAGGATTATCCAAAGGCTAAGAATATAACTTTTTTTGTACAAAAGTCGAAAAAAATTAAGAAGCCCAGTATGTTGTCATTACTCGCAAAAGAAATAATTCAGTACAAAGAAGAAGAATATAATCCTTTTATGTAAACAAGTTTACCGAGATACATGCAGCTCCTCGGCAAATTAAAAATGTTTGTAGTCATAATATTTTGTCTTTGATACCAGCTTATTGTTTGTACTTTACTATCAAGTATTCTAAAATTTAAAAGCATTTCCTCTTTTTTACAAATGAAAACAATTTATTACTGTTGAAAAAAAATATAATCTTAAATTTCTTATGTGTATTTAAAGAATTTATTTTTAGGAACACGTAGGTAAATTGATAAATTATTAATATTTCCTTTACGAGTTTCATTAGGAACAAAGCAATAGGACAAACCTCGTAATTTAAATGACGATCAAGTAACGAGAACGATAGCCGAGCTAGAGCCCCCACTTCTAATTTCCACACCACGACAACGTAAGGATTTTGACTTAATGCGTATCAGCTCTGTTACATGATGGAACCCCTAATCGTGATTATTTTTCAATAAAAAAATATGAAGGGACTACAATGTGGCACTATTTAACATGTGCCAACATTTATAGCCTTAGAAAATTCACATTTTATAGCATAATGCGAAACACCTACCTGCTGTTCAACTCATTTATTTGCCACAGTAAATGTTTTATCAAAATTTTCAGTATATATATATAGGAAGAATTAGGTCAAAGGAAAATATAATTTTAATTTTTGTAAAATACTTGTAAATAAAATTTAGACTTATTCTAAGGATTCGTTAAGTATTATGAATTCTAATGGTATATCAAAACAAAATGGATTAAGAGTACCATTTATTCTGCAAATATATTCTAAAAGAGAAAAACAATTATAAAATCATTAACAGTGCAGTTTCCTAAGAATCATAGTTGATTTTTGACGATGTCCATTGGAATACATATGTTGCAAATACGTACAACCAGAGGCGCACACAGGAGTTTTTCAAGGGGGTCCGGGGTCGAAAGTTCACCCTTCTTGTATCATGCTCCTTTTAATTTTGTCGATTTTCGGGAACAAAACACAGTAAAAAACTAGTTTTTGAATAAATAATTAGCATTCATTAATAAAATTAATCATTAATAGCAAATAATTAATTAAATTTTACGTACTATATACTTAGAATTATAATCAATCGGAAAAAAAATTAAGGGTTTTGAGGGGGTCCGGACCCCCCCCTTGTGTGCGCCACTGCGTACAACAACTTTTAAACAAAACACATATTTCACGTAATTTTCTTCTTGATTGAAAAAAAAGCCGTATGCAAGTGTCTCAAAGTAGATATTTTCATTTAAAAAAAGATACAGCTTCAAAGTTTTAAACTATTTTAGAATAATTCTTTAACGATCTAAGAAAATCTAAATTTTGCATTATGACATATAGCAAGCACACATTCTCCATTTTCTTTTCTTTTATATTATTGATTATACATTATTATAATTAATTAAAAATTACATTATTTTTGACACCTGCGTAAAAATTAAGTTTGTGTAACAAATTCCTGCATTTAATAGAATGAAAAATGAATTTATAATAATTTACATATTTTAATACATTTACTGAAAATCAGAATATAAATAAGTTTTACTTAACAAAATTTACTGTAAGTTTAATTTAATTAATTTTATCTAAGTTTATTGTACCTTTAATTAAAATGAAATAAATGCTTCATTTTTTTTTTTTTTTTTCTTAAATAATAAGTGCTTTTTTTCTTTTACGCAATGCTTTATATTATCAGCACTGTTTTATATAATAATAATCGAATTTCGTACTCATAGAAATTTATTGAAAATAATTAGTTGTACAGATATTTTGAAAGCCTATGAATTGTGTCAGCTTTAGCCCGCATTTTTATTTCTCATGTAAATCCAAAGAAAAAGGGCACCACCACAAAGTAAAATCGCTTTATTATCTGTTTTGTCTATAAATTGAAGAGTCGAACGCATTGCTTTGCACTTATTTGACTCTGTTTCTTTTCCCTTTCAAAGTTACTTTGATTTGTCAGGTCATCAATATATTTGATTTATTTAAAGAGAAACACAAACTTATCTTTGAAATCTTTAAATGTTAATATTAAAAAATACAAAATAATTAAAAATTAAAAGCATAATTTCCTGTGTTTATTTCAAACGATTAAATTGTAAAAGATGGAATTGTGTGCTTATTTCAGTTGGCCAATTTCTTTGAAAATGAGTCTTTTGAATCCAGAAATCCCAACCGTTTGTCAGTAACCCCCTGAAGTAGAGTAAAACATCGACTGTATGGGTCTACTTTCAACAGCTCCCCCGTCCTTTTCTTAGCTAGTTATATGACACCGGACATCCTGTGAGTGTTAGGGATATCCATTGCGACCCCTCTCTAGGAATGGGAGATCCAGATATGGGATGGGGGAATCTGCGTAGATTCCAGTTCCCAAAATGAGTCGGAATGGGAGAAAGCTGCAAAAAAAAGTGTAAACACGTAAACCGGAAATACTTCAATGTTCATGTAAATTCAAAAAGAAAAAAAATCCTGAAGATGCTGTCGTAGACCCCCTATTTATCCTTCGTGGACCCCCAAATTATTTTTTCGCGGGTGTTGAACCCTGGGGGTCCATATAGACCACTTTGGGAATGACTGCTCTATACGTTTGAAACAAATTTTGTTACATAATGCTGTATTTTTTCTTTCTTAAATAAATTACCACAAAAATAAATCTCAGCTAATAATACAGTTGCTTGCAGATATGATCAATATTACAATACAGAGAATAGAATAATAAGAAAGTTGAGATAAACCAGTATCACAATTAGTCAACAATGTATTATATTCTAATTTTAAACTATGTTTTACATTGTCTCATTTCAAAACTATTTATCAAAACAAATGTACTCGTGTATGTGATCAGTTGTATTAAATGTGTTTAAGAAAAGAATGTAGTTTTTGCATTGAATTTACCAAATTTGTTAAAAGTCATGTGTTTTTTACCAGTCCCAATTTCATGTTGATTATCCTCTTTTTGTATGATATTTGGTTATATGCTCGCTTCTTTAAAAAGTTTATATTATATATATATATATATATATATGTGTGTGTAAGGATAATTAAATTAGATTAAAAATTAAATTCCCTATCTAGCACTTGACTCATCTTTCTCAGTTCTCATCTTCAAGTATCAAACTTATCACCCATTTATTTCTTCCGAACATATGGCCTAGCCAATAAACATGTCTAATTCCAGATCGTTAGATTTAATAGTCAACATATGTCAGCATTAACTTGCAAGCACCCTCTTCAAAGCAGCGATACTTACCATATGTTTTTCAAGTGTTATACACTTGAAACCACCACCATGGCGTGCTTTTTCCTCCCTGCTCTCGGTGTCAGAACAGATGTACAAATGAAAGAATAAAGGTCGTCTTTTCACTTTTCTAACTTTAATCTGATTCTGTCTTAAAAATCATGACAGAATTAATACCGGCAGGATTTTTTTATCTGCGAATGGATTTCGAATCTTAACGTAAAAACTAATCTTTTTTATAAAATAATTTTAATATAAAAACAAACGCCAACTGCGGTAATAAATGATATGGAGAATTTGACGGAACACCGAATGCACCGTATGCCTGTATATGAAGACGTCGGATTGCCGGAATAAAAAATGACACAAAACAAAAACGCGCTAATAATCCCCGGAAGAACATCGCTCTGAACACCGAGAAGAATGTAGTGTTTACTGCCGAACGTTATTCTGTCTTTGCGGAAGAGGCCATCCAGTTTACTGTGAACGGAAGAAACATTCTAATGGAGAGAAAAAAAAAGAAGAGAAGCGTGAATCCATTATTCCCCCGTGATGAAAGACGTCACTCCCTTTCGCAAGAAAAATAAAAGAAAAAAATCTTCTTCGCCGGAAAGTCTGCACGGTACTACAGTGAATTGACCATCGCATGCCATAGTGAAATACCAATATCGAAATAAATAAAATTTTACTTGTGAAAAAAAGCTACAACATCTGGATTACCGTTCACCAAGGGTTTCTGCCGCTGCAAAGTGGAGGTCAGTTAAATTGTATACTTCCAATTTTAGTAACATTGAAATAACTGAGTTTTGAAGAATAATATATTATATGATATGGTATTTAATTTTTATAATATAGTTGTGTTATAAATGAGATATTTTCTTTATATTTTAATTGAGAAAACAAAGTATATAGGTTTAGTCATACAAAATTTTGAGAAATTTTAATATACTTCTCATAATTTTATCTTAAGATGTCGAATGAGTTAAGAGTTATGATAGAAATTGGTGTTTTAAAGTGAAAGATATAAATTAAGTTTTTAGAAAAATGGCTAATGAGAGAACTACACTGCTGGACAATTGCTAAGGACGGATAACACTATCATCCATAGCAACCACAAAATGAAAGGAAGAAAATGTGGAAAATTATAATAAGTGCGGGATATTAGTAAGAAGTATGAGTATGCAAATTTTTTTTCCACGTCTGTTCATCACGTGATAGCGTTCATAAGAGCTTTAAAGGTTTTGACGCGTGTGGACAGTTGTTGTTTCAAGTCAAAGTTTTACAGGAAAGATTTAATAGACGAACTTAAAATTTTTGGCATGTGTTCCCGACATCACATAGATGATTTTATGCGTGGCCGAATTATTGGAAAGATCAAAGAAGGGCGAAAAATAACAGATGTTGCCAGGGGAGTTCGACATCGCTCACAACGTTGTTTCACGGCTGTGGAAGTCATTTAAAACTACTGGAATGTGTAGTAGACGGCACGGGGAGGTCGTGTTAGAAGTGCGACGCCTGCAGAAGACAGATATATTGTCCTATCAGCAAAAAAGGAACAGGCGCACCACAGCTCAGCAGGTGGCAAATCAGTTTCTTGCTGCCTCAGGAAAGCAAATCTCCCGAAAAACTGTTGCCAGACGTTTGAGGGGAGGAGGACTATACGCACGCAGACCTGTTGTGTGTGTTCCCATTGACCAGACAGCACCGTACTGCCCGTTTGCAATGGTGTCGTAGCATCACAATTGGACTGAACAGGACTGGGCATGCGTACTATTCTCAGATGAGAGTAGGTTCAGTCTGTCATCGGATTGTAGATGCCAACTGATCTGGCGCGAGAGTGATACTGCTTATCGTCCAGAAAATATCCAGGAAAAGGACCGATATCCGACATGCAGTATCATGGTGTGGGCCGGCATCATGATCAATGGCCGCACGCGCCTACATGTGGTTGCGAATGGGACTATGATGGGCCAACGATACATTGATGAAGTTCTACTTCCTTATGTTCGTCTTTTCCGTGGTGCTGTCGGTGATAAATTTGTTTTTATGGACGACAACGCAACATGTCATCGAACACTTGCTGTTCAGGATTGTCTAGACAGCGAGGGTATTCAACGTCTCGTATGGCCAGCGCGTTCTCCAGATCTAAACCCCATTGAAAATGTTTGGGATGCTTTGGGGAGGCAAGTTGCTGGTCGAAACTATCCTCCGACAAACAAGAACACCCTCATCCGTGCACTCACAGAGGAATGGGATAAATTGCCTCAACAGCTGCTGGATAATGTGGTGCAAAGTATGGTACGACGTATGGAATGTTGCATCACACTCCACGGTGGACATATCCCGTACTGATACCTTTCTTTAAGGTACCTGCTGACTTTTAGATGCATTGTTCCATTTCTCCGTACGCAGATCAAATGAACATTTTTTTTCTTTCAGATGTTTCACAGCTTTTGTGCTTTCCAGAATAATAAATATTCTTTATTATAATGTCTGAACAGTGTTGCAACTATATTTTATCCTACTAGGCCTCATGTCTCGCTTAATGTTATGCTACATAGCAATTTGTGATCCGTCCTTAGCAATTGTCCAGCAGTGTAATACTAGAGATATTGATTTTTATAAGAAACAAAAGTAAAGTCAAGTTGTATTCTTTTTTCTCCATTGAATTCAATTGTTTTGTTAATTATTTTATTCAGCAGTAATCTTATTGCATGTCATTAATTTTTTTTATTCTGAAATTGTGTGTTTTGATATACTGGCCATATATCAGGATTCACTGTTTCTCGAAAATTTCCTTATCTAAAATTAAAATTAATTTAATAACTTGAAGTTTTTTTTTTTTTTTTGGATATTATACAGTGGATAAGGGAGAATACAATCATTATAATTTTGTATATGTCTCGAAACATTAAGAGGACAAACTTGTTTAGTTATATATGTACACCTCTCATTGTTTCTTATCAGCATCCCTGAACATCTGTGAGTTGATGACGCAGATTTCTCAGAGAGATGTGTTCAAAATTAAGTAAGGTGATACAGTTTTATTAGTGAATGTGTGATGCAAGAGAAACTCAAGAATTTTGTCTATGAAACGTATTTTTAGAAGGTTACGGAAAGATTCAAAATATTGCATGCGATATTAAGTTACAATGAATATTGTGAAAAATTTTCAGAAATACTAAAAATTATTATTGAAGTGAGTCCACTTTTCCGACTCAAAATAATAAAAAAGAGCTCTTATATTCTAATAATTTTTATATTTTATAACGCATATGAAATAAAACATTGTTTATTGTGTTGGATAGTGCATAGAAGTTGTGTGTTATACCCCGTTTTCATATTATTAATAATTTCATTTTATTAGTGTCTATATTTTTTTTTATATTTTTAAAAAAATGTATTTCATATATGTAAAATGTGTGTAACAATATAAGGTATTACTACGATGGCACCAGAGTAGATTTTTATACAAAATTATTATTTTAATATTTGTATGATTTCATGTATTTTTATATTTACTATCTTATTGTTTGATATATTATTTTCCAACATAATTTTTTTGAAAATATCTACCAGCTATAATACGAATCTATTAGTATGAAGGATTAGCAAGAAACGCGAGCTCTTATTCTAGATGTCGAATATATTTGAACAAGCTAATCTTCATTTATATGTATGGAAATTCATTTTTATCAATTAATATGTTGGAAGTGTCCTTACTGTGTTTGTTGTTATAGTTTCGTTTATTGTATTGCTTTTTGATTTTAGTATTACTATTTCTTAAATATTTCTACTGTGTTTAATATGTCTTTCTAAATAATGTTATATATTGTTTTGTGTTTATTGAAAATTGATTAAGTTTGTAAAGAGAAAAAAACCACGCCATGGCTCCCTTTTAAAATTGGGGGCAAATGTAAGGATAATTAAATTAGATTAAAAATTAAATTCCCTATCTAGCACTTGACTCATCTTTCTCAGTTCCCATCTTCAAGTGTCAAACTAATCACCCATTTATTTTTTCCGAACATATGGCCTAGCCAATAAACATGTCTAATTCCAGATCGTTAGATTTAATAGTCAACATATGTCAGCATTAACTTGCAAGCACCCTCTTCAAAGCAGCGATACTTACCATATGTTTTTCAAGTGTTATACACTTGAAACCACCACCATGGCGTGTTTTTTCCTCCCTGCTCTCGGTGTCAGAACAGATGTACAAATGAAAGAATAAAGGTCGTCTTTTCACTTTTCTAACTTTAATCTGATTCTGTCTTAAAAATCATGACACATATATATATATATATATATATATATATATATATATATATATATATGTGTGTGTGTGTGTGTGTGTGTATAATGCAATTATTTATGAAATCAAATGGCCTTTTATTTCAGCAAAAAATGCTACAGTTGCGATTTGATAAAAATTATCTGTGTCATCACCCATTTTGCGATATTCAATGCTTCACCATATTCTCACTCACTTTCCGTGATTATATTTTTATACGTCATTATGAACTAGGATGGGCACAATTTACTGTATTTAACATTAAATGAAAATCAATTGATTTACACTAGAGCAGTGCTTCTCAAACTGTGGGGCGCGCCCCCTGGGGGGGCGCGATAACCTTACGAGGGGGGCGCAAGCTTATCGAAAATAAAAGATTTAAAAAATAATTCATTTACTGGAATGAATTAAAACAAAATACTTTCAGACATAGTAAAAAATGCACTTTTACTCTGATATAAGTTATAGGCGATATTAAATCATCAAAAAAAAAACTTCTTCAATACTTAATTAGCTATCTATGATCCTATAACCAAATAAAAAATATTTTATTTAATTTGCTGTAATCCCATGATGAGAGAGTTTTTATTACATTTTCTTTTTTAAAACTAACATTCTACTCTTTCAGAGAAAAAACCGACCCCAGATCCAGAATTGAAAAAATTTAGGAACATAAAAAATTCATCACTGTCATTATTTTTGAAATACTGCACATTATAGCTGTAATTTGTTCGACCTAAGTTATTGGTACAGTTAGTTATGACCCCTCTCTTATGTGTTTATTTCTCATTTAAGGAAGTTGAATGTAATGTATTTCTTCTCTGTTGCGCTTTTTTCCATGCAAAACAGTTTTATGATAGTTGGAAAACCACGGAGAGCACACACACTTTGATGGATTACTTTGCGAAGACTTAGACCAAGATGAGTATTTTCAAACATATAAAGCATAACAATTATTTTTAACAGTAACATACATATTATCATAATGAATACACTTTTTACCCGGAAGTGGTCGCGCGGGACACACAGATCACGAAATTGTTAATTCTGGCAAAACTGATTACTTGTTACCAAAGAAAAATTTAAAAGTCCTTGAAAGAAGGTAAGTAAACTTTCTCTTAATTAAATTATTCTCTGGAATAACGATTTGTATCTTGTACAATAAAATAATTATAAAAAAAAAGGATTGGGGTGACTCAATAACCCCGCTCGACCGTATCGAGTGCGCGCCTGCTCCCAGGTTAAAACATGTTGAAGTTTTTTTGCTTTAAATATTAAAAATAATACAATTATTTTTCATCTGAATTTTATATTATTGTTCATTATTTAACATCAATTATAAATGCTAATTCTGTGAGGCTTAAAATTAAAATTCGCTTAAAACTAATTATAATTTGAGCAATCATTTAAAAAAACATTTTACACTTTTTTAAACATTGTCACGCGCTTGGCTGTACTCTCCTTACAATACAGCTATTACATCAAGAATGTTTTATTTTCTTATAAATGAACTCCTGCAAAAGAGCGAGCACTTCGGCCGGTATACTTTAATGTATCAGTGCACAGAGTATTTTATAACTAATTAATTAATACTAAATTAAGAACAAGTTTAATAAGTATTAACGACTTCCATGGGCTTGTCTTGCAAAGCAAAGTTTTTATAAGGAATGCTTATGATTAGATATTGACCCTCTAAATTCTTTTTCTATATTTAGCAGATATCTATATTTTGTCTTCTAAGCAGTCACCGCATTTTGCAATATGTTCAATTTAAAAATTAGGGAAAGTTACATAATAATTATCCTATTAATTAATTTATTTTTTTGCTTAAAAGAGTAGTATTCAAAATTTAATACTTATGTTATTAATTTGTATGGTTTATAATTAAGATCTCATATTGTAGCTTTAGCATCAAAGTGCATTATTATTGCATTTAGTGCATTATTAATGTATAAGGGGGCGCGATAAAAATTGTGATTGAAAAGGGGGCGCCAGTATTGAAAGTTTGAGAAGCACTGCACTAGAGAACTGAATATTATTTTGCCTCAAAAGTAATTTTCTTCCCACTTCAGAATTTATCAAAAAAGAACACGGAAGAGAGAATAAAAAATAGAAGGAAAACTATTATATGGTTGAATAAATGAACTATTTTCAGTATATGCATGTTTTGAAGATTTAAGAAGCAGAAAAATAAGATTATCATCCTTATCCCCCACACACTAATCAGTAAGAATCACGCTTTTATAGCTGTCTAAAAGTTTGGGAGGAGGAGGGTTGGAACTCAATAATGAAATCAATCAGGAATTTAAGTATGATGTCCTTTATATAGGTAAAAGTGTCTTAAAATTTTAGGGACATTCTTAGAAAAAAATTTTTAGTTTTATAATTAGATACACATTTCTATGGATAAACTCGAATTAAATTATTTAAAATTAGCAAGAAAATCTTGTAAAAATTCTTATCACTTTTTCTTAAAAAAACTAAAACTTGCTTTGTATACTTAAATTAATATAAATTTAGAAGTGTTCTTTTTTTTAGTAATTTGTAAATAATTGGCCGTATGATTTTTAACATAGCAGAGAAATGCACCCCTTTTATTTAAAGTAATTTACTGTAAAAGAAACAATTGTGTGAAATTGTAGTTTCTGTTGTTGCTAAGGTAAAAAATATTTCAATAAACCTTTTCATTCATTTTATAGGCATTCAAATAAGGGAATTTATTTTTTAATTCGGTGTTTAATATAGTTATTTTTAGAAGAGGAAACCATAAGTAAGTATCCTATGGTTTCTTATGGAACGAGAATTATTGCATTTTAAATTTGTGAATTTTTAACTTTCTCTTTATAAGAAAACTTATTGCGTGTAAATTAGGCATAGCGTGTAGAGACAGAAAATTGGGGCTTTTCATTCCATTTAATTAAAAACTAAAACACAGGCAGTATGTAATTCAATTTTTGTCTTGTTCAAACTCAAATTTCATCACTTTAGTAAACGCTTTTATTCTGTATCAAAAAACTTACCCTTTCGATTTATAGTAATAACATTTGTAAAGATCCGACTAAATCACTTATTGGTTATATTTAAAATACTTATTCGTAACATCTACAACAGAGGAGCTGCTTCTTTTTTGAATTTCTGTGCCATGAGTAATCGTATTATCTAAATTAATCTAGTATCGTTTCGTTAAAAACCCGGACTTTTTATTCAAAAAATTAAGAAATAAATTTTTAATTTCATTTAAAATAAATTTGTTCCATGTATTTTAACTTTAAGTTATTTCGAAAGATGGTTATATATATCTTTCATGCTTTCGATAAGAATACAGCTTTTTCACCGTGTGAACAGGTCCACGTCTAATGGGAAAATGAATGATTGGCATCGTATTCAAAGCAAGCGCCGATATTGGCGAGAAATTTGCTAAGCTCTGTAACCCTGCAGACTGTCATCCCCCTGTTTCCTTCCTTCTCCTCTTCTAAAAAAAAGTGCACTTTATTTAACGACTTCCGGTATACTCAGAAAATTTTGTTGCAAGTATCGGTAAGTACCTTTTATGAATATTTCTGCGTGTCATCTTGGTTTACATGGGGTTTTCTTTCATTAGTGAACAGGGGATATTTTTCTTTTTATTTGTTACCAAATATATTACATATTCTAAAAATGATAAAGATAAGTATGCACAACTACTTTGTGTTGGATTATTCCACAATTTCGAATTTAACTTAAATAGCAGTATATTGTTTCTTTTTTTTATGTTAGTCGCAGGAAAATGATTAAATTATGGATTTCATCAAATCCCAAGGGAGATGATCAATTCACACAAGATGTTAAAAAATAAGAAAGTGAGTGATTTGATCAAATCCTAACCTGTTTCAGTGAACTGATGAAATAATATTGTTAAGAGTTTAAAAGTGTTCATTTAGCAAATATGGTGCATTATTAAAAGTAGAGTAATTAACACAACAATAATCATTGAATAACAAATTATTTATTTGAAATTAATTTACAAAATAATTTGGTAATAAAGCTGCTATTTTTTTAAAAAATTATGCAGAAATGTAGTACTTCAGAAATATCCTGCTTTATTTATAACACCATTTTTCAGTTATTAATTCCTTTTTTAAAATTGCTTTTTTACTATCAAAAGCTTTTTTAATCTATAAAGAGGGTGTGGTCGAATTCCCTAATTTGTTTGCTTACATTTATCAGTTTAAGTTTTATCAGTTTCTAATTTTAGGCATACAAAAGTGATATATCAATCGAAACATAATAATGCAAAGAATATAACTAAATAAAACTGAAAAATGATATTTAAGTCATTTTTGTTTCAGTGCATCACATCAGTAGCCCAGTGCTGCCCGATACGGACGAGGAGAGAGGGGAGGTTAAAGGGATTGGTAACAAGCGAAAACAGAGTTTTACAAATGCTGAATTAATCATTTTATCATTTCCCTAAAACAGTTCGGGATTTGATCAAATCACTTACTTACATCAGGGAAATGACCTCAAAGAGATGTTATTTTATCATTTTGCATGAATTGATCATCTCCCTTAGGGGATTTGATGAAATCCCTAATTTCATCATTTTTCCTGCGACATATTAATCAATATCGAAGGAGAACCCATGCACAGAGAAATATTCCTGCTCCCAGATGAGGAAAGTAAAGCAACTTCTCTTTCAAAATAGTAAAATCTAGCATTTTTCACTCAATTGCATCCTGTCCCTAGAGGTGTAAAAACGACATCCTCAAAAAGAAATTTAATAAAGCACAAAGGTATGAAAGTTAGGTCTTTTCCTTGCAGCCGTTCCCGCTTGTAATCTTGACATAAGATAATTCTGTTTCAAGAAAATTGATTTTTCATTTTTGAATTTGTTTTAAATCCATTTTATGAAATGAAACTTTTTCTAAGAATCACTGTAGTTGTATATTAAAGTTGTTAGGTAATATGCAGCAAAGAAAACTTTGCCTGGGGATGTGCCGCTATTTTTTTTTTTTTAATATTTCCATTTAAGCTGTGTAAAAAGGGTAACTGATTAAAATTTATTCATGAAAATAATAGTACAATATTCATTTGAACATTTAAAATTTTCCTTTCCTCATATATTGAATTCATGAATTAGGAAATTATTTAAATCCTTAATTATATGTAAAGCTTGGCATTCTTTAAAATTATTTCTTAGAATATCCTTAGTGAGCCTTATTTCCCTTTCTGTTCATGTTGAACATAAAATATTTGATTTACTTAAAAGTAAATGTTTCCTAAAAGTTATAACAGTACTTGCATATTATTGCAACACTTGCCAACTCTATTACTATGACACAATCCCGATTTCCTATATGTCATACATGCTGAATTGGCAACCATGTGCTACCTTTCATAATGTCGCCAATAGATTGTGATAATACATAAGTACCCTTATGACATAATTTAGTAATTTTAGAAGCTATATCATTTTTTTTTTTTACCTTAATTCTTTTTTATTTATTTTTTTTTTTTTAGTTTTAAAATTGTCATTTTTATAGAAATGTACTTTATCCTTTTGTGGAATGTACTATAAGCAACTTCTTTCAAAATGTATGGTAGTCTGTCCATGTATTGTATGTAATGGTTTTACTTCCACAATCTTTTTTTAAAAAAAATATGGAATATCTTAAGAATAGTTTATGGGATGATTTGAAGTGTGAGTGAGTGAATATTAACATCACACTATTCAGCTACACAAGAACTTTTGGTGATGGACCTCATAATTTTGAACCGTGGTGAAGTGATGAGGATGACACCTGAGCTTGCATTCCCCTCTCCTACCACACCGAGAGGACATTTGAGCTCATGAGAGATTTAATGTGCATCGCTCCCCTACTTTGCAGGTCTTTAGTGGTACTGGGTTCAAACTCATGACATGCCAGCCACGATCCGATACCTTGACCACTAGTCTACTGCGGCTTGATGATTTGAAGGGAAAAAAGCATCAAGAAATTGCGAACAATGTAGAAAGGAAGGAAATAAAGGAATTTAGATAAAAACAAAAGATAAAACTTTTGAAAGGAATGGCTCTCACTTTATGCAATTCTAAAAATTATTATCTTAATATTAATCAATTTTTTAGATTAGTGAAATGCACATAAAATTATTCAACAACAGAAAAAGTTAGCAAAATAAAATATTCCTGATTTTAAAAGGTTCAATTTTAGAACAGTTTGAGTAAAATTACCACAAGTATTGCATTTAGCTTCAAAAAAAAAAAGAATGAAATTTAGATAGAAACATTTAAAAGTAAACAATGCATAGAAGAGGTAATTATTTGCGATGCTCTTGTTATGAAAACTGCAGCAATGTAATGTGAAAAGTAAACAAGGATTGAATGTTGCGATGAATTAATGAAAATGTGGAACATGTGACCGAACAGGGAGATGTAACAGAAGAAAACAAATTAGAAAACTATTGCTTAAGGCATATTTATTAATCTTGCCATGTCTGAAAGAGATATAAATCTCTCTTACATATTTGATGCATCTAATTTCAATTATTCCATACCTAAATCATGCTTTCAAACCAAACAGGAGATTTAAGAAGAATGATTGAAGTTATTTTCTGGTTTTTCCCATTTGGTAATGATTAAATAGTTAAAACTTACTCTTCTTTTGTTTGTAAAAATGAGATTTTAACTAAAAGTTGGATATTGTTACCCCCATATTATTCATGATGACATATTTCTTACTGTTTCACTACTGTACTACAATTCAAACTTCGGTAAAATCCTAGAGAGCCCACATCCTTGGTGACAAACCAAAAAAAAAAATGCGCTTCGAAACCGACAATGGCGGCAAGGGAATATAGTGGGATAAGGTGGATGCGTAATGAAAATATATGTAAATAATACAGATATTAAACATTTAAGATAAAAAATATAAAAAAAAGCACTTACTTTCTTACTGCTGATCTTTTCTGAGTGGAGGGAAAAGCGTAACAACAGATTTTAAAAAAGCCTTAAAGGTCTCATCGCTAAGCAAATGATCATGTGAGCGCCCATATTTATTCTGCGAGGTAATAGTCGAACATACCTTCGGCATGGCTGGTACGATTTCGAAGAAAGCGTTTTATTGCCGACCATGTTACATCATGCCGATCATTACATTTAGGATATTCATAACTCAAAGCAATCAATCCTTCCTTCATACACCATTCAATCAATTGTTTCTTACCTTTCGCATTCAACACAGTAAAAAATTTTAAAGTATATTCCCTCACACACGCAGCCAGCCCGGAGCCCAACGACAAAATGAAATTCAAATGCGCGCCCAAAAATATGAGAATGCTAGAAATAGTTAGGGGTTGCCGTATGTAGTGTTTAAAAAGTAGGGTTACCAAGATGGCGCAATTATCGCCAACCAAAGTAATTGCGCCAAGGTTGTGGGCTCTCCTAGGAGTGAACCCAAACTTCCCTAAATACTAACATTAAAATTTTGGTTTTAGCCTTCTCACTGTGCATCCTGAGAATTCCAGGGTTATGCATTTTTTCCGACTATTTTGTTGTGTAACCCGCGTTTTTTCTTTTTTTTTTTTATGTTCATATTTTTATGATCTAATTCTGTATTTTAAAATAAAAACTTTTGCATAATATTTTGTATATTTCGACTTTTAAGTTTAGATTTGAAGTATGTAATAAAAAAATACACAATTTTTGACCCTACCTTGATGAAAAAACTATGTAGCAAGAAGGTTAAAACACACTTTGTGCCAATATAATCAAATGGCTCCAGTCATGGTCACAGACTTCTTTTTGATGTGTCCTAAGTTTGAGCCTCATTGCCACTTTAGAGGCCCTATGTAGAGGGGTTGTTAAACTTTAAATCTTTGTTCAGGTTAAAGTCCTCTCATTCATGTGATGTGGAAGTTTCGAAAGGTGGTGTGAGCTCAGGTGCCATCCTTATCATTTGATCATGATTCAAAATTATGAATTTTGTTGCTCAAAACTCTAGTGTTGCTTTACATTACAATGTAAATTAACATTCTCCTGCTTACTTCCCATAGTGTTTGTCACTTTTACTTTATGTTTATGAATGTGATGCCTGATGTCTATAAAGATCCACGCAAAAATAACATGATGTTGCACGTAATATTAGTTGAAGATTACAATTCCTATGTGAAAGTTAGACAAACCAGGTGTCAGTTCTAGTATTTTTTTTCCTTGAATATGGTTAGAAATTACCGGATCTGTCTCAAATGCATTTGTGATGCTTCTAAGTATGTCTTAATACACAATCAGTTTTTATTTCTGAAAATAATTGTGTTTTAAATTATTGCTTTAAATTAATTCTATTTTTTAGAACTTCTGTGTGGGTTTATATTGATACTTCATGGCTATATGCTACTGGATTTTTTAGAAAATATATACATTAAAATCTTATATATGGTAAAAAAGAATTATCACACCACATCTAAGTAATGTTGTGATCTCCTTTACTTGTTATCTCAGGAAATAACACTACCAGAAAATGACACTAAAATTCCATTTACTACCTCTAACAAAATTTTTAAAATTTTATTAATTCTGAAAAACCTTTTAGTAAAAAATAATCACAGCTTTAGAAACTGATAGATTATGGATTATTGTGCATATTCCAATGATAATAATTTTAAAATTTTTTATATATAAATAGGATTGCAGTATTTTTTTTCCTTGTGTAGTTTTTACATAGAACCTGTGTTTATACTTTTACAGTTTCAAATCATGAGATTTCTGTCATCAAAATCCTCATTTAAACATTCATTTACATAGTATTGCATATTTTTTATTATGTCATCCTTAAAACTCACAAAGTTGCTGTTTCTCACAAAATCAATCTATACTCTAATTCATCCTAATTTGACAATACAGGAAAGGCAACTGTGAGTAAATCACAACTGTTGCCATGAACATTCAGATTGCACCAGGAGAAAAGGGTGACTATAACCAACAAAATTTGCCAACTTTGACAAAGAAAGAAATATTACTTATTCCGTTAGAAGTACTTATCTTTAATTCTATTGACACTTTATTACACCTGTTCATTGAGCAAAAAATTTCATTATACTTATAAAAGTCTTTGTCACTTTTCTTTGTTCATTTTGTTTTTAATTAGTTTATTATAATACACAAAATAATTATTTACAGTAATTGTTAATATTTTACAGGTACTGAAACATAAAATAGAATTTCGGGATTCATTTGAAAAATTTATCAGTATCAGAATTTGTTATCTTTCATAAAACTTGTTGTCACTTGAAAAAATACCTTCATGTTTATTTCTTTCCACATGTGTATCAAACATTGTTCGTATCATTTCCTTTTAATATTATCATTGTTTATTTTCAAAAAGCAAATCCTGTTTTTCAATTTTCTATATGAAAATCCCATGTAGGGGAGACCTGTGTACCTAGGGCCACTTTTTTTCAATGCACAAAAACAGAGCCACTAGCCTGCTTAAGAATGTGTGAAACTGATATGCATTCTTCATTATACTAACTACCATCCAATACCAGTTAATATTAGTACTTAAAATAATAAATTCTGTGAAATAAAAGGTTTTTAAAAAAATTCAAAAATGGCCCTAGGTACAATGATGTCATTGTACCTAGGACCAGCAGCTGCTTTACCTAGGGCCTTTCCCTGAAACTTAGGTTTAACTCTGTAATCAATAGAAAACAAACATACACACATGGATTTAATAAAAGAATCAATATTAGCTAATATATTGGTTTATCATGCAAGTATTTAATTTGGAATGCGCCGAATTATTAATGAATTACACGTATTTTCATTTAACATAATTTAAAGAACTGGTTACAAAAGTGAGTTGCATACATTGTCACTCTGCAGCATCAATAAATTGTGATTTGGGCAATTTGAACACAATATTTCTGTTGTCAATTACATAAGTTTCTTCTTTATCATAAAAAACTTATTTGAACATGTACTATTCTTAAGAAATTTAACACTATAGTGTTCTTTAACACCTATTATATATTTCTGCTACATAAAAATGTTCAGTTTTTTTGCCTTGTATTTTTGTCAAATAAAAATCCCCTCCTCCCTCTTTTCAATGGTATTTCTTACATCAGCTACTGTAGAATTTGCATCATCAGTGGAATGAGAAACTTCAATATCTGATAATTCTTTGGATGAAGTTGCCTTAATTTCAAACTCAGGTTTTTTCAAAAGTTTTCTTTTTCTTTCCTTTTTTTGGCAATTTTAATAGCATGATATTTTTGATTTCTTCCTTTTCTGGAGTGTCAGTCAAGATTCTACCTCTCCCTGGTTTTCGGCCACCTCTGTTGGATTTACTTTGAGAATTATGCTTATTAGAAATTATTTAGAATTATGCTTCTGTTTTAAAATTATAAAGAATTTTTTTTATTCAATGAATTCATATGTTTGTGTAAACAAAATAATAATCCTGAATAATAACAATAATGATAGCAAACATATTTTCTATAAATCAAGCATATTGAAAGTTTCAGAAAATATACACTCCTCTCATTTAAATAACATCCAATTATAATAAAAAACTTGACTAAATGACTAAATCAAAATGGTTCAGATAATTAAGGTCACTTGCCTCCTTATATTATAAAAACTTTCTTTTAATTTGATAATAACAAAGAATATTAATTGAGGGCCTTAGATACAAGACTAGGTAATTTCATACAAACTGTCTTCTGCAGAAAAACCCACATGGAAAGGTGATTTATTTAAAATCTAATTTAGTACTTAATGTTACAAACAAAATTATGTACTAGAATTCAAAGAAAAATATTTGACTTATCTTTGTACAACAATAAAAAGAGATGAACTGCAAAATTTTACTTCTGACCATGTAAAACTGTTTTTCATTTATAACTTGCCTCAGCTTTCTTTTGCAAATTTCAAAATGAATGCCAAAGTAGGAATTGGTGTTGTCACTCACTCAACTGAATTATAAAACTTAGAACTAAATATCATTCAAATAAAATGGGTTAGCCTTAGGTTCCTCTGGTCTTCCCTATTGTCCTTTTGTTTCTTTAAATAAATAAGAATTTTAGAAAGGCTGCTGAGTTGAGAAACCTTTTGAGTGATTTCATTGATAGATTCTTGAGAAATTTCTTCTTGAATTCGATAAGAAGAATTCAATGTTTTCTGTGGCTTCACTACCAATCAATTTTCCTTCCTTCAGTTGTGTATACGATGTGTGGTTGATGAAATTCTTTTTTTAGTCAACTTTAGAATGTCAAACAAAAATGGAGAAAATAGTTCAAGAGATCAGAATTGTTGATAGAAAAAAACACATGTAGCCAATCTAGATATATATCATAAATGCGAAAGTTTGTGAGGATGTTTGGGAGTCTTTCACACAAAAACAACTGAATGGATTTTGATGAAACTTTACAGTAATATAGCTTATACATCAGAATAACACATGGGCTATAATTTATAGCATAGGCTATAAGTTATAAAGATATTGTGAGAAGTGTCCAAAATATAACGATATTTGTCAAGTAAGTAGGAAAAAATTCTGCCATCTGAAAGCAATTCTGGCGTGCGCTGCAAAAAAGCCAACATCAGCATATATCTATCTTTTGTTTGTGAAAGAACTTTTTGTTTTGGCTATACGCAGGGCACTCGCTTCTAATTAATTCCTGTAAACAGCATAATCTCTAATTTTTTTTATTTCAGAATAAAACCAAGTTTTGAAGGAAGAGGTTGTTATAAATCTCTCTTTATTTGAATGTTTTTTTAATGATTTTATTATGCGCATTTGGTAGTAAGAAATTCATCTTTTTTCAAAATAAATACTTTTATTACTTCTGGTACTTACAGTAGATAAACTTTGTCTTTCACACTACATCATTTGGACATATTTCCATAGTTTGTTAGTGGTTAGTAGTTAATTATAACGCTATAGTTTTAATTGAATAGGCAGATATTGCATTTTTAAGTATAAAAATAATTATAACTACTGTACTGTATTTTTTTCGAGTGAGTGAATATTAACGTTGCACTGTTTAGCTACACGAGGGTTTTTGGCAACGAACCACATAATTTTGAACCATGGTTAAGTGACGTGAATGACACCTGAGCTGGCACCCCTTTCTCCTAACTACCACACCACGCCAATTTAGAGGGAATATTCAACCAATACTTAGCAGGACTATTCTTTGAAATCCACTCTTCCAAGATATATGGCAGCACAGGTTTTATGATGAGTATTTTAGTGGGAAAGGCGAACAGTTTTGCAACAGATATGTGTTTTCAGCTGACGGCGTTTTCAGCGGATTGCAAAGATTATTATTTTTGTCCCGAAAAAATAGTTTATGTCAAAATTTAAGTGTCTTATGTTCTTGTATGTTAATGAAGACTTAAGAAAACGATTTGACTATTTATTTTAAGTGAACGTTGTATATAATTAATTTTACTGTGGAATATCTTTAATTTATTATCTCTAACGGATTAAATTTCCCAAAGTGGAGTATTTTGTTTATGTATATCCCTTAATTTTAATGTAGTGATCCAAAAAAAAAATATTGCATGGAAAAAACTGCAGTAAATCATTAATGCAGTAGTTAAAGCAATACCGTGCAACACTGCCCTACACGGCGGGTCTTACAAAGCTCTAATAAAGCTCGAGCTATGAAAGTAGCTAGACATTTGACTATTGTTATCATTTTACTGTGTTTTTCATTGAATCTCCATTATAGCCATTATAGTTTAAGAAACGGCGTTGCTTGCGAATATTACAATTTTAATATAAAATAAATACAACAGAAAGTAATATTAATGTATTACACTTTCAGATATAAATTATTTACACTATTTTAAGCGTTCATTACGCAACACTTTTAACAATGTGTTACTTTTGCTGAGCAGAGATCAGCTTAGGGAGGTATTTTCAAAAATCCACCCTCCAGAGTGTTACGTGGAATTATAAAAAAAAAAAATCCTTCTTATCAGCTATTAGATCTACATACTTAAAATTTAACAATTTTTTTTTCTTTCTTTTTTTTTGCTTTGTTTAGCTGAGATATGCAAAAGCTTTTTTTGTTTAATTGGCAATTCATGTAAAATTAACTCATTAAAAACTTCTTTATCCTTCAATCTGTGTAGTTTAATTTTTCAGTTCACCCGTGCGAAGAACGGGTATACCAGCTAGTAGCATATAATTTGTGTGGCAGTGTAGCAACAATGTTACCTTAAAAACTGGTTTCTATCGGAACTGAAATTTCATTGTGTCACTGCTTCAACTATATTAATTCACTTAGATTTAAAAACAAATTAAATATGTTTTACGCATGGTTAATTTAATTCCTGTTACCTTAAAATTTTTATTTTTATTATGTTAAATTGAAAACAAAGTAAAACTATTTTTCAAGCATATTGGTACATTTTGTAATGCTGCTAAGGGAAAAAAGAATATAATTTATAGAAAATTAAGAGTTGTTGCTATTTTTGCAAGGGACATGCCTAATGAAATAATTTAATCAACAAAATGATTAAAGTCTGTCAAATATAATGTAGAATACACTGAAGCCATTGTGAGCATAATATTGTTCTCATGAAATTTTAAGTAAGTATATACATTATAAAATTCCAAACGATTTTTAATGGTATTGTATAGTATGGCAAAAAAGTCTAAAGAAGTAACAGTTTTTCTCAAATTTATGAAAATTGGAGCCTGTGATGTTATTTTGTTTAATTATATATTCTTATTGTACCATATGTATTTTTCATAATGTCTCGTTTGTTTTTTATGACTATTTTTTTTTTATTTTCAGAGGTATAGATGAATTAAGACAACTGCAGAAATCACATATGAAGTAAATCAACTCAAAGAAAATCAGAGAGGGAGAAAAATTCCAAGATGTTTGCAAGGAAAAATAAAACTTTTAGAGAAAAAAA
This sequence comes from Trichonephila clavipes, assembly GCA_019973935.1. NCBI lineage: Eukaryota > Metazoa > Arthropoda > Arachnida > Araneae > Nephilidae > Trichonephila > Trichonephila clavipes. The sequence continues at coordinate 86,046 of BMAU01002742.1, read as the reverse complement.
GGTGAAATACATGAAGATTGAGTGTTTTATTAAAGTTTTCTGTGTTTTGCATAAAAGTTATTTAATGATGACCTTAAGCGGAAATTGAAAATTTGAAGCAGAAATTGAATTTTCTGGAGTTTAGATTTTCAGATCTTAAGACTATTTCATTTGCTATAAAAATCTAATGATCAATTCATCATTAGCTTCTTCACCTATAATATATGCTGCTTTAGCTGTTCTAGTGAATACACCAAAAATATTTTAGTAAAGTGATTTAAATTAATATTATAAAGTATTTTTCACAATAGACTTATTCTTTACGGGGCTGCTGGTTGATTCTCCCTCTGAAAGGAACAGCCCCTTGCAACACAACATTGGTCAGAGCAACAGCCAGGTAGTATTTTCCCCTCTGTATAATTTTTGATCACCAGGGTAAGATTTGCCAGTATTTGTAGTATATTTTCAAACCACTGTACCTCTTCCAATAATGTATTTGTAACATTTCCTTTTCCATATTACAACACCTTGAAAGCAAAAAGATGTGAAATTATGTCAATTATTAACTTTAGTAGTGATGATAAAGTATTTTGTCCTTGGTGCTATTAGTTACCTTGTTAATGAAGTTCATTACTATAAGCAATTTCTTTAGAAAATATTTGAATGTTCAGTGGTGGCAACAAGTCCTGAACGCACTCATTTTTTTGCATATTTTTTGTGTTTGACTTCATTTTTCGTTATGAAATTATCGCACTATCTTTAATATTGTTATTGATTTTAATGTATTTTTTCATGCTGATTGCAAATATGTTTGTAGATTTCATCTAAAGTAAATAGTTTCATTGATATGTTGAAAAAACCTTGACAAGAAACCATAAGGTCACTGTAAGAATGAGTGAGTGTGTTTTCCGCCAATGAAATGCTCCATTATTTCAACCAATCAGAAAGCAGTAGCGATAAAGGGTTGAAAGAAAAAGGTGAAACGTGGTTTATTGTATTGAATGCAGTTGTGTGCTTGTGGAAAATAGTGTATTGAAAGCAATTTGATGTGCTTTGTGGAAAATATTGGAATTATGGCTAAATTTTCATATCTGCCTGAGAATAAAAGGTACAAAATAATACATTTGAAGGAAGAAGGTTATTCTATGTGCCAAATTGCTGCTAAAGCCTTCTACTGTGGCCTTTCTACTGTTGTGAGAACTTTGAAAAGATTTTCTGAAACAAATTTTATTGCGGACAGGAGTCGATCAGGACGACCAAGAAAAACATCTTTACGTGAAGACAGGTTATTTCTTTCAAACAGAAAGCTGAATTCCTCACAAATTTTGAAACAATGGATTTAGTCATCAAATGTGAGTGTGTGCCCAAGAACTGTTAGAGGAAGACTGCTGGAAATTGGGTTACGTGGCTGTAAAGCGCACCCAAAATCATTACTGACTGAATTTCAACGCAAGAGGCGATTGACGTGGGCAAGGAAACATTCATTATGGACTATTAAAGACTTGGAAAAGGTAATATTTAGTGACAAGAGTCAGTTTTGTATTTCTGGCAACCAAAGTAGTGCCTATGTAAGACGACGCACTCATGAGGAATTCAGCCCTTACTGTCTGAAGCCCACAGTAAAGTACTAGACAAAAGTGATGGTATGGGGTTGCATGTCTTCTCGTGGTGTTGAAAGACTTCACACCGTTAGCGGAACAGTGAAAGCCATGGATTACATTGAAATGCTACAAAATAAATTGCTACCAACTGTGAGAGACCTTTTGGGGAATCAGTCATGGATTTTTTAGGACGATAACGCCCCTTGCCATCGTGCAAAGGTAGTCTAGATATGGTTGGAAGACCATACTGTGAATAGAATGAACTGGCCAGGACAGTCTCCCGACCTTAATCCGATAGAGAGTTTATGGTTTAAAATTGGTTATGAAATTTCAAAGAAAAACCTTCAAACAAATGTGAATTAAATGAAGCTTTAATATTTTCCTTGAACCATATTGTCACGAAAGATCTTCTTTTGAAATTGGTGCATTCCATGCCAAAAAGATGTAGAGCCGTAATTAAAGCAAACGGCTGGTCCATAAAATATTAATTTTCTAACATGTGACAACAACGTAATTTTCAAAATGCTTATTAAATATACCGTATTTGTCAATTTTTGTGTTATTTTTCTTTTGCATATTATGTTATTCTATATTGTTTTATTCTGTACATATTTCACATTATTGTGTTCAGGCAGCTTTACTACAAAAAATATTTTAGTCATTAAGAAACTAGTAGTAGATTTGAAATCAGCATAAAAAAATACATTAAAATCAATAACAATATTTAAGATAGTGCAATAATTTCACAACGAAAAATGAAGTCGAACATAAAAATTATGCTAAAAAATGAGTGTGTTCAGGACTTTTTGCCACCACTGTATAGTTATTCTTGATATATTACAGAGTGGAATGTGATAATCTTACAGTCAATTTTTTTCCTTAGAAATGAAAAAGTTTTATTTATTTTTAGCACCCTCAGCAAAAAAGGAAATTAGGATATTTTAACATGGCATTTCTTTCATAGATCTGCAGAAATAAAAGTATCTTTCATGTATCTAAAATTTTTGATGGTATAGAAAATGTTAATCCATTGAAAACTGTATTTAAATTATGTGAAAGTATTAATCTGAGCACATGCTTGAGCGAAATTTTCGGGGGGCTCCATCTTTTCTGATGGAGCCCCCTCCTCTTACCGTTAAGACTTATGAATACAAATGACCCTTTGATGCTTCAATTTTCTTGTTTCAGTGACAATTTGGCACTTTTCTGTCAAAAGTCTACCCGCCTTGGTTCTAGAAGGAAGTTATCATCAAGTAGATCATATCATTACCTGTAAAGGAAACTAAAACTCCATTCATTACTAACAAAGTTTGAAAACTTTAATTCCCAGAAAAGCATTTGTAAAAGATATCATGAATCTTTCAATTATGCTGATTTAGTGTTGGTTTATTGTACTTAGTACTATTATAATAAATTAATTAGTTTATAAATTAGACTTGTGAATCATCATTTTACTCTGTTTCAGATCACGAGTTTTTAGTTGTCAAAAACCCTCCGTTAATCATCCATTTACTTGGAATAGCAATGTTTGTCTTATAACAACATGAAAAATAAATTGGATAACAATGATTCTGAGAATCTAGTGTAGCCAATCTTGTTAAGGAAATGAGAGTTGCTGCTTTTTTTGGAAAGAGATATGGCAAAAAATTATCCTGAAAACGAAGTTATTTGTGTAAAAATTTTAGTTAAAATTTACTTTAACTCAAAATGCTCATCATTGTTTGAATGATATAGTATTGTATGGTATGGTGAAGAATGTCGAAGGAAATATTTTCAGATATTTGTATAAATTAGAGCTTAAGATATTATTTGATTTAACTGCATATTCTAATTGTTTTATATTTTTTTCATAGTTTTAATAGTGATAATCCTTGCTTTTATTTTTTACAGGAATAGAAGAATTAAGAAACCTGCTGAATGTATAAATTAAACTGACTAAAGGAAGAAAATCAGAGTTGTAGAAAAATCCAAGTAGTCTGTTAGAAAAAAATAAAACTTTCTACAGAAAAAAAAAAGATGAACTACCAATAATATAGAGTGTTCAAGTAAAGCTTTCAATATTTAACATGGAAGTATTTCAAGAATGCCTTTAAGTGGAAGTTAAAGACTCTTTGACAAAGTCAGATTTTTAGATCTCAAACTACCATTTTCTCCCTCAGAAAAGACAATACATCATGAGATACATGAAGAAATTGTGGTAAAAACTGTCAATATATTTTTCATTTGAATGATTTCCATAAAGGATGAAATCTCGCAAAGATTTTTTTTAGATAAATTATCTGAGGGAAAATCTGCTTAATCAAACAAATCTTGGAGAGTACTTTTTGAATTTTAGAAGCTTATAAATTTTTAAGATATCCATTTGAACAAAAAATACCTTTGACATTTTGAAGATTTCTTGCTGCTTCATAATATTTACGTATAATTAAGTGGATCAACACTAAAAGTTCTGCTATTTTTATTGGTTAGTATGTCAAATCAATCATTCACCAATTAAAAGAGGGCATACTGTAATATTTATCATATATTTCAAGTCAATTGTTTTATTTTTGTCCATGCCCCTTTTGGGTTCGATTTACATTGCTGTAAAGAGCCTTATATTGATGAATAATTTCCACCTATTTACAATATCATTATTATTTTTATTACATGTATTTTAGAAACTTTTCTGCAAACCAGAGAGAAATTGGTTTGCTGATTATTTACTTCATTTAAAGTTCTGATATTCATTTTATTTCATTTTACATATATGTCAATACTACTTGCTATCATGCCTTACTTATCAAGAACAACAAAAATTCTGATTTGAATATTACATTTAAAAGAAAAAATAAGGTTTTCTTATTCTTTCTAATAACTTTTCCTTAAAGAGAGTGCAATCCAACCTTTTTGTCCCCCTTGCTTTAAATTAACAAAGGATTTATTTACTATCCCCTAAAGTAAGATATCTAATATTACAAAAAAGCCAGATGGCTGACCCTCAAAATAATATTTTAAATCATTCCTTGAGTATTCAGTCAAAGGAAAAGCCTCATGTTTGTGTAATATGCAATAAGGCTTTTTCTCAAAAGGGCAATTTAATTATTCATTTACGTATTCACAACAAGGAAAAGCCTCATGTTTGTGAAACATGTAATAAGGCTTTCTCTCACAGGAACAATTTAAATGTGCATTTACGTATTCATACCAATGAAAAGCCTCACGTGTGTGAAATATGCAAGAAGGCTTTTTCTCAAAGTGGCAATTTAATTTCACATTTGCGTATTCATAACAAGGAAAAGCCTTATGTATGTGAGATATGCAATAAGGCTTTCTCTGACAGATGCAATTTAAAACAACATTTAAATATTCATACCAAAGAAAAGCCTCATGTTTGTGAAATATGTAATAAGGCCTTTTCTCAAAGATGTTCTTTAAAGGCTCATAGACGTACTCATACCAATGAAAAACCTTATATTTGTGATGTATGCAACAAGGCTTTTTCTCTAAGGGGTTCCTTAAATGTGCATTTACGTATTCATAACAATGAAAAGCCTCATGTTTGCGAAATTTGTAATAAGTCTTTTTCTCAAAATAATAATTTACTTTCACATTTACGTATTCATACCAATGAAAAGCCTCATGTTTGTGAAATATGCAATAAGGCTTTTTCTCAAAGGGGCAATTTAATTTCTCATTTACGTATTCACAACAAGGAAAAGCCTCATGTTTGTGAAATATGCAATAAGGCTTTTTCTCAAAGGAACAATTTAACTTCTCATTTACGTATTCACAACAAGGAAAAGCCTCATGTTTGTGTAATATGCACAAGGCTTTTTTTTTTTTCTCAAAAAAGGGCAATTTAATTATTCATTTACGTATTCACAACAAGGAAAGGCCTCATGTTTGTGAAATATGTAATAAGGCTTTCTCTCACAGGGGCAATTTAAATGTGCATTTACGTATTCATACTAAAGAAAAGCCACTTGTTTGCTAAATATGCAAAAGGCTTTCTCTAACAGTGGCAATTTAAATTTACATTTATGTATTCATACCAAGGAAAAGCCGCATGTTTTTTGAAAAACATGGCCTTTTCTGTAAGATGTTTTTAGATGCTCATTTACATTCATACCTAGTAAAAACCTCATGCTGGTGAAATATGAAACAAGACTTTTCTCGCAGTGGTTTCTTAAATGCTCATTTATGTATTCATACCCAAAAATTTGTTTATTTTTTTATATTGCAGAGTTTTTCTCAGAAAGTGATAATTTAAAAAGGCATGTATTATTCATATCAAAGAAAAGCTTTATGTTTGAATAATCTTTAATAAGGCTCTCAGAGTTGTAATTTAAGAACACATTTATGCATTCATGCTGAAAAAATTAAGCCTCTTGAAATATAAATTAAATGGCTTATTATATTTAAATTTTAACACGAAGGTCCCCCATCCCCTTCAATTTCATTAAATTTTTGGAAAGTTTTCACATAAAGCCATTGCTTGAAAAATCATTTTCACATTTCCAATTAATAGTTGAAGGCATGTAAAGGAATTGACATTGTTTTAATTTTGCCTCATTTGATTGAACACAAGGGAAACACGACATGGACCTAAATTGAGATAACTATAACAACCTTTACATATTCTTCCTTTTAGGAATTGTGAAACTTTTTATGTTTACTTAAGTTCTGTATTTCTGTGAGAGTGACTAATAATTTTCATGACATACCTGTATTAATTTTGACAAATAAAAAGGAATACTTTTCTGTGTATTTCAGTAATTTTTGGATTTCTAAGCAAATTATATTGTGATTTATACATGATTTATACTGTACATTTTAAATGATTTATACTGTATGTTTAGTTTATAGATCATGATTTGCCATTACACTATAGATGTGAATACTACGCCTAATATAGGAAATATTTCATAATAAAGGCAAAGTTTGATTAATTAAAAATTGTGTCTCTTTCAGACTTACAAGGGGAGGGCACGACTAAGAAAAATCATTTGGGAACGAGACTTTGTGTAATAGTAGTACTCCTTTATGGTGTTCAACCCTCAATGTAATTCCGCTGAATGGGCAGTCAATTTGGAGAAAATAGCCTTAGAAATTTATGCTTAGATTTTATACAATAAAGTTCTAATTAGTGTCAGAGTTGCAGTGGCATAGGTTGTAGAGCATCTGTTTACCTCGTGGTCGACCAAGGCTCGAGTTGCGTGATCGTTTTTTTTTTTGTTTTATTTTTTAAATTCATTTAATTATTTTTACAATTAAATAAATGTATTTTAAAAAATTGTATTTATTATTAAATGATATTTTACCTAAATATTTTGTATTCTGAAAAGTAAAATAATTACTGTAATTATATAAATATTTATATCACATTTTATAAATGTAATTATTAATAAATATTAAATGATATTTTGCATAAAAATTAGTTACAAATAGTTTAATAATATGAATTACAGTATATTATAAATAAAAATTATAAATAGTATTATAATATATAAAATATCTTGTATATTATTGTAAATATAATTATTAATTATATATTAATTGTAAATATAATTAAATGAAATTAAAAGATAAAACAAAAAGACTGACTGTGTGACCTGAACCTTGGCCTATTACGTGGTAAACAAATGCTCTACCATCTATGCTACTGCATCTCTGACGCTAATTAAAACTTAATTGTACAAAAGCTAAGCATGAATTTCGAAGGCTATTTTCTCTGAATTGACTGGTCATTCACTGAAATTACATGGAGGGTTTAACCCGCTAAAGTAGTACTACTATTACAAAAAGTCTTGTCCCAGAATGAATTTCCTTGGTTGTGCCGTGCCCTTGTTAGAATAAAAAAAAAAAAAAATTCTGTGCATATTTAATTCATGGAGATCATTTTGCTTTAAAAATTATTTTTGTTTCTGTTAAGTATGGTAAGGGGAAAACATTTTTATTTATGTCTAAACAGTTTATTTTCTCTGATTAAGATTGTAGTTAAACTTCCCTCCTTTTTTCAATATGTTTTATAATTACTGGTAATATTTATATAAAATACAAGAAATAAAACTTCAATAAATAATCAAGAATAAATTTAGATATTTTTTTTATGTAAATGCTTCTATTATCAGTCCATCTGTAATTCAGCAAACTATTTTGTAAACTATGATGTGTTAAAATGTTCAGAATATTTTGAATGAGATGATATATGATTAGTAGCTCATGTTTTAGTGATATTTTAAGTTTAATAATTTACTTAATTCTTGTAATGAAGATGTTCTTTTCCTTGGGATTTTCATTAGCAATGCACCAGTTAATTAAATGGGGTTTTTTTTCCAACACGATCTAGAGAAACTTGCTTATTTTCCTGTATTTAATTCTGCCTTTTAAAAATATTTGTAAATGAAAAAAAAGAAAAACCTTTCATGAAATGCTTGCAAAAAATTCCTCGAAATTTTCATGAATGCTTTAGACCAGGGTTGGGCAAAAAGTGGCCCGTTATGTTTTTTCAAGGCTTCGAACTGAAACTGATCCAAAAACTGTTATTCTGTTCGGAATGAAAACCAGAACAGAAGCGAAAAAAATATATTGGTTTATTTTGGAATGAAATATCTTCAGTCATTTTCTTGCTGTAACCAACTTAACAATATTTTCTAATTTAACGTCAAACATATAATTATCATTACATGTGCAGGGCTTCTCCATTTCCTGTTTTGATGTTTTCTAGTAATTTTTTTTTGTTTCAGTTTCACAAGAAACTACTTGTAGAAGGTAGATTTATTTTAGTTGAATAAACTAGATTTCTTAAGAAAAATATCAGTCTGAGTTATATTTTTTGCATCTCAGCATGCGATCCTCCATGCTTCGACACAGTGTCAAACCCTTCGGCCCACAACAAACACTTTTGCTGCCAGGCCAGTATATCAACACACAATAATAATAAAGCAACAAATAGTAAAATGATGCAGAATAAAAATATGACAGGTAGAATTTTTCTGCTATTAAACAAAATGGGCAAATTTATTTTGAATATACCACAATTAGGTAAATATGGTATTTAAGCATAAGTTGTATCGAAAATATGTCAAAAGTTATGTTACTGACTTTTCGAAAAATGTAGAAGTAATATATAAAAAAATTTTTTAAGTCAATTCTTACTTAGAACAACAAAGAAAAATTTTATTTTACCTACTTTTTATTAAATAGTTACAATATAAATATGTACATACATATGACAGAATCACAATATTAAGTGGCAATTAATTGTTATTAATTATCATTAAAGTATCCTATTGTCATCCAAAACTATTGTGTATATAAAATTTCAGTTCAATTGAATGCTTTAAAACGTGAGAAAAAACCTTTTCAAGTTTGAACACAAGTCGCCAAAAATGATCCCAACGCGGCTGTATTTATCATTCTTCAAATAATTAGTTTTAATCAATTAATTGTAATTAAATTACTTTATTGTCATCCATAATAATCATGTATATAAAATTTCAGCTCAATTGAACGCTTTAAAAATTTTATATTTTTCATAAATTTTTTTGTTTCACTCTTTTTTTAATTTAATGATTTTCATAAATTTTTTTGTTTCCTCTTATGTGTATATATGCTGCAAAACAGAATTTGTTCAAAATTTCATAAAAAAGGTAACCATTTAATTTTTTAAGGAAGAAATTTATTAATTGCTTTTAAAATGCTACTCCTGCTACAAAATTGATGTACATATATGAAATTTGATTTACAAGTAAGTCAAACTATTTATAACAAAAGTTGGTATGAGTTTTGCAATAAAATGATTTGTACTTTATACAATGCTTTTTTTATGAATGCTCATTGAAAATTCCTTAAAAATGTGTCAGTTCTAAATTTATTCTGTAAAAAATAAGTATTGCTTTCATTGAAAAATGCATACCAACTTTTGTTCCACGTACTATTAGCAACAAGTGAAAAAAATTTCCAAGTATTAAGACTCAATAGAGAATAAAAAGTCGTAGCATTTTAAAGGAAGACTAGTTATTTTATCTTTATGAGATAGTCAATTTAAAGTTTTAATTTGCCATTGGGATGTGAATAAAAACAAGCGCATATGTTATCACAACTCTGCGTTTTTAAACTTAGAGCTTTCAAATTTTGTGAGTTTTTAGAAAAGTATATAAAGAATATTATTTAGGCTAAAAAAATTAGTTTTGCCTTTTTTGACAATTGAATCATACTGTGTCTTCTTAAATAATTAGCAGTAATTTATTGTTGAATGAAGAGCTGAAAGTATAGATTATTAATTAAGATGTCCTGTTAAATAATTAACAGTATTTAGCTGCAAAAAGAATTGATTGGGGTAAAGTTTACTCGGAATGCAATAATATGGTTCTCGGTTCTCAAACTAAAGTCTTGTACGGATTGGTGCAATAAAAGAAAATATTTTGCTTTCGAAAATTAAGACGTATAGGTTATACATGATTATTGCTTAATTCAAATTAAGCTTACCGTTTTGTGCTGTTATTCTCTGTCTGGAAAGTTAATGTTCAATAAAAACATTATGTCATTAAAGTTTTTTTTTATTATTAGCAGTTAACAACTGCTTATTTATTCCAGGCCATTGTGCTCTGTATGTCTATATCGAAACCAAGCGAACGTGTAAAACTAAACAAGAAATCGCTGAGAGACAGTCATCGAATATTCCGATTGAAATTGAAATAAGAATATTTTTTATGTGAAATATATAATATATATCAAATAATCTGCTTGATATGTAAAAATACTATTAAATGTACCAAAATTATTGGTGTGAGCAGTTATTTTCAGTAAATAAATATCCTGTTAGAAATAGTATTAATGACGCTATACTTTGGTCAGTTTTGTAATTTTCAAAGTAATAAATACATATAAAATTTCTCCTGGAATAGGAAAAAGAATAGATGTCAAGTGTCAGGATGTAATCATTAATTTGTAGATCATGTCGAGTGATTATAAGGAACTGGAAACAATATCAAAGGCTAGATATATTGAAAAATTAACATGCAATAGGAACAAACTTCTCGATCCATTTGTTCAGAGAGTAAACAAAACATGTATATAATAAAAAGTTGTTGCTTCCAATCACTTTTGGAGACATTTTTATGTACCTTGTAGAAAAAGAATGAAGGGAAAAAAAGAGGAATTTAAAAAATTAAAGTTATTCCTGCATAATGTAATTCCAATATGTATATAATTTTATACAGTCAAAATTCCCTCTCGAGGGACTGCTAAGAGTGGAAATCACTGCAAAGTAGCAAGTTTGGGTGGTGATTATGAGAAGCACAGACTGTATAGAGTCAATGAACAAGCTCTCCGGTACTGTTAAAGAATATCGGTAGCAGTGGGCTTTCGCCGACCAGAAATTTGCCGCAACTCTATTTTAATTATTATTCAAGAAAATTAGTAAAAGTGAAAAAAAGCAGCTTTAAATTTTTTTATTGATTAAAAGTGCACTTTTCGTGTGATTTTCAGATCAAAATCTTATAAATTGTCAATATCAGTGGCGCACACAAGGGGGAGGGGCGTCCAGACCCCCTCCCCAAGGCCCTTGATTTTTTTCCCGATTGATTATAATTCTAAGTATATAGTACGAAAAATTTAATTAAGCATTTGTTATTAATGATTAATTTTGTTAATTAATGCTAATTATTTATTAAATAATTAGTATTTTACTGTATTTTGTTCCCGAAAATCAAAAGGAACTTGATACAAGAATGGTGAATTTTCGACCCCGGACCCCCTCCCCCCCAAAAATTCCTGTGTGTGCTACTGGTCAATATCAATATGCATGTCATGTTCAATTGCTAAATTTGAGAGCCTTAACGTGGATATAGTCGATCTGAGATAATTTTTGATTAATTTTAGCTTATATATAGAGAAGCTTCTCTCGCAATTGGCATTACTGATGGCAGATGTTAAAAAATGTTTTAACATTTTAACAATGTTTGGTAAGACATCTTCAACTTTGGACTCAATAATATATTTTAATAAACCCAGAGAGCAGGACCTAATGAGTTCTTTTTATAGCCTGGTTCTGTTAGAGCTACGAAAGCTCTTGTAGACGTACGCGCTCAAGTTGGAATTCTTCTTTATTAATGTCTTGAACACTGACGTAGCTAGTCCTGAGAGGACCCCGTATCAAAATTCCTCGAAGGCCCTCTTTTGGTGGACTCTCAATATTTTACGATTTTTTCTAACACATTTTGTGGCCCTGTATCATTGATACGGTGGTAACTACGCCCCTGGTCTTGAGGAGCTTCATCAAAGTTAAGTTCGTCCACGCTCAATAACACTTCAGTCCCTAAAAAAGCGTATTTCTGCTCTAGATTCTGCAACTGTTGTGATCTTTCTCGAATTTCAGCAGTTACTCTGTCTATTGAAGAAAACATTGTTCGCCTCAAGTTATCTTCGTACCATAACTGAACATTTTTACTTCCGTCGCCAAATATATGCTTCCTCCTGATTCATCTTGGGGGTTCAAAAGAATTTTCAAGCTCTTCACATAAATTATAGCATATATTAAAGTGTGATCCACGTATTCCTTTCGTTTTGCTTCTTATATGGTCTGTAAAGCACGTATTTTTTGAGCACATTAATGGATATTTCGTCCCTCTGTTTGCAAATAATTTTGAGCATCATTGACTTCACACAGTACCAGTTGCTAGAAGCCTAAGTAACATAAAAACGAATGCAATTGCATAGCAACTAATAAACTTTCTGTATCTGTGCGTGTAGTAAAGCTTTCACTCGTTTCCGTCAGTTTGTCCAGTGCAATTAAAGTTTCTTTGTAATGGTGTCTCATATAATTTACAGCTTCACCTCTAGTACTCCAACCTTATATCCTGAATCCTCTTCAATCATTTTCCTGTGGATCAAGAACTTCCCATCGGTGCGTCGCCGTAGAAGAAAAAAAGAGGGTGTGGCTGTGTCATGGACACGGCCGTATGTTGCACGTGAATACGTCGCGTAACGGGTAATATTTTTTATATAAAATATTATTTATGTTTGTCATAATTATGTTTGAATACTAAGAAGTCCTTTTGGTTTCCATGTTTTTTTATTTATGACGGCAACTATATCCTTTCAATGGGTTCAGGAAAGAAATCCAGTAAATAAATAATTCTTCTTTATAAGCGTAACAGCCTGTTACAGGTCTTGGCTGCCTCCACAGCTCACTTCCTCCAATTCCAACGATACGCAGCAACTCTTTGCCAGTTTTTAATATTTAGAGTTTTTAAGTCATTTTCAACATCATCTATTCACCTTGTTGATGGTCTTCCTCTTGTTCGAGATCCCATAGGATTCTTAAATGTGTAAGCTCTGGTTTGGTTGTTTTCAGGGCTTCTCCAGATGTGGCCTAGCCATCTGAAATTGTTACTTCGGATGACTTGAGTAACTTGAAGCTCTTTGTAAAGCCTTTATAGCTCAAAATTATATCTAGTACGCTAACATCCTTGATCTTTAACAGGCCCAAATATAGTTCTCAGTGCTTTTCTTTCGAAAGTTTTCAGAGCTCGTATAGTCTCCAAATTCAGCGTCCAGGTTTCACTAACATACAGCAGCACAAGCAAAATTAATGTCTTATATAATCTTAACTTTGTTTTTCCGCTGATAAATTTCGATCTTAATTGCTTCTTTAGTCCAAAAAAATATTTCTTAGCCGATTTTATACGGTTGTTTATTTCAGCTTATTTTGGTCATTAATAATGGTTCCGAGGTATATTTGAACTCACTAACCCTATCAAAAGAATGATCGTTTACAGAAAAAGAGGTGTTGTTTACAGAAGAGGGCAGTGTTTCCATGAACTTTGTCTTATCCTCGTTGATAGTGAGGCCCATGTTTGTGGCTGAGATTTCAAGGGCTTGAAAAGCCTCTTTCACTGCTTTTTCAGATCTTCCAATTATGTCAATGTCGTCTGCGTAAGCCAGTATTTGTAGTGACATATTCCACAGGGTGCCGCTTCGGTCCAAGTCACTCTGTCTCGGATACATTTCTCCAATACCAGATTGAAGAGCAAGCATTCAAGCGAGTCTCCCTGGCGCAGGCCTCTTTCTGTAGTGAAGGGCTCAGACAGATATTTTTGTATTTTAATCCTGCAGCGTACATTTTTTAAAGTAGCTTTCGTGAGATTGACAGGTGTTTTGGGTATTTTAAACTCAGTCATTGCTTCAATCATCTTATCTCTATTTATGCTGTCATAAGCAGCTTTGAAGTCGACAAATAAATGAAATGTTTTGATGTTATACTCCTTAGTTTTCTCCAAGATTTGTCTCAACTTATGATTCTGGTCTATGGTAGATCTCTGTGGTCTAAAACCACATTGGTAGTTTCCGATTACTTTGTCAGTATAAGGCTGAAGTCTTGCAAACAGCAAGTTGGAGAATATTTTATATGCCGTGTTAAGGAGAATAACTTCAACACATTGGAGAGTTAAAGAGAGTAACATAACGACATTCAAGTTGGTCTCCTTTTTTAAAAATGGGGCAGAGAGACAGAGCCTTCTTCCCATTCAATGGGAATTTTCTCAGTCTCCTACATTTTAGCCATAATTTTATGCAAGGCATTAACAAGTTCTGGTTCATCAACCTTTAAAAGCTCGGATGGAATGCTATCAGGTCCTGTTGATCTATTATTTTTTAATTTTTTAATAGCAAGGGTTACTTCGGTGAGATGGAAGGTGGTGGGTTTTCCTCATCTGCTATGATGTCCTGTTCAGTATGGACATTCTGGAGGACAATAGGACAATCTCTCCCCTCAAGCATATCTCGAAAGTAGTCTTTCCACACTTTAGTTACTTCATGTGGTTCACTAACGAGTTCTCCCCTCTTATTTCTACAAGATATAATTCTTGGCTTGAACTCACTTCTCATTCTATTAATTGATTTATAAAACTTTCGGCACTCATTTTGGCTGTTGTAGTTTTCCAAGTTCTTTTATGAATTCTCGAAAAAAATTTCTTTTTTCCTTCTGAGTAGTTTTTTCTCTGCTTTTCTCAGTTCTCTATATTTCTCTTCATGAGTTCTTGTGCAGTGCTTTTGCAACAACTGTAAATATGCTTTATTCTTCATTTCTGTCGCTTTTCTGCAGTCCTCATCATACCATTCATTTCTAGTACGACGTTCTAGACCAGGCACAGTCTCATTTGCAGATTTTAAGATTATTTCCCTTACAGATTTCCAATTGAAATCATTGCCTGATGAATCCAGTTCTGATATGATTCCCGCTGATAGCGTTAATTTATATTCTTTGAGAATATTCTTCTCCTTTAGCTTAGAGGTATCAGGTTTATAGTTGCCGTTCTCCCTCTTCGGAAAAAAATCTTGCACAATCTAAATCTGACTTTAGATCTGACGAGCATGTGGTCAGTGTCAACATTTGCGCCTCTATAGCTTCTTACATCCATAATGTTGTTCCGATGTCTCCTATCTATAAGTACATGGTCAATCTGGTTGTGGGTTTGACCATCAGGGGATATCCATGTGTATTTGTGCATTTCCTTATGTGGGAAAGCTGTACTAATGATGAATAGGTTTTCTCTGATACAGCAAAATCCCAAAGTCTCTGTCCATTTTCATTGGTTTCTTTGTGTAGGCTATGAAGGCCAGCATTGGAGCTAATAAAAAGTTCTCTCCCGATTTTAGCATTAAAGTCTCCGATAGCAAGTTTCATATCTTGAGCAGGACATGAATTATAACTTTTCATGAGTAAGTCATAGAAAAGATCCTTCTCTGTTTCGTCTTTATCATCAGTCGGTGCGCGGGCACAGATTCAGGTGGTGTTATAATGTCTTCCTCTCAGGCGGATTTTACACAGTCTCATACTTATGGCCTGAAAGTCAATGACAGTATTTCTCAATCTTTTATTCACAATGAAACCTACACCGAAATGGTGAGCTTTCTCCTGACAGCTGTAGTACAGTGTACAGTCTTTTTTATCCAGTTCCCAGCCATCTAATTAAATAAATAACTACTGTGTTATAATATAACTTTATTAATTATAAGTCCATGACATGAAAATTACGACAAAATACAGGTATTACCAAACGTTGTTAGAGAAGTTTCGATGCAAGAAAAATTAAACTCGCTGAGCATGAAGCCGGGCAATGAAGGGTCTTGTGAGACATTAACATTAAAGCCTCTGACTATCATAATTGGTGTAGTACAGTGTTTCTCTCTCAAACTTTCAATACTGGCGGCCCAATTTTCAATCGTAATTTTTGTGCCCCCTGTACAACAAAAATGTATTTACTGCAATAAAAATGCACTTTGAGAAAGAGACGCTAAAGTGTGTTACAATCCGATCTTAATTACAAACCGTACAAATTAATACGATAAGTATATTACATTTTGTGTATATGTAATTTTTAAGTAATATATATTTTAAGAAAATTACTTAAAATATATATTACTTACTTATTATTATGTTATTCTTCTTTCTCTAATTTTTAAATTGGAACAGATCGCAAAATGATATATTTAATTAAAGATTTATTTCCTTCAGCATTCATTTATCAAAGTACAAATGTCATTAGAAAAATAGTCTAGTCTATGTTGTTCTCTATCATATCCATCACATCTGGCATTATAGGGTACGTTTGGGTGAGTCTGGGAAACCTATCGGACGTCTGCGCAAAACATGTAAAAATGCTTTTCCTCGTACAATCCCAGTCAGTTTTGGTCGATTCGATACTCCTATAGCTACCGAATCTAGCTTGAATGTACATTTTTTTTAATTTACACATTAATTGTAATTCACGGTAATTAAGTATTTACGGCAGTAGAGAGATTAAAACAAAATCATACATACATTTTAAGTCGTAAGCAAACATTCGATGATAATAAAGAATCAACAAGTACACAGACGAGCATGGTTCCGAAAATTAAATCAAGACGATATTCTCAAAAATACTTAAATTTTGGATTTACCACTACTAAAGTAAATGATGGGAAAAAAGCCCCAGCTCGATATGTGTTAAAACTTACAAATCTGTAGAACAACATGTGAAAGTTGTTTTTAAAACGTAAAATCATTTAGCTATGTTGGCAAAGAATTTTAAAAAGTATTTTCTGGATGAGGACAGCTTAGTAGCAAGTTACGAGTGGATTAGGGATCTATTTCAAGATACTCCAGAAGGGCTCTCAACTTCCGAAAAAGAAATCTTCATAGATTTCACATCCAGTGAAAAATTAAAAGGCAGTTTTGTAATAAATCCCTCTTTGAATTTTGGGTAGAGGTGGATGCTGAATTTTCTGCACTGAAAACAAAAGCACTTCATATACTATTACCATTTTCAACATCCTACCTTTGTTAAACTGGATTTTCTGTGGTGGCTGCTTTGAAGACAAAATATAGATCTCAGCTAAATATAGACAAATAACTCAAAGTGTCAATTTCTGATATTAAACCTTCCTTTGAAAAACTTTCCTCTACAAGACAAGCCCATGGAAATTTCTAATAATTATTAAACTTTTTCTTAATTTATTAATAAGAAATTATTTATAAAATACCTTCTTCAGTACTGATACATTAAACGTATACTGGCTGAAACACCAACTCTTCGCACGAGTTCATTTTTTAAAAAAAAAAGCATTATTTCTGGTATAATTGCTGAACTGTAAGGAGAGTAAAACTGCGTGCACGACATTGTATACAAAAATGTAAAATGATTTTTTTAGATAAATGCTATAATTGTAAATAACTGCTTAAAAGAACTGATTCACATAATTAGCATTTAAAATTAATGTTAAATAATGAAAAAGAATATAAAATTCCGATGAAGAATAATTGTGTTACTTTTT
Organism: Trichonephila clavipes; assembly: GCA_019973935.1. NCBI lineage: Eukaryota > Metazoa > Arthropoda > Arachnida > Araneae > Nephilidae > Trichonephila > Trichonephila clavipes. Next base: position 68,665 of record BMAU01002742.1, on the reverse strand, counting down.
AACATTTAAAGCGAGAAGACTTCAAAATGTTTTAACCCGGGAGTAGGCACGTACTCGATACTAACGCTAATGGTAGTGCGGGGGGACTCAGTCACTGCAATCATTTGTTTATAATTATTTTTACTGCACACGATTCAAATCGGAATTCCAGTGAATAATTTAATTAAGAGAAGGTATACTTACCTTCTTTCAAGGACTATTCAATTCTTTGATGATTTGAGAAAAAATCCAATAAAACTGAACTAAAATGATTCAAAAGTACAAGACCATAATAAAGGACGCAAATCAGATACACTTTTCACTAATATTACAGAAATGTTAAATTACAATCAATTCTTTTCCAAATATCGTAAAACTCTTTATTATTTACCATTTCCCTAAGCGAAAAGCAAACACATAAAAATGGGACGGAACTAATATTGAACTAACCATACCATAAGTTTGAAGGTCAATCAAATGATTAGCAAATGTATTATGCAGCCTGGCTGAAAAGTGAATCATGTCTTCCTCTTTTTCTACAAATAATGTACAGTATTTGAATAATAATTACAGTGATGAATTGTTTATCTTAGGATTTTCTCAGGGTCTGGGTTTCGTTTTTTCTTTTAACGAGTAATATTTTATGTTAAAACGTAATAAAAATATCTCTCATTTAGGAAACCCAATTTTTTAACGCATTCCATATGGCTATAGCTTCGGCTGTGCAAATTGAAATCATTTCTTTTAGTATGAAATTTTGTCGAACTTTTTTCTTAGGGATCAAAATTCCTATTGATGTTTGATCAGTATTTTTAAACCATCTGTTGCTATTATGATATTGTTATTAAATTTGGGCTGAATGTAATCATTAAACATATTTTGTACTATGTCATCTGGAAGATCCTTGTTTTGAAATGGTAGTTCATGAGTATAGATGTTTATTTTGCGATTTTCGTAGATTGGTGGAGGAGGGATCCATTGAAGAATATCTACTTTAGAGATACATAATTCTTGGAGCAGGTTGATCGTCTCTTGAAAAATACTAATATCTTTTTCTCTATATTTATAAAAAATGTTATTTATATCCCAAAATAATCTTGCATTCGGTGACCAGTTTTTTAAATCAGTTTGTTTAGTAATGAATTTTTGGCAAAGGAAACTATGGCAATTATTAATACTTTCATTCATAGACTCTGCTCTTAATAAATCTAACGGGGTGTTTCTTGGGAGACCTTAGGCTAAATGTAAGGCAGCATTGTAAATCAGTTCTAGTTTTTGTCTGTTGCTATTGCTAGAAAAGGGAAAAAAAAAGTTGACTTCCATAGTCAAAGATAGAACGGATTGTGGCATTAATAATATTTAAACGATGATCAGATCTTGTTCCTATTTTCGGAGAAAATAAGACTTTAATGGCATTTAAATATTTGAATCCTTTCTGACGTAGGTAATTAATATGATTTTTCCAGGTGATATTGGGGTCGAAGATGATACCCAGGATTTTCAGACTCTTCACTTCGGGAATAGGTTTGTCGCATATTTTAAGTAATGTAGGTATTGTGCTTCTTTTTCTGGGAATGTTGATTAGACTGCTTTTTTCTGGAGAGGTGGACAATTTCCATTTTTTACACCAGACTGAAATTTTATTTAAAGATTCTTACATTTCGCCTATTGTTTTATTCCAATTTGTACCACTATTATATAAAAATATGTCGTCAGCATAAACCAGAAGATGGATGCCGTGTTGAATTTCAAAAATATCTGTCATATAAATCATAAAAAGGAAAGGACTCAAGATACAACCCTGGGGTACACCATAATTGTTTTTAACGATTTTTGAAAAAATGTTCCTCTATTTGATCTGAATTGTTCTCTGATGTAAGAAGTTTTGAATCCATCGTAGTAATCTACCAGAGTATCCAACTTTGTTTAATTTAGAAATAAGGCCATTTGGCCACACTGAGTCATATGCTGCTTTAATATCCAACGCTACCAAAATAAAATATTCTTTGCGTTCTCTAGTCAGTATAATGTCATGTTGTAATTGAAGTAATGTATTAATGCTGCTTCTGTGAGGGTAAAAACCATGATGATTAACATGAAAAATTTTATTTTGAAAACTGAAATCTAGCATTCTATATGTAGAATCATTCTTTCTAATAATTTGGCAATTACTGAAGTAAGAGATATAGGATGGTATGACGAAACTTCCTTGGGATTTTTGTGAGGTTTTATGAAAGGTAGGATAATTGTGTGAGTCCAATCTTTAGGAATTTGACTTGAAGACCAACTGTCATTAAAGGATTTCAGAAGGAGATTTATTGCTTTGATGGGGAGATGGTTGATTGTTTGGAGAGAAATGTTATCATGCCCTGGACTGCTGTTCTTTTGATGAGATATTGCTATTTCTAATTCTTTTAAAGAAAAAGGTTCATTAATATCCTGGCTATTGTCCAGAATAGAAATATTTGGAATACTATTGTTGTTTTGTTTTGCGTAATATTGCAAAAAACAGTTTGCTTGGGATTGTTCGTTTGTTAATATGGTTCCGTTATTTTCAATAATATTAAATGAAGAATAGTTAGGATTTGTTCTATTTTTGATTATTCGGATTATTTTAAAAAGAACTTTAGGAGAAGATATTTTTTCGCATGTATTGTGCCAAAAATTTTCTTTGCAGGCTTTGATTGTTCGCTTTTGCGCTTACTTCTTTATATTTTATCCAGTCTTCTTTAAAGTTTTCCTTGCTTTATTAAGGAGTTTTCTTTTTTTGGCTCTTAAATGCCCGCATGCTTCTTTCCACCATGGAGCTCTTGAACTGATCTGTTTTTTTTATTCTTGAAATAAGATTTGAGCTTTTTTAATTTTTTTATGATATCTATATTTATGTTTTCATTTAAATTAAAATTTTGTTGAATAATATTGATAAATTTGTTCCAATTTGTTTTTTGTTTAAAATTATTAGTTGCTGAGCTGTTTGTACTTTTGTAATTAATAATTATAGGAAAGTGGTCACTTCCAAAATTATCGGTATTTGTGGACCAAGATAAATCATAATTTAAATCTATAGATGCTAAAGAAAGATCTATAAATGTAAAAATTCCCGATGATTGGAGATAAGTTGGACTTTTATCGTTTAATATTATTAAGTCACTTTCAATGATCCAGTCAAAAATCTTTTTTCAAGAAACACTGGAATTTTTTGATCCCCATATCTTATGAGATGCGTTGAAATCTCCCAATATCAAACTGTGATTATCAATATATGATGCTATTTTAGATAAATTGATGTTTTTTAAGTTACCCGGTGGGATGTATATATTAAAAATTGTGACAGGAACTAAATCCATCTGAACTCTGACTATTAAAATTTCTCAGCCTTTACTAATTTCTGAGAATATTTTTATTGCGCTAATATCTTTATTTAAAACTATCAATAACCCTCCTCCTCTTTTGATTTCTCGATCAATTCCGAATATATTTTTATTGGGAATTGTGAAAATATCATTTGGATGTAACCAAGTTTCTTGAATTATTAGAATACTTGATTTTTGAAAAATTGGCGCGAAAAGAATATCCGACCTCTTTTTTTTTAATTCCACGTAACTTCCATTGGATTATATTCATGATTTAAAACGGAAAAAAGGTGCGATACTGCGAATTAGTTTAAATATTCAAAAAAGAAAGTAGATTAATATTGAGTTTTTAGCGAGAATATAAGAAAATTTGATTTATTTAAGTTTTTTTATTTTTTCCTACTACACTTTCTAATGTATTTCCTCTCTGGTCTGATATTTTCTTGAATCTTTTTGCTTTTTCATTCTGTTTTCTATTTATTAGACAATCATCATCTTTTGGAATTGTTATATTGGATGCAACTTTTTTAAGGTGGATTCCATAGTATTCATTAGGGAAGAAAAGCTCAAATTTATTTGTGCTACCACGGTATTCAGTTCTGTCGTGAAGCGTTGTACTATTTGTTCTAATTTCTTTTCAAATATGTTATTGTTTTCTTCAAATTTCAACTCTAATTTCGCAAACTTTTTTTCAAGATTTTCTATCTTCTCTGTTTGATCATTATAGGTTTTGGCCGAGTATGATGTTTTTTTTTTTCCATTTGGAATTTCTCAATTGCTACGTTTCTCGAGATTTTTGTTGCTGTACTTTAATTTTTAAGATTTCAACTTCCTCTTGATATCTTTTGCAATCTTTATCGTTAGCATCATGCTCCTCTCCACAAGAGCTACATTTTTTTATTTTTATTTCTTTGCAATCGTTTTCAGAGTGGTTTAGTGAACAAATTCGGCATTTTATTGAGCTTCTACAAAATTTTTGAATGTCTCCAAATTTCCAACAGTTTGTGCATTGCCTAGGTTTTTAATAGTAGAGATTAGTTTTAGTCATTTCAAATCTTATTGGAACTCTTTCAGAAATACTGCATCCAATTTGGGTAACTTTAACTGTTTTGGTAGGTTTAAATCCAGATTCTGTTTCTTGGTAAAACGTTTGATATCAAAAATTGCATAATTGTAATTTTCTAATTCCGATTTTATGTCGTCTATTGTATATTCTGTGTCTATTCCTTGTAATATATAACTACTGGTTAGGCCAATAAAAGATAATCTTGTACTTATTTTTACACCATTAATTTCTTTAATTTTTAAAGCTTTTTTGGTGGTCTCGCAATTATTTGTTTTAATTATGATCTCGCCGTTTCTTGTTTTGCTTATACTCAGAATACTTTTTTTAATTGTGAACGCTTTCATTATGCTTTCTTTTAGTTTAAGTGGAATACCATTCTGAAAGTTATTTTCTGACCTTAAGAAAATTGTTATATTTGGACTCGTATTTAAATTTTGTCTTTTCGCAAACTTGGTCAATAGTTCTATATCTGTTAAATTACACCTATATTTATTGAATGAAAAATTAGAGTTTGTATTTTCTACCTCCATATTATTATCTGGGTGAGGGTAGTCATCCATTTTGTCTTCCCTACTCCAACACTCAAAAGGAGGAAGGCGGACAACGGCTCCTGAACTTGCTCGTGAGCTCTCTGTTTTGTCTGGAAGAATAATTTCAACAAAAACAGTTTACAGACGTCTTGGAGAGACTGGTCTACTCCCGACGTCTAGTTTTATGTGTCCCTTTAACTATATCCAACATGAAAATCCGGTTATTGTGGAGCCGGGTGAGTGAGTGAGTTAATATTAACGTCGCACTGTTCAGCTGAACGAGGGCTTTTGGCGACGGACCACGTAATTTTGAACCATGGTCAAGTGACGTGGACGGCACCTGAGCTGGCACCCCCCTCTCCTAACTACCACACCACACCAACGGGAGGACGTTTCAGCTCTCGACAGATTTAACGTGCATCGCTGCCCTACACGGCGGGTCTTTAGTGGTACTGGGCTCGAACTCATGACATGCCTGCCATGGTCGGATACCTTAACCACTGGGCTACCGCAGCCCTATATTGTGGAGCCGGAAACATTAGTTTTGGACACCACAAGAATGGAAGTGTGTTCTTTTTAGTGATAATTCGAGATTAACCAAAGTGTTTCTTGTAGAGTCTTCATCTGGAGAAAAAGTGGAACTTGCTTTCACTCCTCCCAAGTAACAAAAATCAATATTACTATCACAAAGAAAGTGGTGCCTACCATTCTGGTAAAATTGCAGCACATTAACAACAACCTGCGTGAGAATTTATAGGAAAATAACTGAATCCAGCTTGCCGATGTTGTCTATAGGACCCTTGGTTCTATTAGTTATCGTCCGTGACAAAACACCAACCAACAATGGACAGAATTTGGTGGCAAAGGAATCCTTGTGTGAGGTGGCATAATGTTGTGCAATCGTACACCACTGTACATCTTTGATACGAGTACTGTTGATTTACAGCGCTGTGAGGATGGGGTCCTTGAAGTCTATGTGAGAATGTTTTTGGTTTTGTGGTCCCGGACAACATATTTATGGAAGATAACGAGTGGGGGCACAAAGATCTCTTTTCTTGATGAATTTCATTTAGAAGAGGATATTCACCGTATGGATTGGCGTTCGAGATCTACAGATCTCAATCATACAGAACATGCTTGAGTTGATTTAGGAAAAGGGATTTCTCGGAGTAACGCCCCCCCTCAGAATCCCTCAGGTATTAAAATTAGCGCTTTCAGAAGGATGGGTTTTGTTGTCACAAACATTATTGACACCCTCACAAAGAGTATGACAGCTCGTTGTCAGACTTGTATATATCGGCTCACTTTGGTTATACTCCATATAAGACATAATTTTTCCGAGTTGCCTCTGATTCATGGTGTTATGTTATAAAATTCTTTCTTACACTATTATAGGTCTCTATGTCTAATATCGTGGTAACATATTGAATAGTTGATCATTTCTTTTTTTTTAACCTTAATTTTAGACTTGAATGGAATTCAAATATTTAATGCTTTAAAATATTACAAAAGTGTTTTCTTTTTTCTTTTTAAATTTATTGCTTAATTTGAGAGTTGCACACTTGAATTTTTTGAAATGAAGACATTTTGTAAAAATAATTACCGATAATTGTTATGGACAGAAAAGAATAAATATTGTACCATTTTGAAATAATTTCCTAGCGTAGTATGCAATATTTTTCTTTTTATAAAAAGCCAAAATTAGGAGACATCGTTTTCTCAAACCAAGACTCAAACTACGTTAATTTTAACTAAGCTAGGAAAATATTTCCTCGGGAATGATGATCTCGTACGATCTGTTGTAGTCGGACAACCTCTCTGGCCAAGAAATTTAACTTTATTTAGTTTTTATTATTCTATTCTAAAAAATTAAGCGAAGAGAAATTGTTTTCCAAATATTTTCATTCTTGTAGTGTAATAACACATAACTTTTTAATTCCAACTATTAGCTCACGCTCTCTATTTATTTATTTATTTATCTTGGTGGAAATTTCAATCGTTAATAAAAAACATTTTGTAGCGTTCAATTGAGCTGAAATTTTGTATACATGATTATTTTGGATGACAATACAGCAATTTATTTATAATTAATAAAAATTAATTGATTAAAACTAATTATTCAAAGAATTACAAATACAGCCACGTTGGCTTCCTTTTTGGCGACTTCTGTCAAAACTTGAAAAGATTTTCTTCTTACATTTTAAAGCACTCATTTGAGCTGAAATTTTCTATACACTATTGCTTTGGGTAATAATATGATAATTTAATGATAATTAATTAAGATTAGTTGACTGAAGCTAATTATTTAAAGAATTACAGATACAGCCACGTTGATTTCATTTTTAGCGACATGGGCCAAAACTTTAAAAGATTTTTTTTCTCACGTTTTAAAGCTTTCTGTTGAACTGAAATTTTATATATATATATATGATTGTTTTGAATGACAATACGATACTTTTTAATGATAATGAATAAAAATTAATGAGCACTTAATGTTGTGATTCTGTCATATGTATGTACATATTTATATTAATTACAACTATTTAATAAAAAGTAACTAAAATTTTTCTTTGTTGATCTAAGTAGGAATTGACTTTAATTTTTTTTCATATATTATATATATATACTTGTTTAAAACCAAATTAATTGCATTCAAAATTTTCATCTAGTTCTATTGTAACTTTTTTACTTTACTTCTTTTCAAAAATTTCCCCCTGCAAGATATAAATTCTGTTATGAGATGAAACGACGCTGTGTGAAAATGAAAGAAACAAATTAATACATGAAGTTGCCATGGGAACGAAGAACAATGCGAGAATATCTTTCCTCACCGTCTCTAGGATTCTATGTAGGAATAATTTGTACACACATATATTTTTGCTACTTCTCTCTTATGCTGAGAAAAATTGAATGTCGAATGTAAATTTCCGTAACTCTTAGAAGCAGCGTAACTTTAGATATATATCTTTGAGGTATCCAAGACATTAAGAATTATTATTTAATCTTTTTTTCTGCTTCTAGAACGAGAGAGGAAGCTTCTGGACCAATAAGTAAGTGCGATTTTCGTACCTAAGAAAACTGTCCAACTTTTTACAAGTGATTCAAATTGTTACTCAAGTGCATATGATTTCTGTTTACAAAAATTGTCTTTAAAAGGATCTAAAGCCTATTAAATAATTTAAGCTATTTAAATAATTCATTTAAAAAGATCCGCTTTTACTATTTGATAAAACTGATTATGTACGAAGAAAATCGATTTTTAATCCATAAAAGTTTCTTCAGAAAATAAGTATTGTTTGTGCCTGGATATGTTTACACTATCAACTTTAGAGAAAAATGTCCAAATTTCTAGTATTTTAAATACAGATTGAGTGTAATATTTGCGGATTAAATATTTTGTGATAAATTATTTTGTGATCTAAACCTCAACTGTATGACCATTTGATTGAGTTTTGAAACCTTTAAAGAATGAGAATCAATTAATCTAACCAGTTTTTAAATATCAACTCGTTATGATGGATTCCTAGTTCTGTCCATGATTCTATTATCTGAAACTATGTCAGGATCTAACTTGCTCAGAAACGAGTCACTTTTAGTTTAATACAGCAGAAAAGTTTGAAAAAGTTCAATCATTTTATGATGAGCAAATTATTGACATTTGTTCATTTTCATCAATTTTTAACATCAATTTAACAACAACTTTTGATTTATTTCTTATAAAAAGGAATTAACAGAAACTTTATAAATAAAACACGGCAAAATGTGTGAAAAAATATGAAAAACTGGATTTCAATTTATTTATAATAATATTGATTTTGGCTCACAAGAGATATGCAGCAACAAAGGTTCTCTTTTAGCAGCAATTTAGTTAAAAATCGATCTGCAATCTTATATTCATTTTACTTAGTTCATATTCATTTCTCTAATTCATTTCTTAAATTAAACTTGAAGAGAGACACAGAAAATATCAATATTTTAACCACTGATATAATGCATTGTTTCATATTTCTAGCCAGTATTAAAAAAGTATTCTTAGCAAGAAAATTTATTAATTTTTCTATTTATTTTATTTATTTATAGTATTTTTAATGAAATCTGTTTCCAGTGTGCCTTGTGTTAATATTTTGGCGAAGATATTTTTTCCTACTTAATTTGGAAAGTTTTTTTCTAAAAAAACGAAAGAAACGGGTGGGAAAAATTCGCAATGTGATATTTTTTAAATAATTTCTTTTTTCTTAATCGTAAGGATTACACACTTTCACAATAAAATACCCGCCCCCCTCTCTCTCCACATTAATATTTACATGTAATTTAGAACATTTTTATAAGATTTAACTGTAACTATTTTTCAAAATTCAAAGAATAAAAACTCTTCGAATTATTTGACCTTTTTCTCAAGATTTTGAGCACGTTTCATGTATTTATTTTCGTCAACCTATTGTGTCACAAAGCATGAGTTACAGCTTTATTTTATAAGATTTAACTGTAACTATTTTTCAAAATTCAAAGAATAAAGCTCTTCGAATTATTTGACCTTTTTCTCAAGATTTTGAGCATGTTTCATGTATTTATTTTCGTCAACCTATATATATATATATATATATATTTATTTTCGTCATGAGTTACAGTTTTATTTTTAGCAACTTTCATTGTTTTCATAGACTCTTTTGAAAGGTGAAAAGCTTTCTTTTGTATGTAACCTGAGTTTAAGAAACAGTTGATAAGGAAAAAAGAGAACAGTGAAGAATCTAGATTGTATTAGTTAGAGTTTAACATTGTTTCGTTTAAAAAAAACTAAGATATAATATAAGTAAAATAATGCATTAATTTTTTGATGCACTCGTCAAAATAATTACTCGTCGTTTGATTTGTACACACTCTTGTCAATAGTCTTTATTTGTGTATATGTTTTGCGCGGAATGTATCCACCGTATTTACTTCCCACAGCTCCATTGATATAGTGCGGGAGAGTGATCAGATGTCTTGACTGCGTTTCAAAATTATGAGGTCCGTCACAAAAACTTCTCGCGTTGTCTCTGAGAGCGAAGTCAAAGGGCATCCATCCGCAGTCTCTGACGGAGGCGTGGCTACGATAGCCTAATGATTGTGGTTGGTGAGTTACGGTTACGAGTCTTGGCGCCACTCAAGATCGGTCTTGTACACGTTAAATCTGTTAAATCTGGCTAATACATGTTAAATCTGTCGAAGTCAAGTTAGTTTGTGAATAGCGTCGCACTGTTCAGTTCAGCTTTGGGGTGGCGGCGGTAGCCGGTGGTATAGGTATCGGATCGTGGCTTGCCTGGTCAGGGCCGTTTGCACGTTAAATCTGTCGAGAGCTGAAACGTCCTCCCGTTGAAGTGTGGTGTGGTAGTTGGAGAGGGGTGCCACTCAGGTGTCGTCCACGTCATTGAAGACGACACCCTGAGCTGCCATTCCGTTAATATTAAATCCTAACTACCACACCACACCAATAGAAGGACGTTTGAGCTCTCGATAGATTCAACGTGAATCGCTCTCCTACACCTTCAGTGGTACTAGGCTCGAACTCATGATACACCGGCCACGAGTTTGTTACCTTGACCACTAAGTTACAGCGGCCTCCTGTCGAAATCAAAGCTCCTCCAATTGGCATGGTTGTCATAGTTTGAAAAGGAGTGGTGCCAACTCAAGTGTCATCTTCGTCATTTGACCTAGACTCAAAAGGACGTGGTCGGTCGCCAATAGCTCGAACCCACGATCAGTTAAACATTAAGCTTGTTGCGTTGCTGTTTGTTGACATATTCTCTAGATTTCTATGCAATTTTACACTTTTAATTTTCTTTGTAATTGTAGGAGATTATGCAGGTTTAATTCGTCCATTTCAACCATTGCAAAAAGAAATCGCCCAATGTTTCGATACATGCAATCATATTTTGATGTCAATTCTTTTTTGGCTTTGTATAGTCAACTAATTGAATCGAACGGGATGGATAAAATCTGAAGCTCCACATCCTTCATCATGTCTTGAACAATTTTGCAAGACGTCGCTGAGGAAGGTCTTTACTCATTTACGCATTAAGGTGTAAGTAAAACAAATGTTGAGTTACTTCATCATTTGTCAAGGTTTTAGTTTTTAAATCAATTGTTTCTTTTATTAAAATTGCCCTTTAAAGCAAAACGAGGACTACTGACAAATGGCTTTCGTTATTTCGAATCATGGTCAAGTGACGAGGACAACTCCTCAGCTGACAATCTCTCTCCGAATTTTCCCATCACGTCAACGGTTGGATATTGATCCACGTCACATTTAACGTGCATCGTCCTCTCTTTACTGAGGGTTTTTGGGGGAATTAGGGCTCGAACATGAGACACTCCAACCACTAGTCCGAATGATGAGGATGATATTTAGCTGGCACTCTTTTATCTAAAATTGAATATATACTAATTAAATTATCTTGTAATAACTGGAAGGAGAATAATATCCTCTTTAAGCTGCAGGAGTGGGAATAAAAACCAAACTTAAAAGCTTTTCCCTTAATTGATAGCAACCGAGTGGAATTTTTTAGCATGATTTTTTGGACGGCTTTACAGACTATTAATAATTCTTTTTATTCCAACCAAGATACATACGTAAGGCTAATTAAATTACATCTGAAACAAAATCCCCTATTTACCATTTAACTTTTATATATATATTTCCCGATTCTTAATAAACACCCAATTATTTGGCAGTTCATTAAATTTTATAGTCTCCATAGGCCACCCTTCTCTCAAATAGAAAACTAAAAAGTGTTACTTAACAGTTCTGGCCGTAAGAATTCATCTTTACTTGGAGTTGATTTACTCTCATCGAAAGATGTGTCGATTGCTGGCTGAATCTTTTACAAAAGCTTGATGTTGACTTGAAGCACCACAGCTTGAAGCCTGCAGGAACACGTCCCTGAAAAATGATTTTTTTCTTAAAATCTTTCTTCATTTTTATAAAAAAAGCGAACACCAACTATCATAAAATTGCTGTAGAGAACTATTATAAAATATCCCGAACGCTGTATCAACGTTGTATCTCTAAGTGGACGGCTGGTTTGCCGTGAGTAAAAGAAACGCTCTGATGGCGAAAAAGGAAAGAAAAAGAAAAAAAAGGAAAATGCAACCACATTTAAAAAATGTGTGGAAAGATGTACAATACCGTGAATTCGACCAACATCAAATACAATATTGAAGGAGCAACATCGAAAAAAATTACAAAATCAAATTATTGGACAACAAAATGGGGATTACCGTGAACCACAGATCTCTGCACTAAGAAATAGCGGTCAGTAAAATAACTAGTTTCATTTAAGTAATATAGAAGTGAATGAGTTTCGCTTACCAAGACTTTTTATTGGAGAGGAGTAATATGATATTATATTAAAAATATATATATTTTGTGTTAAGTTATACTGTTTGTATTAAGAAAGATAAAGTAGAGTTATTACAATTTTGGGGGGAATTTTTAACGTATTTCATTACTATATTTTAACATATTAAACGAGTTTGCAATTTTGATTTTAGTTATTTGAGTTTTAAGGTTGAAGGATGTCATTTTAGTTATTAGAGAAATGACTCTAATGAACTAATACAAATGATATGGATTTTGATGTGAAACAAAAAGAAAGTCACATTGCATTCTCTTTTCTTTAATGAATTTCATTAATTTTTGTTAATTATCTTATCCATCAGTAAATGTATTGTATTTAATTTAATCTTTTTTCATTTTGAAATTGTGGATTTTGATATGATGAACACATATCAGGATTCAATGTTTCTTGAAATTTTCCTTATCTAAATAAAAAATTCAATCGTTATGATTTTTGTAGATGTCTTGAATCACTAAGAGGATAAACTTGTTTAGTTTGATTTGTACACCTCTTATAGTTTTCATATTAGCATCCCTGAACACCTGTGATTTGATCACGCAGATTTCTCAGAGAAATGTATTTGAAAAGAAATAGTATGTGTGATACAATTCATATTAGTGAATGTGAGATCTAAGAGAAAGAGAAGAATTTGTCTAAATGAAATGAATAAACTTAAAAAGTTATGGCGAGATTCAAAAAATATTTTATGTGATATTTTTAAGTAAAGGTGCATATTGTGAATTTTTTACATCAAGTTTTATTTGTCGTTGAAAAGTGAATGCTAGAAGTGATGATAGACTTATTTCTATAAATGAGCGCACTTTTTTGAATCAAATACAGTGGGTAAAAAAAGTATTGGCAATTGTCTATAATTGATCATATTAGCTAACAAAGGAAATGATTGACAATTTTAACTGGACATAACGAACACAGGAGGTAATAAACACACAAATCTATTGAAACTTTCATTTACACAAAATATACAACAAAAACGTAAATTTGCATGTCAAAAAAGTATTGGCAAAGCTCTAACTGTTATGCAAATTTTGTCATGTTGAGGTCACGTGTTTAGACTGATAAGAAAGCCTGTTAGTATAAAGTCTGCAGTGCTATTTAAAAATTTTTTAAAACGTTATTTTGTTAATGCTGTAATAAAATGGCTTCGAAATCGAAGGAGTTGGATGTTAATGTTAAAAGCATGATTATTCAACTCAGAAATGAGGGTTCAACTTATCGTGCTGTAGGAATACAACTGAATATAAGTTTATTTGCTGTGTCAGAAGTGTTGTAAAAAAGTTCAACGAGACATTGTGCCCAGAAAATAAGGTTAGAAGTGGACGGCCTGGAATATTTTCTGCAAGGGAGAAACGTAGCATTATCAAAGAGGTTAAGAAAAATCCCAAAATAAATGCACCCCAGTTTTTAGTGTACAGACTATACGGAATGAGGTTATTATACTTCATTTCGGAAAGAAACAGAATAAAACAAAATCTGATGAGTTTTGGAACACAGTTATACGAAACGAAGTTTAACATTTTCGTCCAAACACCGAACTGGAAAAACAACATTTAACACTAACTTTTGGACGTCTTACTGTCACAACTACAATAAAGAGCTCTTATAACGTGTATAAAATAGAATATTGTTTAGTGTGTTGAATAGTGTATAAGTTGTTATAAACCTTTTTAATAAATTATTAATCATTTTATTTTATTATTGTCTATATTTTAATGTTTTTAATAGTGTATTTCATTTATGCAAAATTTTATGAAACAATGTTAGATTTTAATACGATGGCTTAAGAATAGATTTATTATCTTAGAGAGTACATTTACTATCTTAGTATTTTTATGATATCACACATGTATTTTTTTCTCAATTGTGTTATTGTTTGACATGATAATATTTTCGAATACACATACAACAATTGGATCAATAACATACTAGCAATAATACAAATGTAACATTATGAAAGTATAAGAGGAAACGTGCAGCTCCTGTCCTGGAAGCCAATTATATTTAAAACGCTAATGTAAATTTTCTGTGTAAGGAGATTCATTTTTATCAATTAATATTTTAGAAGTATTATTATTTTGTCTATTGTTGTACTTTCGATTATTTATACAGTAGAACGTCGTTTATCCGAATCAATTGGGACCGGGCACCGTTTGGATAACCGAATGCGATCCATGTAGTATATGAAACTGGACACTATAAGAGTAGTGAAAATCATCACATACGGGAAACGTGCTTGAAGAAAAAGCAAAATAGGTGCAAAATGCCGCAATTTTATTTTTATTGTGTCACTTATTTTTCGTTGTACCATTGAACACCTTCGGTTTTTCGCTGCAAGGTCTCTAATTCTCTAGAGCAGCAGTAGTTGAGTAGGACAGCACTCCATAGCTGTCTCTAACGCACAAAAAGCGTTAGCATTTGATGGACCCTTGCTACTGTTGTTGTTGTCCTTGACTTCGTCCGTTACAACGTCGACAAATTCGGATTCTTCTTGCACGGAAGTCACAATCTCCTCATCATTTAGCATTTGAAATCCATAATCTTCTGCATCGCATGCCCTCCAGGTTTCTACATCTTCATCGCATTCTTGAAATTCTGAGATTGATTGGACAAAGTCGGTATTCTCCTCCCTGTGGTCGTCATTGAAGCCTTCGAAATCTGGCCACGGCTTATTCCATGCATTTTCATATACAGTACATGTAGTTGACAAAAAAACTGGTCGGGATATTTGATGCTACGGATAATAAACGTTCGGATAAATGACGTTCTACTGTATATTTTGATTCTATTATTCTTATTACTTAAATCTTACCTACCGTGTGTAGTATTTTTTTTCATACGATGTTGTGTATTGTTTTGTACACATGGATAATAAAGTAAGTTTGTAAGAGAGCAAACTCATACCAGTGACTACCTATTAAAATTGGGAAGGGGGGGCTAATGTAAGGCTAATTAAATTACAACTAAAAGAAAATCCCTTATTTACCATTTAACTTTTATTTTCCGTAACACCTTCGAGTCTTAAATTAAACTCCTAATTATTTGGTAGTTCATTAAATTTTATAGTCTTCACATGCTCCTTTCTCTCTCTCAAATCGAAAACATAAACTAAAAAGTGTTATTTAACAGTTCTGGACAAGTATTCAGCCCAATTAAAATCTTCACTAGGCGTTGCTTTTCTCTCAGCGAAAGATGTGTCGATTGCTCGCTGAATCTTTTACAAAAGCTTGAGGTTGACTTGAAACATCATGTATATATACAATTTCGGAATTTTTTTTATCTCACTACAATCTAATTCATCATACAAGTCGATAAAAAAAAGCTTTACCTTCCATAAAAAAATTTCATTACAATCCATAATTTCAAGAAATGTGAGAAATATTGATTTCAAACAGATATAAACAGTATAATAAACCTAAGCATTTATTTATTTATAAAGAACCATTTTTACATTTATTAATCAGGCTTAACTTTATGAGGCTCTGCCAAGTTATTTATAGACTACGGAAACCTAGTGATCATGTTCCTGGACTTTTGGCAAGCGCGTCATGAGTTTGAGCCCCGTTGCACAGAAGAATAGAATGGCTGATACACGTTAAATCTGTCGAAGCTCCAAGTACTCACGTTGGAATGGTATGGGTGTCTGAAGAAGGAGAGGCCACTTTATGTGTCGTCCTTGTAACCAGTTCGAAATTACAAGGTCAGTCAAAAAGAGCCCTCGTGTTGCTTTACACTACGACGTTAGTTCGCACTCACTCACTATCGAGTTATTATTTTATTGCAGTAGACAAAAAACACTTGCATCAGAAATCTTTTAACAATAGCCCAAACAAATGCGTTTTGTAAGAAGGGAAAAATACTATTTTATAGAAGGGAAATTTAAGAAGCAACACAACAATAAATCGAAGATTAAGTATGAAAAAAAGCAATCTGTGATCTAAGAACATCTGGAAAGTCCACTGTGCTTCACGTGAAAGGTCAGCGCTTATTTAAAAATTTGACCTCTCCGTGAACTACGAATGGTCAAAGGTCAACCCTTCAAAAGTCAAATCTTCATTACTCTTACCCAGTGAGAAAACAGCTGTCAAGGTTGCACGAAGCCTGGATGGAAACATTTCAAGGATGTGCGAAGAATACTATGAAGGGCTATGCATTTATGATTAATGATAGATATTGTTCTGGGTAGACATAGATATGAAAATATGTTGAACTATGCATCACTTTTTTGGAAATCGGGAATTCAAGACATAGTTCATTTACCAGCCGATCAGACATTTTGATTAAAAATAGCTCCTATTTGTTTTTCTGAAATATGTGTTTTTGCAACAATTGAAAATATTTAAGAGGAAATAGTATCTGCTTTAAATAAAGAGTCTAACTCTGGTTTGGGATATTTTTTATAAAATTTTCTCACGTGTTTTGTCAATCCAACAACTTTGTCCTAAGTGCTGATTCAAAAATTGAACAATACATGACAACACAGCCTAACATTACTGGTTGAATGCACCTCTATTGAAGTCAATCTATCTTATTCTCCGTTTATTAGTCATTATTAGTGGTACAAACAGCCAAGATTCAGGCATTAAACCGATTTGCCATCTCAACTAGAGAATACCGATGATGACCATGACTCTAGGGAGTGTTTATTAACGCCGCATTGCGAAGCTGCACGAGACTATGAACCGGATGTAATTTGAACTGGCACCTCCCTCTCTGTAACACTCTACGCGAATTGGAGGAGATTGAGCCTCGA
Source organism: Trichonephila clavipes (assembly GCA_019973935.1). Taxonomy (NCBI): domain Eukaryota; kingdom Metazoa; phylum Arthropoda; class Arachnida; order Araneae; family Nephilidae; genus Trichonephila; species Trichonephila clavipes. The sequence continues at coordinate 51,593 of BMAU01002742.1, read as the reverse complement.
CAGATTTAACGTGTGTCCAGCCCTTCTACATGGCTGGTATTCAATGTCACTAGGGCTAAATTCATGACACGACAGCCACGAGTTCTTGACCCATTACCGCTAGACCCATGAAGTAAGTGGAAGTGACTTTCCGTTCGACAAGGGATGCATATCAAGAGCAGTTATAACTGGAAAGATAGCTTTCTCCAAATATCGTGCAGAAAGCTTTCCAGAGGCAAAGAAGACTTTAGCTCACGGTATACAAATCGGAATTCTAGTGAATATTTTTAATTTATAGAAAGTATACTTACCATCTTTCAAGGAATGCCGCGATTCAAAGTACAAGACCATAACAGACAAATCAGACACTTTCAATTTTTTTTTTTTTCCAAATATCTCAAAGACTCGAAACTAAGAATAACGGAGGCAAAAAAAACTTCTGATTCGATTAGGAGAAAGGGTTGCCGGTACAGGTATTGTTTTCGTCATTTGGGTAAAGATTACGCGAGGTATGTCATTAACAGACTTCTAAAATAGTGCAACGTTACTAAAAACTATGAATTAGATTGTTCAATTTGCAACTTTTTATAAGGAATTTACTATCTTTTTAGTTATGGGTTGAAGTCATTTATTTCATTCACGATGTGCTTGGACTTGGTTTCAATGGAGATGGAAAGAAAGGAGTTTTTTTAAAGAATAAAAAAGTAAAAGAAATACATTGAAAACGATATAAAAAAGAAGTGCTTTTAAGGCGTTTTCTTCAGATTGACCTAATATTTATTTTATTTTTATCATAACTTTATATTGTAAATTCGCTGAAGTTAACCCATTCTGTGTATGTCTGATAAATGTTCTTTCTCATTTTTCTTTCGACCTCCAGCCGGAAGATAGTGCTTTTGCACTTGCACGTCACATGATCGTCTCGAGTAACGTAGTTTGAATTAATCCAGTGCTTCTCAAACTTTGAATACTGGTGCCTCCCTTTTCAATCACAATTTTTATCGCCCCCTATACATTAATAATATACTGAAGGCAATAATAATTCTACTTTTTGACGCTAAAGCTACAATCTTTATATTATAAACCGTACAAATTAACAACATAAGTATTAAATTTTGTATATGTTACTTTTAAGCAAAAAAAAAAAATTAAGTAATAGAAAAATTATTATGTTATTTTTCCTTTCTCTTATTTTATAAATTGGAACTTATTGCAAAATGCGGTGGCTGCTTCGAAGACAAAATATAGATATCAGCTAAATATAGAAAAAGAACTCGGTCTATTTCTAATGATAAACATTCCTTTAAAAAACTATGCTTTTCAATATAAGCCCATGAAGTCCCTAATACTTATTAAACTTGTTTTTAGTATTAATTAATTAGTTATAAAATACTCTGTGCAGCACTGATATATTAAAAGTATACCGGCTGAAGTACCCGCTCTTTGCCCGAGTTCACACATTTATAAGGAAATAAAACATTATTGATATAATCGCTGAATTGTACGGAGAGTGTAAAGCCTGCGCGACAATGTTTACAAAAATGTAAAATGATTTTTTTTAATGATTCCTCAAATTATAATTTGTTTTAAGCGAACTGTAATTTTAAGCCTCACAGAATTAGCATTTAGAATTGATGTTGAATAATGAACAATAATATAAAATTCCTATGAAGAATGATTGTACTATTTTTAATATTTAAAACGAAAAGACTTCAACATGTTTTAACCCTGGATCAGGCGTGCACTCGATGCTAATGGTTGAGCGGGGTTATTGAGTCACCCCAACCATTTTTTTTATAATTATTTTTATAGTACACAATAAAAATCGTAATTCCAGTGAATAATTTAATTAAGAGAAAATAAACTTACCTACTTTCAAGGGCTTTTCAATTTTTCTTTGATAATTTTAGGAAAAAATCCAAGAAAACTGAACTAAAATGTTTCAAATGTGCGTGACCATAAAAAAGACACAAATCACAAGCACTTTTCGCTAACATTACAGGAATATTCTTTGCAGGCAAAACTGTTATATTTTGTTCAAGTTATTGTAGTTTTACTGTCCTTTGATGTTCGACAAATAGCATGTTGAACATTTGCTTGCCTGTATGTTTTTGGCAAAGCAAAGTGTGTCTTCTGATACTTATGGCTTCCTATTTTAGCTGATGGAGTTTTTTTGGAAGCATTTGAAAATTTTTCTTTCGTTTCATATTCATGGCTTTCTTAAATTTACTTTAATATGAATTATTTCTGAAGGTTTATCCCTTTTTTAATCAGTTTTAACTTCTTTCAATAGAGATCAAAGATGCTCATTTCTTTTTTTATATATATGTTCTGATCATTTAACAAACATTACCTGTTCATCATGCTCATTTATCGAACCACAATAAGTCGTACAACAAGGCAATCAAAGTCACTAAGTTATTCATAGGGGGGAATATAGCAGGAACACAGAAAATATTTTGGAAAAAAAGTGATCGCACCGGGAACTTAGTGAAAACAAGTACCTTAAGATTTTAAAAAGACGTTTGTCACTCCCCAAAAAGAGGGAGATATGTGACAAATATATTTTAGTTCACGTTAAGATTGTCAAACCGGAGGATAGTGTCACGGCTATTGGTAACAATTAAACAGTTTTGCCAGAATTACCGATTTCGTGCACTCTGTGCTTGGCGTGACCGCTCCCGGATTAAAAGTGTATTTAATATAATATGTGGATGTTCTAAAAAATATGTAAAACGTTTTTCATTATGCTTCATATGTTTGGGAATACTCATAAATATAAATCTTGGTCAAGTAATCCTTCAAAGTGTTCTCTGTGCTTTTCCAAAAATCAAAAATATTTTACAAGGAAAAAAGCGCAGCAGAAATAGTTTATTTACAACTTCCCTAAAGGAAAAAAACAAATACATAAGAGCAGGGCCGTAACTAACCGTACAAGTTCGAAGATCAAACCGCAGCAAATACATTCTGCTGCCTACAGCTAATGTACAATATTCCAATAACAACAATGATGAATTTTTTATCTCCCTAAAATGTTTTTGATTATTGGTCTGGGTTTTGTTTTTTCTCTGAAAGAGTACTATTTTAGGTTTAAAAAGAAAACGTAATAAAAAAAATCTCTCATCATGGGATTACAGCAAATCAAATAAAATGTTTTTTTATTTGGTTATAGTAACAAAGATATAGCTAATGAGGTTTTGAAGTAGAAGCTTTTATTTTTGATGACGTAATATCGCAGATGATATGTATAAATTATATCAGTGTAGATGTGTATTTTTTATTATGTCAGAAAGTGTTTTGTTTTACTTCATTCCAGTAAATAAATTTTTTTAATCTTTTATTTTCGATATGCTCGTTACCCCCTCGTAGATTTATCACTCCCCCAGGGGAGGTGCCCCACAGCTTGAGAAACACTGAATTAATCTAAAGCTCGATGCAAAAGTATCGGGTTATGGAAGAATGAATAGTAGCGATAACAGAGTTACACATTTAACATGGAACCTAAGAGAAAGCTCTGTTATCCACTCATCAGAAAAAAGAAAAGAAAAGAATTTGTTGAAGTTACACACGAATGGATAGCAGTCTACATTGAGGGCACAACGCTGGTGGAGGAGTGGGAAACAACTCTCTCAAATGATTTAGTTTTAGTTTCGCTTTCAAATTAGAGCGAAGAGAAAAATGATGTCACATCTCCATGACAACCCAGCCCCTCTTTCAATCGACTGCCGCAACTCGACGGAAAGAGGAGAGAAAGGATGAATTCCCTTAATAGAAAAGATTAAAGAGAACGTTTTATTTCCAAGTCCGTTACTCATCATCTCTCAAAAACTTCGCGTGGTTATTGAAAGGAAATTTTAAATAACCCCTTAAAAGAAAGTAAGAAAAGGTTGAGAAGTTTAAAATAAGATCATTAGTTTGAGGTTATCACACTAAATGCGTGCAATAGCTTGTACAGCGTGGGAGGGAAATAATTAGAGTGAATGAAGACTTGCAAAAGAAAACAACTGGTGATAAAACCTTTAACAATAAAATAATAATAATAAAATTTTGAAAAAATAAATTCCTGATTCGTATTAAGACATTCGCATCCTTTTCAGAGCTGGGAAGTGTTGATACGAGGGGTAAATAACTACTTTAGGTCTCTTAGAAGAACTAGGGACATAATTATCATAAGCCAAGATTTCCCTGATAGATTTATTTGGAATCTGTGGTAGCTGGTTGAAAAAGCCTTCGGATTATTTTGTAATGAAATCAAGAAGTGGTGGAACATTATGATCTTTATGCAAAGCTTCGCTCCTGACAAACAAAGATACGTGTGCTGCTCTACGAAATTGAATGTTTGAATGTGCAATCTTTTAAGATGAGTAACTGCCGCACTTACCCAGGTTGGAGATGCATACAGCATGATGGGGTGAAGAATGGCTTTGTATAACAGAACCTTGTGCCTCAATGCGAGACTGCTCTTGGGAGAAATTAAATGATTTAGAGTGCTACTAATTCCGGAAGCCTTTAGAAGGGCGGGACAGATGATCTGAGCAAAGTTTAATTTAGCGTCAAGTAATAACCCTAGGTGTTTATACTCAGTAACCCAGAGGATGGGTTGAACAAAAATGTTGACATGTGGAAGGTTTCCATGATACTACTGTACCATAAAGAGGAGGCATGTGCTTTTTAGATGCATTTATCTTGATTTTCCAGTCATTAAGCCAGGTCTGGAGTCGAATGATACATTTTTTAGCCTCTCAATGATTTTGCGATTACAAATGTTTTGTGGGAAAAGCGCAGTCCGCGTACATTGGCAAGTGGACGTTGACAGCCTTTGGAATGTCATTGATGTACAGATTAAAGAACTTTTGGGCTCTAATAAAGATCCTAGGGGTATCTCACTGAGAATTGGAGGGAGGGGGCTGGAGAGACTGTTTTCAACTCTTGCCCTAAATTCACTAGAGTTTAGATAGGAGTATATAATTTTGATGAGTTGATTCATAAATCCAAGTCGCATCATCTTGGATATCAAACCATCATGCCCCATTTTGTCAAATGCTTTGGCTATGTCCACAAAACGGATACCCGGGTTCTGATTATTTTGAAAGCCGTGATGATTCAGCTCAGTAGCTCGAAGTAACTGGGTTACTGTAGAGCATTGTGTAACAAAGTCATGCCGTTCAGGAAGAATAATATTCTTGGCTATGCTGTGCTGGTTAAGGCGATTCAAAAGAACGAATTCGATCGCTTTTGCTTAAGCTACTAAGTAGCTGGATTGAACAGTAATTTTGAGGTCGAATATCATCAAAATTGGATTTAAGTATGGGGCCCACTACGGCAGTCTTCCAATTCTTGGATGAATGACAGTTTTTTATTAATTGAATTGCCCGAAAATAAAAAGGACAAATTTGAGGGGGAGATTTTTAAGGATGCGATTTGTAATTAAATTCTGTCCAGGAGATTATTCAGCTTAAGCCTTTTAATGTATTCCTGTACTTTCCTTGGAGTTGTTTTCTCCAGGTCGAGACAGATAGGATCGTCCAGGAATCTTAGTTTTCCTTTGGGTATGAGCTTCAAAACGTTCGTTTTCAGTTTCAGTGTTGGGTTCGAACTGCTTTTGAAGGCTGTCAGCAATCAGTTCCGCCTTCTCCAGAGGGTGAGTTGCTACACTGCCAAGTGCGCCCTTAGTGGGAAAATGCTTGGAGGCAATTTTTTGAATGGGGAGGGTTTCCTCCAAATATTGTCTGTCTCCGGCGTAAGTAGCTAGTATGTGATATTCCCAACAGGATTGGAAAAATTGTCGAATGTCTTTCATAACTTCACGACTGAATATTCGGAACTCAGATCTGAAGGCAGGGTCTTTTGCACATTGCCAAATTTTCCGAACATGATTTATGTGTTGAATTTTAGCTTCAAGTTTGGAGGGAAGATTTTATGGGGGTTGTTCGTATTTTGTTTTTTTAAATCCCAATTTGTGACTTGGGAGAACTTCATGGAGCAATTCAACAGTTGGAATTGCCAATCCGGAATTTCGATTAGAGTAGAACCAGTATATAGAGTAGGAAGGACTGGTATATGATCTGATTCAACATCATCTAAAACTCTAATATCATAACTAGGGATACTTTTAAGAACTTCTAGATTAATAATAGATACAGCAATGGTAATACCTTGGCCAGAATCAAGAATTTTGAGAAAATCTTTATCAGGATATTTCCCATTATTTTCCAGAGTTTCGAGCGTACACCGAATTAATTTCGATAGGGGGAAATTATTAAGTTTAATTTCGATAATGGCTGTGCATCCATATACTGCAGATATTGTAATTCGACTCTGCTATGATCGTAATTATTTTTGCAGCATACAGAGGTACCTTCGTCTCTTCTAGTACTCGGAAAATTAATTCTGTTGCCTTTCTGAAGACAATAATTCGTAATAAGTAGATCTAAAGCTGGTTATAATTTCGCATCTTGAAACAGATAAGAATTTTGTTCTGATACAAAGTCTCGGACTCCACAAATTTTGGGTCGAAGTCCATTTGTATTCCAGAAGCAAATGAACAAAGATTGCCCGTTGGAGTTGAATGTTGATCTGTGAGGATTGGAGCGTTATTGCGCCCTTGTACTATTGCTACGTGTGCTTCAAAAATTACGTGCGCTTTCTCTTTAGCATCATTTAGATTTTTAGGGCTGGGTGAGCCTGTCGAAACGCTTTTGCTAGTAAATTTTGGTCTACTCCTGCATTATTGGAAATGACTAAAACAGAGAGCAAAAGAGCCGAAAAATTACTGTCATTATATTATTACTTATATTTTTCCTAGGTTGGTTTGTCAGGATTTGTCCCGACACAACTTTGATATAAGGTAATTTAGGGTCTGTGGTGCGATAACTTTGAGGAAATAGAAGACCACAATTTTTACATTTCCTCTCAAATTCTCAAAAATGCTAAAATTAAATTCTTATTAAACCCAGGTAAGTATTCGTCGTTCGTTAAATATCATATCGATGGATTTGCTTTTTCTCCACTATGGGCAAAATGCTGGAAAGAGTTTTTCTTAATAAGTTCAACATGTAGCTTATTCATAACAATATTTTCACACTGATTAGTGTTAGTTAAAAAAATACTAATAGTATACATACCATCAACAATTTAACAGTTAAAATTACTGTTTTTAAAGGTAAATACCATACTTCATTATTATTAACAGACATCCAAAGTGTCTTCGATAGCACGAATTGGTCGATATTATTTTAAATTTTTGATCAATATAATATATTCCAAATCATTTTCAAAAAGTTTATTTATTCCTGAATAATAGCAAAATACGTAATAGTAGAACCTAAGAATGCGTTTTAATACCCAAAATGTTTTTATTCAACTTCCTATTTCCAAAGGTACTTTTACCAAGCTGGTGGAAGATCTGCATATTTCATTTAGGCTCAAAATCTAACTAACTACAGACGTTTACTTGTAATTTTAGCTTATGATTTAGCTGTAATTTGAATAGGAATACAGAAAAACTAGATTATAAATCAGCTTTACTAATAAATTAATCTCAAACCAGAAATGTAAATTAAAAAAAAGTATTGCACTGTCTTTCAGTGCTCACAAAATCCTGGCCACGGAGCATGTTTTCATAAATGACCCAATTTTTAAAATCCATAACAAGTCTTGAAGAATTTTTAATAATACAAAATATTTAGTTTTTTTTATAATCGATGGTTTGATTTCGTGGTACCCACATATTACTTCCATTAAGGAAAGAATTTACAAATTATATCGATTCATTTCAATAAACGTCAAATTTATGCCGAATCATAACAATATTCTCAAATTGTACAATGCAGTTTCAAATGATCAAAATATTACCTAAGATGCGTGGGTGTAGGATGACGCACTCACTTCCCTGCAAATAATCAAACTGTTAAACATTCATTGCATTGATTTGCTTAAGATGTCTGGGGACTCTTAAATTGCAAATTTTTCAACTTTTTGAAAAATATATATATTAAAGCCGCAACATATTTCTTGGAAAAACTTTCGAAATGTATATTATTGAGAAATAACTAGGAAATCCTATATATATATATATATTTCTTATCTTTAATTTTATTTTTCTCAAAACAAAAAAAGTTTTAGCTTGCGTAAAGGATTTCTCAAAAGTTAGCTATGATATCGATTTGAAATTTCATACACGTATTCAACGTAAGTCTCTCCATAATTTATACAACAATTTTCCAAAAAAATTAACAAATTTTATTTATTTGAATTTTAATTTATTTAATTCTTAAAATTTTTGTTATATATATATATTTGTTTATGTATATGTATATGTGTGTATAAATTTATATATATATATGTGTATATGTATGTGGGAGACAACAAGGGGTCCAAGACGTTGGTCTATCTTCTATTTTATTTTAACATTAAACAAAAATTAATTAAAAAGGTAGATATTACAGATAAGTTTGACGATTCAGAAGGTAACGCCTGCTCGCGCACCTCTCGCGTTCTCCTTTTCTCTCTCTCTAATGTCTAAGAGTTTCTTCTTCAACTAATTCAACAGTTTCAGTTTTAGTTTCCATTCAATGCGCCTGCGCGCGGAGACTGCGTTGCTTTTGGCTGCATGCCACAACGGCCAGCCTGACCGTACGCTGTCCGCAGCGGTATTTCCATGGAGACCAGAGGAGAATCTGAAACATACATAAAAAAAAAAACGGAACAGACAAGGACTATACGACAAATATATAGAGATTAAACATATCAAAATTTTTCTGAACTAGACAGTTTCTCCATCATGTGAAGACACCTCTTCGACATCCGGAAGGTTCCACAGGAAAACATTGTGTTTCACCGGCATAAGAACATCTTTTTCAACAAGTTGATCTTTGGTTGAACGCATCGATATTTTCCTCTCAAGAGTTCTGGACGTCTGTTCAAAACGATTTCTCTTTTTCCTTCGCTTCCACTGCCAAGGCTGAAAGATTCGTCGGAGCATTGCAAACCGTCTATATTTACGTTCCATAGGTGAAGGGGTAGGTGAGCGGGAGATAAATTCCACGGAACTCGTTTTCATGGCACCATTGGCTTTCTTACACAATACTATATCAGAACATTTTTCTCTTACAATACTCAATTTTAACTTAGTAATCTTAATTTTATTACATTTATAATCCTTAATTAGAGAACTCGAATCATTCCTAGTATTAAAGTTTTCAACATATGGCAAATCATAACTAGAGTTTTCTATCACATTTGAAACAGAAACATTTGGAAAAGAAACACCACAATCTGCACTCAAAGAGGATCCACTTTTACTCAATAAAACATCGCTCTTTGCGTGGCCTAGTTTCTCTATTTCAGAATATACACTGGGATGTATAATAAATTCTTCGGTCAAGGTCGGTGATATTGCCGTTCCAACACTTAAGCTAGGAGAGTGTTGATTAAGAGAAATATTTATGGGTTTAACTTCTACCATACGCTGTTCGCCAAAACATGAACTTAATGTTATGATCTCTTCGGAAGGTGTTTGCACTCTAATTAGTGAGGAATTTAAAACTGGGATCTGGCAACCTGAATCAATCAATGCTGTTACGGGCTGATTTTCTACAAAAATGCTTACGTATTGAAGATTTGTGCATTCATCGCTATTTTGTTTTTCGCTCTCGATTTTCAAAGTATTCACGTTTATTTTATTATGGATGTGATCATTAGATTCTTTAGGTTTAAAACGCTTCTCACAGTCTCTTGCGCAATGAGATGAATCATCGCATATAAAGCAATTTTTATTTTCTCTTTCATGATATTGGGGATAGTTCTCTTTAACCTTTGGTTTAAAGTTTTGTGATCTATTTTTAAAGGGGTCTTGGGTATATCCATAAGTAATAGGAATTTCTTTATGTGATCCGCTTCTAGATGAAATATAAATATCACACTCTTTAGCTAAATCAATAGGCCTAAACCAATCTTCTGCTTCTCGAATGCCAATATGAGTTGCAGTTTCCTTATTTAAAGTTTCATATAATTTATCAGAAATTATAAGATCACATAGAGATTCAAAGGAATTAACTTTTCTTAACGAACAATAATATTGGAAGTTTGCCGTCAATCTTGCAGCAAATTGGATGTATGTCTCGTCTGATGATTTTACCGCATTTTTAAATGAGTTTAAACACTCGCGAGGGGTTAATTGGAATTCTCTGAGTACTAAAGATTTTAGTTTTTCATAGTCATTTAATTCCTCTTCTTTAATATATAGTAAGACGTTATGAGCTCTTTCGCCCAGAAGATTTATTAAAATTTCATATTTATATTCGTCATTTATTTTCTTGGTTAAAAATGCGCGTTCTAATGATTGGAAGAACAGATTAAAATTTTCAGATCTGGTGGGAACAGGAAGAGATAAAGTTCTAATACTGTTTATCATATTTTCTATGTTAGTTTCGAACTGTTTTTCTTCGACTTTAGCTGCAGGATTTAAACTTAATGCTTTATTTTTCGCCAATTGAAGTTCGATTTCTTTTTCTAATTTTGCTAACTGAAGTTTCGCGAGCTCAATTTTTTGTTCTGAAGTTACCTCTCTTTCGTTTTGCGGTACTCTCTCATCTATACAGTTTTGAATTAAAGTTTTAACGAAATCTGGATCACTTTCAAATGTACTACTGTTCTCAATTTTAGTCTTTAGTTTAACTATAGTGTCAGTATTCTCGACAATACCGTCTAGCTCCTGAACTACTCTTATGAGATCCTCTTTAAGAGCGTTTTTATACATTTTAGAAATGGAAAGATCCTACCTTTTTTTTTTTTGGCTCCCTTGTTGCTCGCACGTACGATGTATCCAATGAAGAAAAATTTCGATTCCACTGATTTCACCTCTTCGCAGGTAATATAGTTGAAATTGTAGTTCCGGCCTCTACACAGGCGGATTATTCACACTGAATTAGTTCCAACCTCTACACAGGCGGGATTTTTGTCGATGGTTCCAACCTCTACACAGGCGGAATATTTGTCGATGGTTCCAACCTCTACACAGGCGGAATTTTCACGCTGGATTCAAATGAAGAATGCAACCTCTACACAGGTTGAACGAAGTTTCCGAAAAATGGCGGCGCGTCTCCTCCACGGACGGCTTTTTTTTTTTTTTCACGTTCCAAATTTTGATCAAAATCGAATTTTTTTTTTTTAATCGCCTCTACACAGGCGGAATTTTCATGCTGAGTTCAAACCTCTACACAGGTTGAACGAAGTTTCCAAAATGGCGGAGCGTCTCCTTCACGGACGCTGTTGTTCATTGTCCAGACTTTGGTTCAAAATCGAAAGTTTATCGATCTATCCCGGCCGAGCCCCCATAATTTGTGGGAGACAACAAGGGGTCCAAGACGTTGGTCTATCTTCTATTTTATTTTAACATTAAACAAAAATTAATTAAAAAGGTAGATATTACAGATAAGTTTGACGATTCAGAAGGTAACGCCTGCTCGCGCACCTCTCGCGTTCTCCTTTTCTCTCTCTCTAATGTCTAAGAGTTTCTTCTTCCACTAATTCAACAGTTTCAGTTTTAGTTTCCATTCAATGCGCCTGCGCGCGGAGACTGCGTTGCTTTTGGCTGCATGCCACATGTATGTATATGATTATATATTGAAAAAATTCTTTTATATTTGATTATATATATATATATATATATATATATATATATATATATAATCAAATATAAAAGAATTTTTATATTTCTGTATATATATATACAGAGTGTTTTTTTTCCAGGTATAGAAGTTTAAGTTGGCATTACTTTCCAAGATGGCGACCGATTTAACAGCTGTCAAGTGATTTATTCTCAGTTTTCGTTTGGCAATTCATCATGAATAGACTCACGCCTGAACAACGCTTTCAAATTGTGCAATTTTATTTCGAAAATAATGGTCGATTTTCATAAGCGAATTTTGTTTAGCGATGAAGCGCACTTCTCGTTGAATGGCTACGTCAACAAACAAAACTGCCGCATTTGGAGTGAAGCTAATCCACAAGTGTATGTCGAAACACCGTTACATCCAGAAAAACTGACTGTTTGGTGCGCTTTATGGGCTGGTGGAATCCTTCTTCAAAAACGATGAAGGCCACAACGTTACAGTCAATGGTGATCGGTAGAGAGCCATGATTACTAACTTTTTCATTCCTGAATTGAATAATCATGATGTCCAGGAGCTGTGGTTCCAACAAGACGGCGCAACACGTCACACAGCTCGTGCCACAATCGATTTATTGAAAGACACGTTTGGTGACCGCCTAATTTCACGTTTTGGACCTGTGAATTGGAAGATCTTGTGATTTAACACCGCTAGACTATTTTCTGTGGGGCTATGTAACGTCATTGGTCTATGCGGATAAGCCACAAACGCTTGACCATTTAGAAGACAACATTCGCCGTGTTATTGCCGATATACGGCCACAAATGTTGGAAAAAGTCATCGAAAATAGGACGTCCAGATTGGACTACATCCGAGCTAGCAGTGGCAGTCCTATGCCAGAAATCATATTTAAATGTAATGCCACAAGATTATCTTTGAATAAAAAAAAAAAAATCATGTCAATCGAATAATACATCATTGTTTTATTGCAATTTAAAGTTCTATACCTCTCAAAAAAACATCCTTTATATATATATAATCCAATATAAAAAATTCAATATATAATTATATACATATACATACACATATATATAAATTTATACATATATATACATATACATACACATATATATAAATTTATACATATATATACATATACATACACATATATATAAATTTATACATATATATACATATACACAAATATATAAACGAAAATATAAAAATAAACATATAGTTATATACTTAAGATAGCTAAAATTAGGACGAAGGCACATAGTATAATGACAAACTCCTGGCTTTAGGAACCAGGATTGCAGGTTTAAACAAGTTTTGCGGCCAGCCGACCTTCACCTGTAATTTGTCATACTATGTACCAAGAGGAAAGGAAAGAATTATATATGTAGAATTTAAATATTAAAAAACCATTAAACTAAATAACATAGGAACAAAAACATAGCCTACTAATTCGGAGTGTAAACGATGGCCAAGAGTGCAGTAACGTGTTCCCGCCAAATACGAAATACGAGGGGTGAGAGCAGAACAGCATAAAATTAATTGCAATACGATATTAAGAAATATATATATACTTTTTAAAAAATCATAAAAATAATAATCATATAAAAATTCGTGTAAAATATAAAAAACTCAAAGAATATATATTGAAAAATTTAATAAGCATGTGGCGCCATCTATTTAATAATTGTAGAATAAATTAGATATTGTCTAAATTTAAAAAATCATTACAAAACATAATAACAGTAAATAATTACAGTAATACAAATTGTATCATAAAAAACCATTATAAATATAATTACAAAGAAAGTTAGCAGGATATCCATGTTCAATACAGTGTTTTAAATTTTTTTTAAGATTTAAAAAAATATTAGCTTTATCACTAACTAATACGTTATTGCGATAAATATAGTTAAAAATAATATTTCTATATATAGATATTGATAAATTAAAATTCCAGTAAGTCACTTTGATGATATTAAAATTAAAGGCATCTCTTTTATCATAAATATTACTATGTAGTTTCAAATCCTTAATATACAGTGTTACATCTAGGTAATTTTTTTTATTGGATTATTATTAATTTTAACTAAATTTAAGTAAGACGGATAAAAATTAATAATGGGATTTAAATTATCATTTTTACCAAAAATAATTAAATCATCAATATATCTAAAAATGTAGTAGTCATTATTAATAACATAATTCTATTCGTAAAAATGTAAATAAAGATTAGCCTAACTATTACTAGCTGGGCCCCCTTGGGGGAGTCCTTTCTCTTGTTTATATAAAGAACCCTTAAAAAATTGATGTAATTTTCTTTTAAGACAAAATCTATGAGAGTTTTAAATTTATTAAAATTAATATTAAGGTTATACATACTGTGGTTTTCTAAAATCACTTTAATAATATCATATATATCAATGGAATTGAAAAGATCTTCAAAGTCATAACTATGAACTGAATAAATATTTCTATTATTAAAAAAATCTATAATCTTTTTACCATTTTTAATTATAGCTTTATTACATTGCTGATTAATAAAGTTTTGTATAATATTATGAAGTAATTTGCCTTCAGTAGTAATATATGTCCTAAAACCATTTGTAACAGTTCTAAATTTAACCGGACTTTTATGGAATTTCGGAGTTAAAAAAATATATGGATACTTAATTTTAGGAATACAAAAACCTAATTTTTTATAAATAGCAATAATACGATTACTAATTTCATTATGTGACAAATCTAATTTTTTAAAAGAACCATTATTTAGAACGTGATCATAAAGAATGTTATAATATAAATACTTACAAATCACAGCATAGTTACCAGGTACTTTATCAATGTAAACTATGATAAAATTCTTTTGTAATTCATAAATTTTCTGTTTTATATCTTTAAAAGTAGTTTCATTTTGAGAATGGTAACTAAAATTCATAAGGTCTTTTAAAATATTGTACTTATACTCATCAAATGCCTCAATAGGTAGTCCAAATTTAATTGCAGATTTTGTAATAAAATTATCTATATTTTTAATAATTTGTTTTTTAACAGTATTGTTGTTATTAGAAACATTTAATCTAAAACTAGTTCCTTTACTCATTATATCTTTAAAAATATTATCATTGATTATGTCTAAGTTGCCAGTAACTACATATTTATGATGACCATCAATAAAGTTATTATAGTTTTTACATAAACAATCTTCTATATTAATAGAGGGCAAACTATTGTTGTAATTAAAGATAAATCTGCCCATCGTATATATATATATATATATATATATATATATATATATAATTGCATTACAAATTTTTTTTTTTCTCTCTCTAAATTTCTTAAAATGTAGTATAAATTCAAAAGTGAACATTTTTATAGCAAGGGAAACTAATTTTGTACTTCAGAATCCTGCGTGGTGCAAAATTCTGATTTTCATATTTTTGAAAAATTGTGCATATTTTATATTTTTTTATAACTGTTTAAAAAAATTTTCAAATTCTCTGAAAATTTGAGAAATAGTGTAAATATTTATGATTATCATATGGTAAAAATTTCAAACTATTGTTTTATTGCTAAGTTACATTAGTTTGAAGAAGGGTGTTTTTTCAAGGCACGGAAATCTGTTAAGAGTCATGAGGCTTCTCAAAATAATTAAAGTACATCGCACTTCTCCGACCGACGCTCTTAACGTCTTAACAGGTCACCCAACAACCAAAAACCTTTGCCTTAAATGCCAAATCTATAATTAATTAATCTCTAATTAATATACATATTGTCAAGATATTCATTTAAATTATATCAATCGTTATTCTTTTGCTACACATAATAGCATTCCTCTCTCTCTCTATTCACAGGCTAATTTCTTAAAATCTTTTGAAAAGAGTCCTTGGTTTGGCTGATGAACATGGAATGATCCAAATCAAAGCCGAGACTAATTTTGTTGTGTGCATCTTTTTCTGGGGAATCCTACTTAACATATATTTTGAAACTTAAAACATACAGCACTGTCTTGTAGGCAAAGATATCCGCCATTAGGTTCTGTATCTGTTGGATAGTATCTAATAGTGTTAAAATTTATACCGACAGATTGCTAGAATATAATTCATATTTGTACAACAGTCTGTTTTTAGTATCCTCCTGTATAGTTAAAAACAAAGCCTGCCTTTTAAATTTAACTATAAAACTTTCTTTTTACCGATATTTTTATGATGCTTTTGGATTAAAGCACGCAATAAAAACACTTAACGACATTGCATATTACTTACTTGAAGAATTGGTAATCCTTACGGAAGAGAGTTCTCTTTCCACAGGAGAAATTCAAGCAGTTCAAGAGAATTTCATTCAAAGTTTCCCTTTTATTGAATCGATTGATGTGCGTTTTGTTATCATCTGCTTCTATAGTGTTGATGTCAGAGGTCGCAAAAGTGGTGGTCCGTGAGAAAATTTCGCTGATCCCCAGAAAAATCTGGAATATATTTATTGCTCACAAAAATCCCCAGCGAAAATTCAGGATAATAATTTAAGCATGCATCTCTCTCTAAAAGAAAGCCCCGTCGACTTATCGTCCGACGAAACTCTCAAATTTAAATTTCATTCATTTTTATCAAGATCTCAGTTTTGGCTTTCCATAAAAAGTGAATACCCTTTCCTAAGTGAACAGGCGATGAAAATTCTGATTCAATTTTCCGCAACTTATTTATGTGAAAAAGCCTTTTCATCTGTCACAGCCATCAAAACATGGTACCCCCCGATATCAGCCTGAAATAAATTCAATTCTCTGAAATTGGATGCAAATATCTATAATCTTGTTTCAAGTAAGCAGGAACATCGATCACACTAGGAATGTATAATACTAAAAGTTCGATATACTTAAGCCACTTTTTAATTGTTTTGCTTTTACAGTTTTTTTTTATTTTGTTTATTTTATAATGGCTTATTAATAAAGCTCTTAAAATTTGGTTACAATTAAAAGTTTCATTTTATTAACTAGGGACATTTTATGTGCTCTCAGATCACAATTTTTTTTATAAATATATTTAGCACTTAAAAAATCCCAATAGTGGTCCGCCGGATTTAAATTATGAATTTACTAATCCGTGAGGTCAAAAAGTTAGGCGACCGCTAGTTTATGTTACGTATTTTACTCTTGATAATAAAATGATGAAAGAAAAATTTGAAATTACTATTTGGAATTGAGTTACATGCAGCTTGGAACAATTAAAAATAAAGGTGTGCCTACCTCTCACTCCCACCTTATAAATTTTTTTTAAGAATAAGCTTCTTGCCTAGGCTCAGTTCTAACATGTGTTTAAGGTAGAAAAATACTTTCCGACACTTAATGACAAACTAAGCGTTATACTAGGTGGTAGAACCCCCCTCAGTATAGAGGGCACTGCTTGTAAAAACCTGCTTTGTTTACACCAGAGATCTTGTGTACGTGACCGAGTGCAGACGCACTCCATATTCCATTAAACTTGTTATTTAATCTTACACTTGTCTTCGATGATTTACTGAATTTAAATTGAATCTAATAATTTGATATGAGCGTTGATTGATGTAAAAGCATTCTACCACTTACGAACCAATGATTTCTACCACTGATTAATTGAACCACTGATGACAGAAACATTAGGTACATTGTTAGATTTTTAACCAACTATGGCCCGTTCTCCAAACTATTTACATAGATTTCAATTTAAAAATACCTCAATGATCCTCGTCGAAATACTGGACTATTGCACTTTCATAAAAAGAATTATTATCTTTATTAGACCACCGATATTTCCTGTAAATTATGGCTAAGCTGTTTCACATGTTTTGGAGAACGAAGTTGATTTCTTTCCACTGTTGGCGTTTCTGTTTGAACAGATGTAGAACGTTGTTTTTCTTTTTTGTTCATTAATCAAGTCGATTCTCCAAATAAGATGTTGTTTTTTGCTGCTGCTTCTCTGAAACCTTCCCCTAAGGGAATAACTAATTGACGTGTGACACTGCAATGAATTAATGACTTTAAAACATTTCGCACATCTATGTTAGTTAATTCAAATAGCATTGTCGCTCTGCTGCCTGTGTGGCAATTGGTTCCATAGTAATCCCTAAACGGAAATTTGCATGCACCTTCACTAATCAGTGGGGAATTCAATCAGTTTGTAAACAACTTTAGCCAACTGCGAAACCCCGAAATCGGTGGTGTGCCTACCCACGAAATATAAATTTTTTAAAGAATATTTAGTTGTTTGGGTCTCTTCGTGTCGTAATAATTAATATTTACAAAACTTAAATAAGGAGTGATATAAAACTATGAACACAGATATTTGCGCAACAGCCCGTTTTCATCATCTACTTTAGATTGGAGAATTGTTGTATGTGTATATCACGGCTTAAGTGCAGAAATCAGTTAATCTGCAGATTAATCTGGTAAATGGCACATTAACTAAGGTGATCCTTTAAAGTGCGGAAAATTGTTTCATTTCTCAAATTTTCTAGTCAATCTGCTAATTACCTAGATAATCTGCGAATTACATACTAAACACTCGTTAAAGTGAAAAATAAGCTCGTTGGGGGAAAAACAATAACGTTTCCATAAGGCTTAAATTAAATATTTATTTTTTGATATCCAAAGAATCAAGTTTTAGTACATTGGAACAATCGACACATTAGTTGATTAGTTCAATCAATTGAAAAACTACAATACAAAGAATCAAATGGTTTAAAATATTATTGCAATTAAGGAAATAGTCATAATGTTTATTTTTAGATACGAAAGAGAATCCCGTTAATATAATCAAACGATAGAATCAATCCACTGAAAACTATTATACAAAGAATCAAATGGCTTAACATATTGGTATGTGCAACTATCCTTTGTAATATTGGAACTTTTCACATTTAGTTTTTGACGTGCGTCTTTAAAATTGCTTCCATAGTGGGAGGCAAACGAATGATAAAGAAATCGGGGGATACAGTTTGATGTTGCACCTCTATCCAAAATTCAAATACACCATTGGCTATCGATTGTATATAAAACATTAGTGTAAAATAGGGACAGTGACTATAATAAGGTGTTAAAATAAAAAAAAGTATCATCAAAATATATAATGTCGGCCTATACGATTCAAAATGCCTAGTCCAAATACAGAAATTGTATACGGTTTGAAAGGGCTTCTCAAGAGCAGTTGAATAGTACCAATAAAACACCATATGATCGAGCCAAGCAGTGACGGGAACGTGAAGGAATGAATGCGGCCGAGCTGATCAACAACGGTGCAGTACATCTGCAGCTGGAACAGTTAAAATTATATAAGTGGAGGATGAAATCTCTTCTATGTTGACACCTGACTGTGGAAGCATCGATTGTGCACGATTGTCGTTTATGAAAACGTTTCTAGTAAATGTCGTTTAGTAAACATCGTTTCTAGTAAATGTCGTTTAGTACACGTTTCACTACGACGTTTGTCAACAATCCATTTGGATATGTGTATGAAGAAAAAAAACTCTTACCACTGTTTAATAATACAGTGGGTGATCGGTTAACGAACATAATCCGTTCCAAGACTATGTTCGCTATCCGAATTGTTCGTTAACCGATCATTGATTCACCATAGACTTCTATGTGGTCGATTAATTCGTTCTGGAGACCCTAAAAATTAAATTTGAAAAAATGTATAATTTCTTAGTAAGTATTTAAAAAAATAATACATACATATAGTCTTGCATATTAATCAGTCCTTTTAATTTTTTGCTTATGGGGTGTTGAAGAACATGTCCAATGTCAATTGCTTTTCTCTCTTTTTCAAGATTTTCCGGAAGTAATTAATAGCATTGTCGTTGTAAAGATTCCCAACCCTACTGACTTCAGCTTGGTTTGGGTGCCATTCTAAGACCATTGCTCTGACAGCCTCCCACTTTTTCAAAAGATCTTTAATGGCAGATGTCGACATTGGTCCTCTTTCGTCTTCCTCTTGTTCAGAAGGAGACACATTTCGTTGTGTTTCTTGGTGTTCTTCATTCAAAATTTCTTGGAGTTCTTCTATCGTCAGTTTATCTTCATGTCCCATTATGAGCTCTTCTATGTCATCCTCGTTCACCTCCAATTCCAGATCTCTAGCAGTTGTCAAAATTTCCTCCATATTTTAAGGGGTGTCTCCCTGATTACTTCCGAATATGTGTTCGTTGTCCAAACACAAAAAAACTTTTTTGAAAGTGTTCGTTATCCGAATATGTGTTCATTATCCGAACACAAATATCTTTCGTGAAAGTGTTCGTTAACCGAACACCCACTGTACTTTCCTTGATGAGTTGGTGACTGACTTTAAACTGTATGCTACGCGTAAAAATTCACTGGACTCGGACAAAGTGCCCAAGTTCTCACATTCGAACGGATTTGTGTATCCACCTAAACAACACGGTTTGATCGCATTAGATCCGATTAGTGCACGTCTAGTATTACCGCGACTGTCATTCATGTAGATACGTCGGTTGCAACGTCATTAATGTACTCGTGGATGAGGAAACGATGGTGCAGCAGCTACCACGTCAACTGAACGATGATCAGGCGTTAAATATTAACATGAACATGATACTTAAATCTACGTATCTGAGCGGCGTGGTCAAAATGTCAGTGGTAAAAGCCTGGTAAAATTTTTACTTGGTCAACCATTGTATAAGCATAACAAGATTACAGTATACTGGGATTCATTTCATGCTAACACAGTAACCAGTTGTGTGGTCACCATATATCGCAACATTAATAGCTTCACTGATTTTGTAATAGAGTTAACATTGACATTTCGGAAATTAATTTGGGAATGAAAGACGCAAAGGCTGGTGTAGTCTGTCTAGTAAAAGTAAAAATCAATGGCATCTTCAAATTCATAGACGGGTAAGTGCGTATCCATCCGGGCACAGCTTTTGCAGAAACTCAACATTTAATGTTATGATCGATATTAAAATATTCCAAAAACATCGCTAAAATTATACCCGATTACTATCCTGGTCTTGCTACACCAACTACGTTATTCTGAGACTTTAACTTTAATGTCTCACAAGACTGCTCATTATCCGTCTTCATGCTCAACTTGCCTTACATCGAAACCTCCCCAACAACTTTAGGTAATATCTGTATTGATTTAACGCGCTTACTAGAAATCTCGATGTATCCATTTTTGTCGTAATTTTCCTATCGCAGACCTATAATTACTAAAGATATATTATAACACGGTAAATATTTGTTCCTCAACCCATTGAAAGGAAATAGTTGCCAGCATAAACAAAAATATGGAAAAAACATTAGTGTTCAAATACTATTATGACATACATAAATAATAACATTTTTTATAAAAAAATATTTCCCATTACGCGACGCATCCATGTACGGCTCTGTCCACACCCTATTTTTTTCCAGAAAGTACTGGTCGTCTTAATTTAATTTATTATAAAGTAATTTGATTAGTCTTTCATCGGATATATATTTACTGTCTCTGCCACATTGTTCTGGGACGAGTCAACGTTTCCATATAAAATTCCTAACAGAAAGAAAATAAGAGAAGAAAAACTTTCAAACTTTAACGATATGGAAATCACTAATGTGAAGATTACCTAGTGAAAATGCGAATTAACTTAATTCCAAATTTCGAAGGAGCAAATAAGTTAATCGGCACTTTAATGGTAAAATATGTACTGAATTAGACAAAGAGGAAAAAATACGTTCACGGCTCGCAACTACAAACAGTACTGATAAATTAACAAAGCTTTTGGTGAGTGAGATTTCAAATGTCCCTCAGTGCTTTATAGCTATTTAAACAACGTATTTCAGAATATATTTGTGTTGCCCTCTCCAGTACGGCAAAGGGTTAAATCAAAACATTTCTTACAGGTTATGAGTCACGAAGAGACTTCGAGGGGTGATGAGGAAGTTCAAGGCAAGGGTCGAGGAGGGAGAAAGATGGGCCGTGGTCGGAGTTTGTCCATCCAGCAATCCCGTGAACAAAGAAGTCAGGAGGGCACCCTTAAATCAGACTGGCCCAAGCGAGAGAGCACCTTCAAGTCGGACTGGTCTAAACGAGAAAGCACCCTCATTGAATCAGCGGAAGCAGATGGAAATCCGAGAAATATCCTCAATTCCAGGATTGGAGAGTTGGAACAACAACTTCGAGAGTAAGTGGCTGTCTCCTTCTTCCCTTGAAGTCACATACTTGCTTATTGGAGGAATTAAGATATCTTAAACTGCAGTTCATTAAACGAAATGACTGGTTAAACCGAATTTTAGGAAATGCAGTAAAACATAAACAGTGCTTCTCAAACTTTCAACCTTTCCGACCCAATATTCAATCATAATTTTTATCGCGCCCCCTTCCCATACCAAAACAATGTTATAATTCAATAATGCTATACTTTTACGCTAAAGCTACTATAACCGCTTAAGAAATACCGGCGTATACGAACGTCTCAGCCAAAGTATTAATTACCCCGCACGTATGTATACGTCTTTTCAAAGTATGATCTTTTTCTGCCCTGCCGTACATAAAACCATTCCGAAAGCCTTATAATGCATTAAAAAGACCTTGAGAGTGTTTTCGAAGGATTTTTTTTTACTTATTTCAGAGGATTTGCTTATTTTTTCGTTATAACCCTCCTTCTCCTCCCCCCCAATACATCATATATGCGCGCCTACGTGGAAAGCGATAGCATTGGGCAGAGAATAGCATCACTTTTAATTGGAAGTTTGGAATTAATTATAAAACCGTACAAATTTTCAAGATGAGTGTTAATTTTTGTATGTAACAAGCCCATGGACAGTGGCGTAACGGAGAACATTTGAGCCCCCTACAAAGTCAGGTATTGGGCCTCCAAGTTGGTTTTACAAAGGACTTTTAGGTACTTGTCCGCAATTCGGCTTTGGACCACCTAGAACCCTAGGTTCCCTGTGATGCGGAGGTGTACGCTGTGCAACTGTCCATGAGATCAGCGGTAATTATTAAACTTGTTTTTAACTAACTATTGTTAAATTATGTATAAAATAAGTTGTGCAGTCCCTTTATAAGGGCATTATGGGAGTGTAAATGTGTATTTTATTTTTATTACGTCGGAAAGTATTTTGTTTGTTTACTTACAGTAAAGTAATATATTTTTAAAAGTATTCCTTTGTTTCCGAGAGAGAGAGAGACTTTTCAATATGCTCGCACCCTCCCCCCCCTCCTATCCTTCGTACAGTTATCTCACCCCCCTTAAGAAGGCACGCCCCACAGTTTGAGAAACGCTGCATTCAAAGCAAGAAGGAAGTCGGTGGAAATCCAGCACACGCAAGTGCAATGTACCGTAGACATTTAAATCTAAGAAACTGTAGACTAGTATCAGACTGCTCTTAATTTTTCATCGTACATACTATATGTCATTGTGAACCTTCTGTTTTTACTGCCTACAGTGAAATTTCTATAGCGATTCTCTTAATTTAGTAGGCCTTTGTTAATCATTTTCTGGCATTCTACCCTATACATAAAATCCCACGTACAACCAAACTGCATAATTTTTAGCTGTGATCAGATGAAAAGTAAGACATCTGCATTGGCATTCTACTGCTTGTAAAACTTCTTCCTCGTTCAAATTAGCCCTTAGGCTTTGAAATCTAATTATTTCTTCCTGACAGAATGGAGGATCGTTATTCGAGATTAACGGAGGAGGCGAGACAGGCCAGAGAGTTGTGCGATGCAGAGCGACGTGACTGCGAAGATGTGGTCTTCGTGGCCAAAAGAAACCTCAGGCGTTTGGTGGAGCGCATTCTGGAAGGACAGCATCGGAGGAAGGAGCTGGGCCGTTCCATCGAGAGAGCGGACGAGGATGCCAGGCAGGAGCAGCGACGGAGGGCTCAACAAAGGGCCATGGAGGAGGAGAGGCTTACCAGAAACGTCGTCTTGCTGCGTAAGTCGCTGTGTGACATCCTTTTATGCACATTCTCATAAATACTTTCCAATTATAAAAGTATTTAAACAACACAACAATAAATATCGCTACAAATATCCTTCTTGATTTAAAACATAAGTTCTTTTTCTCCACTTTTTGGGGACATGATTTTTTCAAGTTTGCGGAACTGTCATGGGAGATTCAAAGTTTGAGAGACAAATTTTTGTGTGGTGATGTATTTTAACCTATATATTCACAACAGTGACGTACACGGAGGAGCTTAACTCCCTTCTTCTATAGGTCACCAGGTTTTTAATTTTCACCATAGAGACTATCTTTCTGTACTTTTGTCAAGTGTTTTTAGAATGCCCCTTATCCCACCTTGAAGAGAGGTCTGTTTACGGCTCTAGGTCACTATCACGTTACAAATGCAATAAATGCTTCCTGCTAATCAGCCCATGTGCCATTTTGTTGATAGATTTTCTTTTTACAAAATGGTTTTTCAAAAAAAAGTTGAAATGTGTCTCAATAATGTCAACACACATAAATAAATAATACACATTCTATTTAAAAAAATACCTACATCATATAAGAACAAAACAAAACATTTTTTTGTTTTGCAAAATTTTTTGTGCTTCCAAGTCATTAATTAACTATTATATTTGAAATTATATATGAAACGTTTTATGCATGAAGTGCAACAAGTACTAGACACTAATTCTAGCTCTCATTTCAGCTGAAAACTTATGATTATATCAATCATGTGACCCTCATGAGTTGAGCCCATTCTATCCCATATACACTGATATGTACATTGTTAGTTATAATGTAGGGTTTAAGCAGACAGCCATGAAGTTAAAGAAAAAGGGTTGTTGCGATCAGTGCAATGAACACGCAATTCAGTAGAAAAGGGATGCATATGCAAATGTCAAGAACGAAACGTCATAGGCAACGTGAGTGTGCGCAAAAGCGTGCGGTCGGCGCACGCAGCTCAAGAATACAATAAAAGATAGAATGGAGACGAAATTAAAGACATTTGCTGCACGTAAGTTATTTCTTGAAATATAGTTAGATGAAATCACTTGAACGACTTCACACGTGGAAGAATAATAGGAAAGCTGGAGAAGGACGTAGTTAGACCAGGGTACCTGAAGAGTTCGGAATCAACAAAAGTGTCGTTTTGCGTGCTTGGAAAGCCTTCCAAACACAGATACAGCTGTTAAAAAGGTTGGTGATGGCCACCCTAGAAAAATAACTGTAGTGAATGACCAGTATATCTTCCTGCAGTCGAAAAGAGCCTGATATCAGTCAGCAAGCGCCATTGCTCAGTAAACTGTGCACAGCAACAGGGTGACATGTGCTGCGGCTTAGTGTGGCCAGATGCCTTCACAAATGTAGTCTATTTGCCTGTTGTTCTAAACGCTTAATCCCTTTGAAAGTTGTCCATCGGTAACATTGTTTAGAGTGGTGTAAGAAGCTCAAAAACTTGACATCTCTTCAAAGGAGTCGTGTCTTCTTTAGGGATAAAAGTCGTTTCAATGCCACAAACGGTTCTCAACGTCAGTTGTGATTTGGAGAGGTAGGAACATCCCAATAACATCACGCAAAGAGATCGTTACGGTATTTCCGGAGTTGTCGTCTGGGGAGAAATTATGCTGAACAGGTAGACTGAGTTCCCCTTTTTCGACATAGGTTCGGTAGGCGGAGATCGTTATTGTAAGGAGATGATCCGTCTCCATGTGCATCTGTTTTGAAGTTATATTTGATCGCATTTCGTTTTTATGGACGACAATTCACATCGAACAACTGATGTCAAGCAGCTAATGGAAAGTAGAGATATCATCTAATGGATTGGTCAGCGTTCTCCCCTGATTTCGATCCCATAGAACAGGAGTGGGAGGCTTTGGGGATATGCATTGTGGCCCAATTACATCTTTCGGGGAACATCAAACAACTGAAACAGATGCCGGATGTGGAATGGACACTCTTACTTCAAGAGCTATTGAACAATCTGGTACTGAGCATAAAGATATGGTGCGAAGCAACCATTGCATCAAGGAGAGCAGTACAGATCATATGCTTGTTCTCTTTCTTAAGTAGAAGATCATGCATAACGATACTGTGAGTTCAAAAAAGCCTTTTTTTTCTTGATTGCATACTATATGCATTGAACAACTATGCTTTTGTCATAATTGAAGTATAAGATGATGTCTTTTATTTCTGAACTTCATGTCTCAGTAGATTTCTTGTGATGGCCAAAAAAAACAAGAAACACATGCTGATGAAGTTTTGCACACCAATGGTTAAAACATATTTTTGCATTAATAATTTTCTAATATCTTAAAACTCTTTTGATTAGCCCCATGGAAACATTTAAGGCAATCTGTGATTTTTTAAAATATTTTTCAAATACATTTTTTTCTGTATGGCATTTAATTGATTGATTAAATATTTTCCTATATTTATCGATATCCCAAAAATAACTGATGATTTGAAAAATAAATTCAAGAAAAATAGATGGTGAAAAAAAATGTATGTTTTGCTACATGCTCCTTTGGTAACAAGAAATTTCTTCTCACCAAACATTAAAATTAGTTACAAATTTCGTCATCATATGTTATTCGTTCTGGTAAAAACTATTATTATAATGTTTTCATAATAACTATCATTTGTTGTAATAGTATGGCGCTATATGAGGACAAAATTGTCAGACACCCGTGAAAACATGTCAGTAGGAATGGTTTAACCAGAAATGAAAAGCTCCAATTCAGCGATGGGTTTTTGGATTGTTACGATATATGATCTTACACGCACCCCCAATGAAAAATATGATATGACCTTTAATCTGGAGTATGAAAACTATTCCATACCACTTTGAGTATGCATTTGGTAATCAAGGACAGTGGACGCGATCATCTAATTTGGGGTGGATGTTGGATGGCTGACTTTTCCAGCATGGTCAGTATTTACATCCTCAGTACGTTGAAATTTTTCCAACAAAGCTTTTAGAGTAATGTTGTTCGGTTCGTTTCTGACATCGAATTTTCTTTAGAAAATGCGTCTCTCTGCAACAAATCTACGTTTCGGATGATGCAAAAACAAAACAAAAATATTTGATGTTCCAACAAGTTAACCGTTTTCGAAGTTCAGGTCAAAAAGCTGAGCGAAACATAGAATACCGATCAAATGGTACGGATATAAAACATTTTTTTTATTGTTTTCTCAGTCAGAAGCATCACTCGTTGGAGAACTTTGTAACTAATTCTGAAACTTGGTTAGAATAAATTCTCTTACTACCAAAGCAGAATACAGCAAACCATATATTTGTACTGCCTTCCGCTTCTCTTTAATTTATTTTTTAAATCGTAGATCATTTGGAGGACATTTGTTGTAAAGCACTGCAACGCGTCGTGGCAGGGTAGCGAATTCAGTGACACAGCTGAGCATTATAAATAATTTTTATTTCTAAAAAATTCATAAATTTTATCTAAAGTAAACTTATATCATCACACACAATACCTCCATGCTTTCGTTTTGCTGGGAAGAGGAAAGCTAAAGTCCTGTGTTATAATATTTTCAGGGCTGTCAAGTCCATTGCTATGCTGCGTCTCTTTCAGTCCTCGGTCGTACTGAGCAATAACGCCACGCGCTCTCTTGTCCGGCCAGGACGAGCCCCATAATTCTTTATAGTCCGACAAGATCGGCTAGGAAACACCGCCAGCGTTCTTCTTTTTCCTTCTCAATCGCAAGATCAGTTCTCGTCAGTCGTTTCTCTTTCCCTCCCCTTCTCTCTTCTAGAATCGACCCTTTTAAACTCCAGGGGTGGGTAAACTACACACCCCTCGTCATCTCTCATTGGCAGGCCTCAAAAGTTTGCACCACCCTGCACCTCAGTCTCAGTAGCATCCCAATGGTGCAGACTTCCAACAATGGCTCTGGCTCCTCTCGAACGCTTGTGACAAAGGCTTGTCAAAACATCTGGTCCATGATCTGCCTCGTCTACAGTTTCATTTTGAAGTAACCTGCCACTGTCCTCCTAGACGCTAGTTTCCTAAGACAAACATGTCCCGTCAATAAACACACAATGGGTCTATGTCAAATCCATTGTGCCCTTAGTCACAACGGTGTCGACAGTTCAGAAGCCAAACAACGAACAATAACCCCAAAGCCACGCGCTCTGTCTTGACAAGACGAGCCACCTGGTAGATTCACATCTCAATCTCGACATGTATAGAGGGGTGTAAGCCGTGTCAATGCACCTTCGTAACAGCACATTCTCTTCTATCTATCTTTCTCTCTTCTCTCTCTCTCTCTCTCTCTCTCTGTCTGTATATATATATATATATATATAGTTTTTATATATATCTACCACACAACATTAGGGTCCACAAAGTCAGCTTGTTAGTGGTCCATCTGTTAATTTGTGCATTCCACACACAGGATACATTTTAATACACACTTAGACCAATATTTACACGACTACACTTTAAAAATTATTTATGACCAATTAAACATTTATGTCCAATCACACATTTATGACCAATCAAAGGCTTTGACCAATCAAGCAAGATTTTTATGCGGTCTGGTTTTTATCTAATGCCAACTGGTCAAACTCTAGTGTTGGATCAAGAATCGTTTGGTTTGAATGGCATTGGTTAGATGTTTGAACTTTCGAATTTTTTGAAGTGGTAACTTTTGATATTTAAATATGAAAAGTCGTTTTATAAGATATGAATCGTATTCTTGATGGGATACTCTTTGGTGAGTTTTTAATGATTTACTCTATTCATTTGTGAATATACTGTGTTTTTAATTTGAACATTCGGTTTTTAGAACTTTCGAATTTTTTAGTTTGAATTTTCGAATTTTTTTGAACTTTCAGTTTGAACTTTCGGATTTTTTAGTTTGAACTTTCGGATTTTTTTAGTTTGAACTTTCAGATTTTTAGTTTGAACTTTTTGATTTTAGATATTTTTTAATTTGAACTTTCGGATCTCAAATATTTTTTTATTTTTTCTACCTATACAACTATTTTAAAGATGGGTGCATCATCTTGGGCGTTTGATGGTTCACTTATATTATGCACTAAATTGTTTTTAAATTTTAATATTTTAATATTGTAATATCTTTCAGAATGCGATGGCGAATAGTTTTATTTTTCAAGTATAATGGTTTAATTTTAACTTTTAATTTAAAGTATAATGGTTTAATTTTTTTTAACTTTTTAATTTTTAATTTTTAAAATTTTTTTTGAAATTTGGATATTTTCCAATTATTTTACCAAGTTGCAATAGAGGGAAGGTTGGCGCCATCAAACTAGTTTAACCCCACTTATCGGTCTTAAGTCCGAGGAGAGTGCACTTGGATATTTTATAAATTTTTATTTTATTTTATAATTTTTTAATTTTGTTTGAAAACGATGGAATATTATCTTTTATATTCGCCATTGATATTTTGAAATGTTTTAGTATTATAAGAGTCATATATTTCAATTTTTCAATTGATAATTGTGATTGTTTTTATATATTTAAATATATATATATATATATATATATATATATATATATATATATATATATATATATATATATATATATATATATGAACTTTATTTTATTAATCTAAAAATGTATTTTGTTTTGATAATGTAGCTTTGCATTAAAAAAGGCTTCAGAAAACTATGTATTTTTTTTACACTATTTCTAGAGACAAAATTACTGATTGTAGAGGGTAAGCGTTTCGAACGAGATCGATTACTGAAAAATATCCAAGAAGCCGAGGAAGAAGTCGGTTCCCTAGACAAGAGACACGAAGAGGCGCTGGACAAAGCCCAGTCTGAAATGAAGGTCAAGTACGAAAAGTAAGCATAAAGGCTCAAAATAATTTGATAGCCTCATAACGTTTGAGAACTTTCATGCTTTGGTTTCTTGAAGATTCATTTAGATCAAAGTTTCTTTTATCCACTTTATTTGTTGTCATGACAACGGCTTTAAAGAAGCCATAAACACTGTATTTGCCTTTCAGAATGTTCACGAAGTAAGAGCAGAGTTAATTTATTACATTTAATTAAGGTGTATGAGCTTAATTAAAACAAAAAAAACATTAGTTAACAAGAATGGAGGTAACTTTCTTCTACTGAATCAAAAAGATGAAATAATAATAATACAAAAAAATATTACTTCATTCCGAGTAATTGATAGCCCTGACATTTTTCAACTTGATTTTCCAAACATCCTTGTACTTATTGTATATATTTAGGTTAGACGTGATAAAAGTTGGAGGAAAGTATGGTCCAATAACTATAGAAAAAACTTCACAAAATCCCATTTTTCTATTTTAAGAAGTATAGAAACACTACAAAATTTGAATTCGCTGCAGAACCACATACGAGTTCCAAATCATTCCATTACTAAAAAAAGACACTAAATTTAATTCTTCGGTTTCAAAGTGTTGAATTTAAACTGTGTATATGCTAGACTTATAAAAGTAAAATACAAATAAATAAAGAAAACACTTCAATAAAAATATCGTCAAGTTTTAGAAGAATACACTTTATATCACTAAAAAAACACAAGGATACGAAAAAATAATAAGTAACATAAATTATATCCCACTTCATGCTTTCCCTACAACGACGACGAAGCTCAAACTCTGAATTAACATTGGGTGACCACCCCAATGGCGTACTTTTACCGTTCCATAAACCCTTCCGGTAATTTGAACCTGAACACAATGAAACATCTCCACCACGTCAAAATTACATTTCAGCCATTTGTATCCACCTATTTGGTGCCGCACTTAAAAGAGATACTAGCTCCCAGGGAACGCTCTAGGTCTGCAATGGTACATACCAATCCTCAGCCTCATTTGAAAAAAAGTTCTCTTAAGTATTGAGAGTTGTTGACAGTTTTCAAAAAGTAAGGGACAAAGACCCTCTATCTTTTTTGGAATGATACCAATTCGCATTGCATAGTACAGATTATCTGTCGAAATAGGGTAATTGATCTTTTACTTGTTTTTATTAATGCTGCACGAGGACTCTTGGCGATGGGCCTCTTGGTCAAGTAACGAGGATAAAACCTGATACTATCTACTCTCGATTTCTACGCCTTAAAACGTGAGGGCTTTCTGCCACGACAGATCCTACCTTCTACACGGATGGCTGCAGTAGCCTAGTGGTTATGTGGATGAACTCTTGTCCGGAGTGTCGTGGATTTGAGTACTGGTGCCAATGAAGGTCCAACGTGTTTAGAGGAGCAGTGCACGTTAAATCTGTCCCTTTGGAGTGCTGCGGTAGTCAGGAGAGGGAGGAATCAACTCATGTATCTTCCTTGTCTCTTAACCGAGGTTCAAATTTATAAGGTCCTTCGCCAATTGCTCTCATGTTGCTGTATAGAGCAATGATAATCTCTCACTCACCCCTCTACAGGGCGGGTTTTCAGTAGTATCAACTCGAATAAATGTCTCGCCGACCTCGAGTTCATGACTATGACCACCTGTTTTAGCAGTTACTAAGGAACTGGGGTATAATGATGCTTCTAATCAATAAATAAAAGATATTTCTTTACAGAGGAAGGAGAGCAAAAGGGGGAAAAGTTGCTCCGAAAAGAGCTGAAGTATATTTTCC
This sequence comes from Trichonephila clavipes, assembly GCA_019973935.1. NCBI lineage: Eukaryota > Metazoa > Arthropoda > Arachnida > Araneae > Nephilidae > Trichonephila > Trichonephila clavipes. The sequence goes on along the minus strand of BMAU01002742.1, from coordinate 20,462 downwards.
AAATATGTTTTCTTTGGCATAATTTTAAAATACCTCCAGTAAAACTGACAGAATTTGTATTTTATATATTTTCAAGAACGGGTTGTAGAATATCATCCAGTTTAGGAAAGGAAGTTATTTAGCGTGTTAGTTTTTGCAGAACTACTACATTGATGCCGTTCAAGGATATGGGAATTTTCCTTCCAGTTTTGCAAATATTGCTTTAAAACGAAGAAATCAGTCTGTTTGAAGTAAAAATAACTTCTTAAATGATTCCTTGAGATGGAGAGCCGTTGGCAGGCCTGAAGCAGGTCGGTTTCAGATGGAGATAGGATGGAGGTTACAAGGGGAGCCAGAAAGTGGTCTCCCGGTCATAAAATCAATTTCAAACAAGTGGTACTGTCCCCACGAAGGTCAGGAAAGATCGAGATTCACCAGAAGAATGATTCTCGTGGAGTCTTTATCTGGAAAAAAAGTGAAGCTCTTGTTTTCTTCCCTCCTACAAAAAATAAAATCAATATTGCTTTCCGTGAAAAAACGGGTGCCTGTCATTTTGACGAAATTGCAGTACATTAGCAACCATCCCGAGAGGACTTATAGGAAGATAACAGCATTTAGATTCCCGATTCTGTCTTTAGAACCTTTGGTCCTATTTAATTACTGTCCATCATAAGACACCAACCAACGTAACAAATATCCACAGATTTGGTGGCAAAGAAATCCTTATGTGTGGTTGCATAATGTTGGGCAGTCATACAACACTGCACGTTTTCGATCCGGGTACTGTCAACTCACGGCGCTAAAGGAATGAGATTCTGAAAGACTGAGGTTTTTCTGGGTGCTGTGGGACCAGACTACATTTTTATGGACGATAACGCGTAATCACAGAGAACTCACATTTTTGATGAATTTCATGAATGAGTGAATATTCGCTGTATAAAGGTTCCTGCACGAGGTTTCCGGATCACAGTTCTATTGAACATGTTTGGAATGGCCTAGGAAAACTCATTTCTCACAGGTATCTCCCCTCTCGGTATTCCTCAGGAATTAAAAGTTATGATTTTGGTAAATTGGGCTTTGTTGCCACAAATTACTTATTGAATTCCTCATAAACAGCATATCAGTGCGTTGTGAGGCCTGTATAGCAGTACACAGTGATCACACTTCTTATGAGGCAGTCTTATCCGGAGGTAAAAGTTTTTTCTCTGATTCATGATTTCATACTTTTTGATAGGACTTGTATCTAAATTCACGATTAAAATCTTTTTCATATTTTAATGTTTTTATAATCGCTCTCTCATTGTTATATGTTTATGTGCCAAATAGCGTGGCAACACGGTAAACAGTTCATCCGTTTTCACAAATTGTGACCTTAATTTTAGACACGAGTGTATTTTTCCTCTTCTGATTTTATGTCTGTGTTGCAGCTTACACTCCGCCCTTGTGTCTCGCATCCGCACCGTTACGGAGGGCGTGTGGAACTTATCCAGGACCCAACAGTTCGCGGCCCTGGAGGAGCGACAGCGCAGCATTGTTGTGACGCAAACATGGTACCGGAAGGCAGTGAAGCTGGCCCTGCGTTTGAGGGACAAGAAAAATGTTCTACGAGAGAAGAAGGCAGCTCTTCATAGGGAAATGGAAGTTGAGACTTGTTTGGCAAAAGCTCTGGAAGCCAAGGTAGAAAACGCCAGTGAGGTAAGTGGACAATATTATAAACAAAATAGCTGAATCTTTTTGCTTGAATCAAATCATTGCGAACATTATTCTTAAAAAATTCAATAACGTAAAACAGAAAGTTATTTGCGCTTTATATATAGAGAGAGAAATGATTTTGATTTTAGTTTTGAATACATTGGAACGTCCTTTCTTAGTTAGCCAGCTGTCTGTTACCCTTCTTTTGTTTCCCGGCCCCATAGGCGAAAAAGCGCACTATATGGAATTTTTTTTCAAAGTGGGTGATAAATATGCACAGCAGCTACGAAGTTCATTCATTTGCTCCTCACTTAGTTGTCATATGTGTGGCATGGAGGATTCGCAATTGCAAAGTCACAATTCCAGCAATTGTTTCCAATGTATCTAGAGACATATAGATTTATGCCCCATACATATGGCTTTAGACAAGTGGAGCCAGAATGGATGCGTCGGAATAGGTCTTGTCCTGAAAGAACGAATAGTGTTTAAGACAGAGTCTGAAGGTGCCGTGGGTATATATATATAAGTCCTTGTTCTTTCTGATAATCAATTGAAGGGGCGTGAGAGAGTTCCATCCAGAAGGTTTACAGAGACTGATTGAAAAATGAAAGGATTATAAATTGCAAATAAAAAAAGTAATTTTGCAAAAGCTGTGTCCATCTCGCTACCTAGAAATTTACCTGTGTGGGATCCCTACGTTACAACATAAATAGTATTTTCTTTTTACATCTATTGAAAATTTTTGATTCTTCACAAAAACTCTAACTCAGAGGTTCTCAAATTTTCACTACTGGTGACCCAGTTTTCAATCATAACTTTTATCGCACCCCCCCTAAAAATAATAATGTATTGAATGCAATAATAATGCACTTTGGCGCTAAAGCTACAATACGATTATAATTATAAACCGTACAAATTAACAAGATATTAAATTTTGTATATGTTACTTTTAAGTAATATATATATTTATTTTTTTTTACTTTTTAGTTCGATTCACTATAAAAGCGTGTTTTTTAGTTTGTTTTAAAACTATAATTTATTTTATAATTATTTTTATTATGCACGATAAAAATCACAATTCCAGTGAATAATTTAATTAACAGAAAATATACTTACCTACTTTCAAGGACTTTTCAATTTTTCTTTGAAAATTAGAGAAAAAATCCAATAAAACTAAAGAAAATGTTCCAAATGTGCGTGTCCTTAATAAAGGACATAAATCGCAGACACTTTTCGCTTAAAATAGAGGAACGTTATTTTCCAGCAAAACTGTCATATTTTGTTCACGTTTTTGTAGTTTTGCTGTTTTATGATCTACAAATAGCATTTTGAACTTTTTCTTCCTTGTGTCTTTTTGACAAGGCGAAATGCTACATTATGGTTTCATAGTTTTCTTCATAAAAATCTTTAAGTAGCATTTGAACATTTCAAATCAACTCATACGTTTCATGTCTAACGCTTTTCTGATATTTACTTTCGCTATCTTGATTAATATGCATTATTTCAGTAGGTTCTTCAATTGCTTGATCAGTTTCAACTTCCTTCAATGGGGATCGTGTGGCCGCGGTAGCCGAGTGGTATAGGTATCGGATCGTGGCTTGCCATGTCACGAGTTCGAGCCCAGTACCACTAAAGACCCGCCGTGTAGGGCAGAGATGCACGCTAAATCTGTCGAGAGCTGAAACGTCCTCTCGTTGGTGTGGGGTGGTAGTTAGGAGAGGGGGGTGCCAGCTCAGGTGTCGTCCACGTCACTTGACCATGGTTCAAAATTACGTGGTCCGTCGCCAAAAGCCCTCGTGTAGCTGAACAGTGCGACGTTAATATTCAATCAATCAATCAATAGGGATCGTAGATGCTCATTTTTTCAATACTCTGCTCATTTACATTTATAAATCATATGTTGTACAACACAGCAACCACAACCCCAAAATTGTTCATGGGGAAAGTGTAGCATGTTCTAAAAATAATTGTGTAAAACGTCTTTCATTATGCATTATATGTTTCAGAATACTCGTAAAAATAAATATTGGCTAAATAATTCTTCAAAGTGCTCAATATGCTTATCCATATATCATAAAACTATTTCACATGGAAAAAGGTGAAACAGAAATATATTATATATATTTACAACTTCCCTAAAAAAAGAACTGAGATAACCATACCAGTAAGTTCGAAGGTCAGCCTAAAGTAATATTTTAGGTTAAAAGAAACTTAATAAAATCTCTCATGGTGGGATTACAGAAAAGCAAACGAAATATTTTTTTCATTCGGTTATAGGATCGAAGATGGCTAATGAGCGTTTGAAGTGGAATCTTTTATTTTTGGTGATCACCAGATGATAAAAATAAATTATATCAGTGTAAATGTGTATTTTTTATTATGTCAAAAAGCATTTTGTTTTACTTCATTCCAAAAAATCATTTTTGAAACCTTTTATTTTCAATATGCTCGCGCCCCACAGTTAGAGAAACACTGCTCTAACTAGATCTTTAACGAAAGCAGACTCTATTAAAGTATTCAAGTCACTTTTATGCAATTCCTTTTGAGTAGCTTTTCAAAGTCCTTCTAGTGCGTGTGTGTGTGTGTATAAACCTCCGTTAACTTAAGTATATTTTAATACGCTGCAGTGTCACTTCTTAGCCAGCTGATTGTTAACCCTCTCGTCTTCTTTGAAACCCTGAGGCTAAAAGAATCACCAGATGGCCTTTGCTTCTAAGCGGACTATAGATGAGACACACTTGCTTCGACGCCATTCCATTCTTTTGCTTCCTCTTACACGTGGTCATGCTACACATGTTTAGAAGGGTGGTCCCCGCTATTGTGAGGAGGATATACCAAAGATTGTATTCTCGGTGTTGAAGTGACTGTTTAATTTATGGCCCCACCATATGGTTTTCGACATGCAGCGACAAGGGGGGTCACGAACCAGACGGAATTTGTCTTGAAAGAGTTAATGGTAGTTGAAAAGCTCTAGGGTACCATGTGCAGGTTCGTGTTATTTCCAATCAGAAATTGTAGGAGGCGTTAGAGAGACACGCCCGCAAAAGGTTTAAGGAGACAGATCAAGAGGAGATCAGCGACACCAGCATAAGCTACGAGCCAAAGAAAATAGCGATATTAGATCGGATATACCAGGGAAGCTGTGAGGAAGTGGGAAAAGCGCGATATTAGAGGAACAGGAGAGCTGCGAGAGACTCTGCTTTGCTGTTTTAACGAATCTTAAATGCTGAGATATTTGGCGGAAAATGCCTAATAGACGACGATACAACGCATCTAATAACGAGCTGAGAAAACTTTCGTAGTAGAGATAAAATAGTTGTAGTAAGTGTCATAAAAAAATAATGTGTCAATCTGCGATAACTAATTTAAATAAAAAGTAATTTTACTAAAGCTGTAGGATTCATTTCCCTAGCTAGAATTTTTACTAAAGCTGTAGGATTCATTTCCCTAGCTAGAATTTTAAGTAAACCTGGGGTCACTACTTAACAAACGCGAAATGCATAAAACTTCCTCGAGGAATCATCATGGGATTTAACAAGCATCTGTAAATGAGTGGTATTTTAATCTAGTTTCTGGTTCATTGTTACATAAGTGAAGTTGATACGGAAATATACAATTCGAGGCTTCGTCCCGATATCGCTTTAATTGACAGTGTATTGATCAAATATTGGTTGTTCTTTTAAAAATACTGAGTGTTTACTTAAACATGACTCGAAACGTTTATCAGTATTAACTTGTCACTACGGACATCATGAATTCTTTAGAACGATGTAGACTATTTTTAATTACTTTTTTCTTGGTAGAAATATTAAAACCCTCTTATTTGAGGGTTGAGTCACTTAGATAAAGCCATTTTTCAACACTTGTTATCTCAACAGTTATTTATCACCAGGTAATATCATTCATATAGCTTTCAGCTAGCTTTTTTATTTGTGAATTTTTTTCAAATTAAAAATTTTTTGGATATTTTTAACTATAGTATGAAATGACATTTCCCAATACGAAAGAATATTCTGGGGATAATGTTCTTTTAAAATCGACAAAAACAGCCCCGTAATATATTTTTATGAAATTTAAATTAAAAGTTGAATTGTTTTGTAAACATTTTTTAACATATCACAAAAGTATTGAAACCATTTGCAACATGATAGCTCAATATTCTGCCTATTTAATGGGTCTTTAATTCTCCTCCGGAGGATTTCCTTTCTACCAAGGTGATATTTCAAAAGGACAAAGAGCAACAAGGAGACAGAAAACCCCAAGAAAACCTTCAGGAAGAATTTGAAACTATTATCAAAGAGCTGGAAAATGAGGTAAGGTTTTAATTTTGATTAATTCGATTTTTTTATGGTGAAATAACTTACCTTCTTAGTCAGATAATAATTTTGATTTCGTTCACTAGACCATATTTAACAAAAACAATTAACTAGGAAACGTAAGGGATATGTAAGAAATATGTGTGCACGAAATGGCTTATATACGTGTGACAGTTAACATGTATAACAATGCGATTAGAATGAAAACTCTATCAAATCAACTTTCAAATCACGTGTGAAGGATGAGAGTTTCTTTTATTTCATTTTTTATATCATTAAGTAACATTTTGAAGTAGTGTTTTCGATAAATTGCCATGCAGAACACAACCTATCACATTTTACAATTTCTCCTATTAACAAATTGAACTCGCTTATGGAAGAAGTGGAACTACGGCTTTTCTCATTGTGGTCGATCTGTTTTTTTTTTTTTTCAGCATTCTATTTTCTATTAATCTTTTCCAATGTACATAATTACACACACAAATCGGTTTTCTGCGATTTGTTTTTCGTCAGGAAAGCCTGCCATAATTCCTACGCTTCCTAATATTTTGGCCCATTGAAAGCTCTATTTATCACAAATTGGTTATAAATAATAATAACTAGAAAAAGAAGTGGATTTTATACATTTTTCTCATGCTTTGTTACTAGTTCTCGTGGAGCTGCTACGCTAAAACATGGTTACAACTCAGAGCGACTTAGTTGCATTTGCGAAGCAATATCGGAGTTTCTTTTACCCAACACCCATTTTCCATAAAATCTTGACATTTTTAAAGGCTGTCCTTTCATTCCCAAGGTATTTAAAAATAAAGACCAGAAGGCAGATCTGGAGTTCATTTTGTCTGACCAGGAGCGCTATTTGGAGAGCCTGGAGGAAGAGCGAGTGAAACGGAAGCTACTGCACGAGAAACTGTCCAGCATGGCAAAGGTGGCAGAGATGGTTCTCGGGAAGGGAGTTTTGGTGAGTTGATCAGCCTCGGAATCAAAAGTATTTAAAATAATTTCTGAGCGCATTACATAAATAATTTCATCTTAATATTGAACATGCTTTACTCAAAATCAAAAAGTGGCCAAACCGATTTAGCTTGATAAATATGATTGCAATGCCAAAAACGAATGGAGAAATTATAACCTTTTACTAACAGTAGATTTGTTGATGGTAACTAATTTCATTGCTTTTTTTAATAAAAAAAGCTCCAATGAATAATTCATCAAACATATTCTACATTTATTTAGTGTTCATGAATCTTAATAGCCGTCTACTTCGCTAAGTATTTCATGACTATAAATTCTTCTTGGGTTATTATCATCTAAGCATTAGGCTTTCGATTGTACTGAAAGATATTCTTATATTCCTCCCTTCTAAATTTAAAAGGGAATTTCCAAACCTTAAGTAGAATATATTTATCATTCATGTCGAAGTAAACTTCATAAGACTTCCTTTTTAGTAGACCACAGCAAAATTAATTCTGCTTGCGAAACTAAAAGCTCTCTTGTAGGTTTAATTGTTCAAAAATGAGAATTTATTTTATCGATAACACCCCCATTACCTCCCGCAACCCCTGTTATAAGTTAAATTTCCGCAAAATCCATTCTTAGCAGATATCTACACCGTAAAAGAAACATGTTTGTTGATTTTTAAGTATGTAGGTATAAAAGTTCAAAAACAGAAATTTTTGTCTATTACGCCCCTATAACATTTCAGGTACAGAAATGAAATACAGATAACACTTGGGATGGGAAAAATACATTCAAAATGTTATTTGCTTGTAAATGAAAAATACCCCCTTCGTCTGTTGATTGATTGACTGTATTGATTGATTGATGTTGCACTAAGAAGCTACACGAAGGTTTGACAGTTGGAATTTTTTTTAGAAGTGGTCCAGTGAAAGAGAATATTAGATTTTATTTAGCCCGGTTCTCTTTTATTTCTGTAACAACCAAAAGACCGAATGGGCATTCAGTCAGCAAGGGATCTGCTTCTCGTTCCAAGAGAGATCTGACCCATAAGCACCAGAAATCTTCTGTCACCCTCCAAGTCTATAGTTAATTATTTTTAACGAGTATTCATGAGTTCTCTACGCTGTGGTCCCATGGGGGAAGGGGAAAGGGGCGTTAAGGAAGAATTTCGACACTTCGAACAAAGTGATGAAAAGCACGATCAAGATTTATGACATGCTTAAGGACGAATGAAAAGAATGGGACAGAATAACCCTCAGAAAAAAAGACCCCTTTTCGAAGAAAACTGAGAAAATTTTGCGTCAATTTTACTTCCGAACTAATTTCTTTTAGACACAACAAAACGGAACAACAAAAACGGTTAAACAACAAAAAAAGGTAACTATATTTTCACTTTCAAAATTCTCTTTTCAATTTTTAAGATTAAATGTCCAGGTATTTTAATCATTGCGTAAGATAAAGTGAAAAAAAATTTTTTTTTTGCATTTGTGCTGTAACTATTTTATTTATTTACTTTTCGTGTTACATATATAAATATAAATAACTATCATCAGTTTCTTAAAATACTTTCATATTGATTAACATATTTAAGTGTATGTTTTCGTAGTTTTAATGTGCCGTTATCTTGAAACATTTTCAATTAGCATTGTTATTCAAATGAAAGAATATTATTTGTCTCTCGTATAAAAATAATTCCTTTAGTCACTTATGAAAATCGGGAGTAGTTCATTCAAAATACAAAACACTAATGAGCCTTTGAGTACATACATCAATTATTTACCATACTTAAAAGGATCCTAACAATAGCGCGAAACAGAAATAAAACATAGTTATATTTATTTTGATGATTTTGTTTGTAATCATAACGCATTACGATAATTTTGTTTAGTAATAAATGATCCAATCTATAATTTCTAAATATTTAATTTAAATTGCTTCAAACTGTGAAAATAATTTTCAAAGAAATAAAGTATGTTAAGTTTACTTAAAGATACACACACAATTTTTTCTTCTTTTTATTGAGGTAACATGTGAAATAAACACATATTTTTTCTAATATACGTTTGTGACGGGCTCATCGCGCTTTCTATTAATTGTCCTCTTGGGTTCTTTGGGGCCGAAAAAAGTATATTTAAATATGTTAAGTTCGGTATATGTATGGCCCTGGTTTTTTTTAACCAGAAGCTCTGTTGTTTTTCTCCCCACGTCTAATACCCGAATGGGATACACCTAATTAAATATGTAAAAGTGAATCTGAGGTGATTAAAAAACATAACTGATAATTTTGGTATAGTTTTTTGAGTAAAATTATTGTGGCTATTGAAAATTAAAGTTAGGAGGAATATTGAAAGTTAAAATTTATATAGAAAGAATATTATTTGTCTCTCGTATAAAAATAATTCCTTTAGTCACTTATGAAAATCGGGAGTAGTTCATTCAAAATACAAAACACTAATGAGCCTTTGAGTACATACATCAATTATTTACCATACTTAAAAGGATCTAACAATAGCGCGAAACAGAAATAAAACATAGTTATATTTATTTTGATGATTTTGTTTGTAATCATAACGCATTACGATAATTTTGTTTAGTAATAAATGATCCAATCTATAATTTCTAAATATTTAATTTAAATTGCTTCAAACTGTGAAAAGAATTTTCAAAGAAATAAAGTATGTTAAGTTTACTTAAAGATACACACACAATTTTTTTCTTTTTATTGAGGTAACATGTGAAATAAACACATATTTTTCTAATATACGTTTGTGACGGGCTCATCGCGCTTTTTTCTATTAATGTCCTCTTGGGTTCTTTGGGGCCGAAAAAAGTATATTTAAATATGTTAAGTTCGGTATATGTATGGCCCTGGGTTTTTTTAACCAGAAGCTCTGTTGTTTTTTCCCCCGCGTCTAATACCCGAATGGGATACACCTAATTAAATATGTAAAAGTGAATCTGAGGTGATTAAAACATAACTGATAATTTTGGTATAGTTTTTGAGAGTAAAATTATTGTGGCTATTGAAAATTAAAGTTAGGAGGAATATTGAAAGTTAAAATATATACATACAGAGAGAGAGAGAGAGAGAGAGAGAGAGAGATGAAAGTTAAACTTGAGACGAATTTTGAAAGATAAAATTTGAGATAAATGGGAAAGAAAAAATTTATGCACGTAATTTCGTAAAGGCCATTAAGACCCTTGAATAAATTATGTTTTGCTTCTTGGAAGGGATTGTGACGTCCTCATCGTGCTTCCTATTAATTTTCCTTGCGTATTCTGGGGCAGTAAAAGGTAAACTCTTTCCAACCAAATCCAGAAGCGAAGCGTGATTATGCAAATTAAGAACCTTTTAAATAGTAGAACTTTAGTGTAAGCTGTGTGTCCTTTTGGGAAGTGATTACGCTAGTCTGAGTTTAAGCGCGTAAGCTGAAGTAAGCCAATATTCCAGAGTTCAACTATTCGAGCCAGTGTGTTCAAGTCAAGGTGGAACCCACGGACGAATGCCTTACACTCTAAGACTGCTAAGAGAACCATTATTTTGTAAGATTTAATTTGAAAAGCACAAAATCTTTTTTCTTTTTATATTTATTGCTATTTTAAGAGTGATTTGCACGATACCTTCTTGATTAAGATCTTTTGCCCAGAGAATTTGAAAGAATATTTAATGCAACCAAATTAATTATGTGTATAATTAATTATAAAAATACATAAAAATCGTATAATTTCTTCGAAATATTGTGTAGCATTCTGTATGCTTCTAATAAAGTTAACCAAAATTTATCTATAACAATCTATAGCAATATTTAAAATCTTTAAAAAAGGCAACAATAAGAATGTCAGAACTATTGCAGAAATTTGTTATAAAAAGCATTTAATGAAAAATTTATTTTTACAGAACAATAAATGTTGAAAAATATAGGTAATATTTTTTAATTGATCCTAGTAGTATAAAACTATTTAATTAAAGGAGTAGTAAAATGCATTAAAGAAATAAAAATATGATAAACACAATTTATAAAGTAGGTACGTGATTTCAAACAAAACAGAAATGGGAAAAATTATTCAATAAGTAGTAAGGTTGTATAATCTTGAGTATTTTTAATGTAATTAAGATACAAGTTTAGTTTAAAAAATTTAGATTTCTTTTGTGGTGTTGTGGCCATTGTCAAAAAGTTTTGAGGTATCTTAGAAGTTTCAAATTATTCCAGAAATGTTTTATTGTTCTGTTTAGTCTCAAAGTATTAAGATATTTGAAAAACAAACAAACAAGTATACTAATAATATTAATGTTTTATTGACTTATATTTAGTAACTTTATAAGGAAACTGCAAATTCAAAGTATTGTGATTGTGTTCCTAGTTTTTTTTTTTCAAAAAACCTTAGAATTTTTGAAAGCTTACTTTTGGTGGAGATATTTTAATAATTTTGAAGTAATCTGGAAGCCAAGCTACGTTTTGTTCTAGAAATGAAACTTATATGTTTAAACGAACAATTAATTAAACAAAACATGTTTATATTAAATCAGAAATTTCACAATTCAGTCAGAAAATTTGAAAAAAAAAAGATAAAATGTAATTTTTTGAGAGTTTGGAAAAAATTTAAAAGCTTAAGATTATTATTTTAATCTTCTAAATATTTCATGGAAAAAAATTTGCAGTTTGCAATAATAAATAGAAAACTTTAAAAAGTTTAAAAATTTAGATTCGATTAAAAAAGAACTTAGTTATTTTTTAATCCAAAATTTATAATTTATTTTCAAGCATTCACAGAAATTCCTTCCACGCTGCTACAGAGAAATAATTTATATGATTAGGAATCTAAAATTGTCCCTCAGGCAGATCCGAAGATTTGTGCAAGCATCGAAGTTGCAAAAGAAATATGATCTCGACTTTCCCTAATGTAGAGATACTTTTAAAAATATTTTTAACTATACCGAAAAATAGAATGCATCAGGTCAAAGATCTTTTCAGTTTTAACCCGGCACTTCCCGCGCAAGGTATGTCATACCCGCCGTCTACCTTTTTTCAACCCTCATTCTAAGCCTTTTTTGGAAAATTGATAGTTTCTCGTGTTGCTGACTTTAAGGTCATATCCTTTGAAGGGCCTTAGCTTGAAGGTGAATTCTAAATACATATTTTTGGATACCGCATCTTCGGGTATGTCATACCTTGCGCGTGAATCGCCGTTACAGTTCTGAATGCATGAGCACGTTTTAAATCTTCCTTATACTATGGCGTATTATTGTAGTTATGATGAAGAAATGTGACATTTAAGTACTTTAATAGATAAAGTATTTAACAGATATAGCACAACTAGTATTTTCGGATGAAGAAATTCTGTTCGTGATTATGATGAAGAAGAATGAAATGATGAGGAGTATAACAGCAAGTATGATTCCTCCACTGAAATCGTTCTAGATTTTGAAAAGGGAGACACGGTTAGAAATGAATGTTTCATATATATAGACACATAAACATTTAGGAAGAACGTGACTTTAAAGGAGACAACTGGTACACATCCACTTTCAGATGAATTTTTGAAAAAAAACAAAACCTATTGCTGGAACAATAAGAAAAAATAAAAGAGAAATTCCAAAATATAAGACATAGACGGTATACAGCTCTTTAATGAAATAACTTCATTCAAATATATTTTTTCTGGTAAAAAACAGCCAACTGAGATATTAGAAGTTATAGTGAAAAATGAACTTATTCCCTGTATTCCCAATTTTTCTCTCGCTTTAAGAATTTTTTTAACCTAACCTGTTTCTGTAGCTTCCGATGAAAGTAGTTTCAGTAAATTAAAAATCATTAAACATTACTTGAGAAATAATGACACAAGAAAGGCTTTCCGATTTGGCCATAGTGTGAATTGAATCCGAAATCTCCGAAAGAACTGATTTAACCGAAACTATTAACAAATTTGCTTCTCAGAAAGCCAGAAAAGTTATTTTTTAGTGACAGTAAAATCTGGTGTGTATATAACGTGTGTGCCCCTACACATATTCCCCGTATAACACGCACACCACTTTTTACGAAGAAACCTGAAATGCGTGTGCGGAATGGTCTCGTATTTTGAAATCCTTTATTCGAATACTAGCTGGTCTACCCGTTCTTCGCACGAGTAAACTGAAAAATTAAACAACAGATTGAAGGATAAAGAAGTTTTTAATGAGTTAATTTTACGTGAATTGCAAATTAAACGAAAAAACCTTTTCGCATATCTCAGCTGAAGAAAAAAAAAAAGAAAGAAAAATACCTTTGTTAAATTTGACGTCTCTAGATGTAATAGCTAATAAAAAGGAGGGTTTTTTTATATTTATAACACCTGTAACGCTCTTGAGGGTCGATTTTTGAAAATACCTCCCTAAGCTGATCTCTGCTCAGCAAAAGTAACACAATGTTAAAAGTTTTGTGACGCATAAAATATTGTAAATAATTTATATCTGAAAGTGTCACACATTAATATTACTTTCTGTTGAATTTATTTTATGTTAAAATTGTAATACTCGCAAGCAACGCCGTTTCCTAAATAACAATGGCGAAATGTTGACGATAGAGTCAAGTTGGCAAATGTCTAGCTACTTTCATAGCTCAAACTTTATTAGATCTTTGTAAGACCCGTCGTGTAGGGGAGCGTTGCACGTTAATGCTTTATCTAGCGCATTATGATTTACTGCAATTTTTTTCATGCAATATTTTTTTAGGTCACTACATTGAAAATTAAAATACATACATAAACAAAATACTCGACTTAGGGAAATTTAATCGGTTAGAGCTAATAAATGAATTAAAGATATTCCACTGTAAAATTAATTATATACACCGTTCACTTAAAATAAATAGTCAAACCGTTTTCTAAGGTCTCGATAAACATACAAACACATAAGACACTTAAATTTTGACATTAACTATTTTTTGAGGACAAAAATGATAATCTTTGCAATCCGCTGAAAACGCCGTCAGCTGAAAATGCAATATGTGCTACAAAATTATTCGCCTTCCCCGCTAAAATACTCATCATAGAACCCGTGCTGTCATATATCTTGGAAGAGTGGATTTCAAAGAATATTTCAGCTAAGTATTGGTAGAATATTCCTGCTAAATTGGTGTGGTGTGGTAGTTAGGAGAAGGTGGTGCCAGCTCAGGTGTCGTCCACGTCACTTGACCATGGTTCAAAATTACGTGGTCCGTCGCCAAAAGCCCTCGTGTAGCTGAACAGTGTGACGTTAATATTCACTCACTCCAAAAAATACAGTACAGTAGTTATAATTATTTTTTTACTTAAAAATGCAATATCTACCTATTCAATTAAAATTATAGCGTTATAATTAACTACTAACCACACAAACAAATTTTGAAAATTTGTCCAAATGATGTAGTGTGAAAGAGAAAGTTTATTCAGACAGACAACAAATGCGTCTTATATGTATATAGATTTGTTTGAATTCTTGTGTATTATTACTTTTGTAAGCCTCATGACATACTTTATGGTGTACCAGTCTTTTAAAACTGACTGAGCCACAGCAACATTTAGCTAAGTATATAGCTAGTTATAGCATAAAATTAAATCTTAAAAAGATACCAAAAATAAAAGACGGCTCAATATTTTGAATAAATCAGTATAAACATTTTCGTATAAACACAATATATATATTGTAAAATATTTATTTTGCTATTTGCATTTTAGGGAGACATCAAACAAAATTTTAAAAATTGTCAAAAACAGATAAAAAAAACATATTTAAGAAAAATACCACTGATTAATTTTGCCAAAGACATCGCAATGTGCAAAATTGTTTACAGTATATAATAACCAAAAAAAAAAAATGTAAGTACTAAAATATAAAAAAAAAATTATATATTGAATTAATTAAGGATTCCTGGAGGGAAAGATAAAACAGGCTAAGATAATAGTCATAATATTAATTTCATATTGGTTGGCTACTCATTTTGGCATGATTTTGTAATCACGCCAAATTGGTATGTACGTATTATCGCAACCTATTGGTGCTAATGTATAGTAATGTATATAGTCTAATGTTATAGTAATGTACAGAATTAAAGGTACTTACGTATTATCGCAACCTATTGGTGACATTATACAAAATGAAGCACACGATTGCCAATTCAACGCATACAGAGTTGGGAATGCTAGAGAGGTGAGTTGTCTTGAACGTTGCCGATTATGCAATAATACGTATAAATACTAAATAAAAAAATTATCTAAAGTATATATATCCCGATAATAAAAATAAATTGAAAAATGAAGTACAATACTAACATTAACTGACATAAAAAGAACTGAACTAACTTTATCAATGCAAAAGCATAATTTCAAAAAATAAGGTACTTACATATAACCACAACCTATTGGTGACATTATATAAAACGAAGCACATGACTCACAATTCAGCATATATATGACATGCGAAATCAGGGTTGCCAACTTGGCAAGTTATTTTGAATATTGGCAATTGTTAGGATAGTACATAGGTACCAAAAATAATCAATCTTACCACCACTTGCTTCCTCAACAGGTATTTAAGCCATTTGTCTGTTTTGCTCATTCTCTGATACCTATTCCAGTTTGATATGTAATTACTACCAACACTGCTTTTGCTTGGGCAGTATGATTACCCAAGTTTGACTTTCTGCATGGCAATTTTATGCACTGAAGCCTATAGTATACCTTTAAAGGTTAAAATAAAGACACATGAAATTGCAATGAACCATATTATTGGATCAAGTGTAATATAGGGGGCTACTTGGCGCAGTCCTTTATTTTGGTGACTAAAAGTGGTCGCCAAGGTACTTTTTTCGGTATTATTTATTTTAAAATGAATTCGATATCTCACCATGACATTTAGATAAAAATCGAAAAATCCAAAGAAAAATCGCCAAATCCAAAGTGGTCCCCTTATACTACACTTGAACCCAACAGAAATATAACCCTTACCAATGAGAAGTTTTAGTTTGTCAAAATTATAATCTTCGTATTCTAAAGAAGTAAATAAATAAGTTGTAATTTGTAAGCAAAATCAATGAGTGGATCAAGACAGCCGAACTGGGGAGATCTTTATCTGGGTGCAGAACTTTATCTGCACCCAGATAAAGTTCTTTTGTAATGCAGTGCTATCGCCATCTGTTGTCCAAAATATTATTTATTTTTGTGAATATATCTCATGATTATTTATCCAACCTCAGTTTAATTTGCAATTTATTTAGTCAATGAGAATAATTTATTATTAAATATTAATATTTTCATTGATTCATTTCTATTTACCTTTGTAGAATGTTAATTTCCTCTTTTACATCCAAACATATATTTTTATGAAATCATTCTTTCTGTAAGGCCAAATTGCAATTAAATAAATGTTTTTTTAAATGCAACTATTCACACACATATCACTGAAAGTATTGAATTCCTTCAGAAACTCTTCATTTACATCACACTGTTGGTGATCATGAATTTTTTTTAAATGCCTTTTCAAACAGAAAGGGCGAGTGAAGACTTGATTACAAAATGAGCAGATTAAGTCTCTGCTACGCACATTCATTTCAGAAAACAATAAGTATGCAAAAATTGATTACAGAAAATGAAAAAAAACAGATTGACTAATTAAAATAACAAGAAAGATAACAAAACAATTAACAAAATAAAGCAAAAAAAAAAACCAAAAGTAAAAATTTTTAAAAATGTAAATAAAATGCAAAAGCACTTCCGCAAAAATCATTCGACTAATACAGGGATACAAAAATAGCAAGGCAATCAATTATTTTAGTTTCCATATTTCGTAACAGATGGCGCTAGCACTGCATTAAAAAAATCTAACTGGGTGCACAGCGCTGTCTTGATTCACTCCTGCAAAATCATACACATAAACATCCCGCGATAATACCTAAATGTTGCCAAAACAACAAAACAAAATTTTAGTTGATGAATGAATAATCCTTAAAAAAAATGATTTATTCGAAAAATAATCCTAAACAAATATCATAGAATAGAAAAATTGAATAAATATTTCAACTGATAAATATAGCTATAGTAAAAATATGTAACAATCTTGAAAAACTGCGTGTAAAGTATAAATTTTCCACTTAGTGAGAAACGTGACATAATATGACGTCATAACACTGGAAAATCACATAAAAATTAAATTCTAAAAAATTTAGAAAGAATTACGAACGCGAAACCTATTTCCTTCCCCATGTAGTTTTGTATACCTGTACCAAATTTCTCGTAATTTGGTTGTCTGGATCTTGAGTTATAAGGAAACAGACAACAAATGCGTCTTATATTTATAGATTATTCCAAGCTTTAGTAAAAAATAGTGTACTTTTCTCTCTCTCAGAATTACAACCCTTTAAAAAAAAAAAAGTTCATAAGGAATGTTATTTCTTTCATAGAAACAGTACTTCGATAAATATAAAAGTCTGATCTTTTTCTATGCTCATCTTTTTGTATTTTTAAAGCTCTCATTTTTATACCCGACGTTTTCCGTGCTACCGTAAATTTCGATCTTATTTTTTGGGTTAAAAGTGTGCGATATACACCGGATTTTACGGTATAGTTTATTACTTAGTCTTAGTAGAAGGACAGATTTATATACTTTCGTTTCACGAGATTTGTGCCTTAGTATTTATTTTTATTAGATTGTATTTTTTGAGTAAATTCTGTTGTTTTGCATTTGTAATTATAAAATGTTTATCTTTTTTTAAAGATTATATTTTTGTTAGTTTATTATTTTGTTAAAGTATTTTGTCGCTATTATGACTCATTACCTGGCCAAAAAATGAAGTTCTACACTTCAGATTTAATTTTTATTATTATTAGTGTGTTTTACTTTTTATTCTTATATAAGTAGATGATTTTTTAACGTCAACGTTAAGTATTAGTCAAAATATGAACAATTCTCTGGGGGCGGCATATTAAGTGTTTGCACGAGAGCGGCCGATACCCTAGGATCGGCCCTGGTCACAATACTGTCCATCCATGTCGATAGATTTGTGTGAATAACCCTACGGCACGAGCAATCACTATTTTTAACTCTCCCGTCTCATATGCGTATAGCACGTTTACCCTTATTTCACTGATGTCGAAATTTGGATCATTTATTTGCATATGTCTCTTACCAGACTACATTCATGATAGGTTTCGTGAAGTAGCTCGATTTCTTCTGGGTGCATATATATATATATCATGATAGAGTATATAAGTAACATTTCTTTGCAATTCAACACATTTTAATAAACTGCCATTGCGCATTTTTTTCCTCGCTTGATTTCTTGGATTTATATAAAAAAGATCGAACGTAAAAAGAATGAGAACAGAAGAAATGTCATTAAAAGGGCTTACCGTATTTATTCGAATCTTAGCCACACTTTTTACCGAGGTTAATTACTACTGAAAATTGGGTACCTTACAGAATCGGAAAGGAAAAATTCGTTTGGATGAGGGAAATTAAACACGAGACTGCAGTGGCGTAACGTACACCCCCGCATTGGAGGGAGGGGCAGGGACTCTAGGGGGCCCAGAGCTTGACTGATGCAAAGTACGCATTTGTTTTGGGGGTCCAAAACCTGAATTTGCAGCGAGGCCTGAATATTCTCTGTTACGCCCCTGCGAGACTGACAGAATAATTGCTGATTTATATGAAAAGTTATTTTAATATTCACTACTTATGAAAACGAAATCATAATCAATTCTATTCAAATAGAGAGAGAGAGAGAGAGACATTGCCACACTACCTCTCCTATCAAAATCTAGTTTTATTCTGCTTAATAAAAAATAGTGATTACACTGATCAGCAATAAATTATAAGCGATGAGCTGGCTGGTGCCAATTTAGACAAAATAAGGAGGAATGTTTCGCTTCACTTATGAGTTCTCCTTTTCAATTTCCTAAGTACTTAATATCCATAAACCCCCTTTTTACACTATTTTTTTAAACTTTTTCATAAAAATATGGCGAATTCGGGATGTGGCTTAGAATCGAAGGAGGCTTAGATTCGAATAAATATGGTTATTCTGCAGGTGCTAAGCATCACGGGTGCTATGGATGTTCAAGAGAAGTGTGGTTGTATGTCTTGCTTAAAGATGCACTCGCCAATAATTTTATTGTTAAGATTATTTTGCTTCTTTAACGCTTGATTCTTTAATTGCACGAAAAAAATCAGTTTTGAGCAATATACTAGTTATTTCCTATGCGCGAAATGTAATGAATGCATTTGAATACATATATCTTTTCGACAGGCTGAAGAACCCGAAGATTCTACCCCAAGCCTTTCAGAACAAACGGATTTCTTGGAAAAGATGTCCACCATTTTGCTGGAAGTGGCCGAAGGGGTGTCGAAATTTGGTGAGCCACAATCGCCAAGTGGTTCTAGGTAAAACTTTAGAGATGATTCAAAAATCTTACTTGGCAAATATTCATAAAAATAAACTAATTGCTGAAGAAACTCAATGTATCATTTTTTATATACACGCAAAATATATTGAAAAGTCATTTTATGAATGAAATGAGTTGAAAAATTAAAAAAATAATAATAATAAAGATACCCTTGTAGACACGTGCTTAACATTGCAGATAATACAAAAATTGAACATTTAAATTTAATTTCAGCACAGATTGCTTTTTATTACGACATGAAAATTAAAAATGTATTTATAATTTTTTTCGAAGATTATTTTGAGTGAAATTTTCTCTTACTGGATTTTAGTGACCGCAGCAGCCTAGTGGTTATAGTCACAAACTCGTAGCCAGCGTGTCGGAGTTCCTGGTGCCACCAAAGATACGCCGTGTAGAGGGGTTGATACACGGTAATAGTGTTGAGACACTCCAATTTACGTGGTATGGAAGTATGGAGGGGGGTGCCATCTTCGTCACTTGACCAAGGTTTAGTAAACTATTTTTACTAAAAATTAGGTCTACGGGTAGAGTTTTAAACCCCACTCATGTGTCTTTAATCCAGTAAGAGAGCGTTATTTTAAAATCGCACTTTCAAGCAACATAAGGGCTTATTTACAACAGTATTTTTAACTACGGTCAAGTGACGAAGCATCCCTTCACATTAAGCCCATGGGCCTCGACATATTTTACGTGTATCAGCCCCTTTTCACGGCGGGTCTTCAGTGGAAAAAGGTTTCGAATCCGTGACATGACAACGCCGAAGATGCGTTCGTGACCATGACCATAGCCCCAAAAGATTCTGTAACTCAGTCAATTAATACAAAGTAGCGAATTTGCTTACTTCATAAGTGTCTAACGATTTCCTCGCTTTTAACATTTTATGTATCATTTAATATGTATTTAGATTTTTTTTTCTCTTTTCGCAGCGACAGCTCAATGACGCGTCTGCCCCATGGTAAGGGCGTTCTTGGTCTGATTCCTAAAGAAGGCATACTAGTGCTGCGCGAAGGTTCGGTGAAATCTAGAAGTCCAGGTAAGAAAACTATTCACAATTTATACCCTTCACCAATTATGGCTCATAGCTAAATCAAGATCTTAGAAAAC
>BMAU01002741.1:0-102044 GCA_019973935.1 Trichonephila clavipes | reverse complement strand
TGAATTATTAATTGAATCTAAGTCATTTAAACACAAATACTTCAAAGTAAAAGAGAATTTATTTAAAGTTAAAGGGAAATATTTACAAAAGGGGATATTTACAATTAGAAAGAAATGCAGGAATTAGGTTAATTAAAAGTTGAGTTATGCCTTTAGAAGACGGGGAAATAAACTTTTCTCATTCTTGGATGTTAGGACTGGTGGTGCCGCGCTGGTCGCGGAAATGCGGTAAAGACGCGACGTGTTGAACAAGCAGTGGTTAGTAGGCCTCTGCCGAAAAATTATTCAAGCTGGAGCTACGAAAGCTCACTGAATGGCGCTGCTTCGGAATGCAGTAATAACTACAATTGAGATTTATGGTCCTCTGAAAAGGATATGACTCAACCTTTTAACAAATGTTTCAAAGGGAAAATCCTACAGAATCACCCTCTCCTGACAGAGCTGGTCTCTCAGCTCTTACAAAATGGGGAGAGCTAAAGTACTTTAAATACAAACTATTTTTAGTTACAACTATAAATTTGATGATTATTGGAATATGAATGTAATAAAGACAAATAATACGATTCTTAAAGATAATAAAATAAAATATTACAGATGAAAAGATGTATACCTAATATTCACAATTCCGGACCTAAAATAAAGCATATAAAAACAAAATTTTCTACGTTGTGATCTACAATTAACTAAACCATAAAAAAATCATTCGCATCAATAGAAAGATAAAGAATAATACGAAAATATAATAAATGTTACAAGTGAATATAAAATGATTAATGGAAACGAGTGTTACCATAGAACATCTATTAATTTCTCAACAGGGATATGAAAAAAATTAAAAATAATAACAAATAAAAAAAATTCAATTAAGCATAAAAATGTTTCATCAAATCAGTTGAGGTGGTGGTTGAGTTCGGTCCATCGTGCTGACCAACCGTTTCCACTTCATACCTATCCTTGGAATTAACTTTTGTTACTTTGTAAGGGCCTAAGAACTTTGGTCTTAGTTTCAGTCCAGCTCTAAATTGGGTTCTTTGGATGGCTACTAAATCACCTTCTTTGTATAACGAAGCTTTCTTTTTTCTTCTGTTATACGTATTTCTATTTTCAGACTGCAGGGTTTCGATGTTCTTTTTTGCATCGTTTCTTAAAAATTCACGTTGTTCTAGTAATTCTTTCGCCATTTCTTCTAGAAGTAAGTCTTTGATTAGGATGTCTCCCTTGTTACGCATTTTGATTCCCACTAATAGTTCGAATGGTGTCCATTTTGTACTGCGACTTATAGTACTATTTAGTATTCTCTGTAATCTGTCGACGTATTTGTACCATTTTGTTGAGTCGTCTAATGATAGTTTGGTGAGAACTGGAATCAAAGTTCGATGAATTCGTTCAACTTGTCCGTTTCCTCGAGGAACACCTGTTGCTATTTGTAGATGTTGAATGTTTTCTTCATCACAGTAGTCGTTGAATAATTTTGAAGTGAACGCTGAACCTCTATCAGAGATAATTCTGATGGGATTACCAAAGGTTTTCTGCTGTTGTTTTAGTTTTTCGAGGGCACTTTCAGCAGACACAGTTTTGACGGGATATAGCCAAGTAAATTTGGTAAATGCGTCTTTGACGGGATATAGCCAAGTAAATTTGGTAAATGCGTCTACTACGGTGAAAATGTGTTGATAACTTTTGTTTGTGGAGGGTAAAGGACCAATGAAGTCAACATGGTACGTACTTAAAGGAATGCTTTCCTTAGAAATAGGTTTCAAAAACCCTTCCTTTTTGCCAGTTTTCTTATTAGCTAAGATACATGGAACACAATTAACTATTACTTTTTTAGCGACGTTGGATAAATTTGGGATAAAAAATTCCTGTTTCACAATTTCTTCTGTTTTTCCTACTGAGAAATGACCATTTTCGTGAATCAATTTAATTAGTTCAGCTTGCATTGCTTTAGGGGTTACAATTAATTCTCGACCATTTAAGTACTTGTAGAGTATACCATTTCGCTCAAAAAATTCTTCTGATTCTTGCTTCTCTAGAATTTTTTCAATGTTTGGATGTTGTCATCTTCCTCTTGTGCTTTTTTAAGCTTTAAAGTTAATGTATCATTGCATACCATCATTACGGGATATCGGCTAAGAGCATCAACGTGCTTCATACGACTTCCAGCTCTGTGCTCTATTTCATAATCGAATTCTTCTAATTGAAGTGCCCATCTGGCTATGCGAGTAATTAGCTCCTTTTTGCATAGTCTTCTGAAATGCTGAACAGTCAGTTACTATTTTAAAGTGTTGTCCCAAAAGATAAACACGAAACTTGTTTAATGCGTTGATAATTGCTAGTACCTCTAGTTCGTAGCTGTCATACTTTTCTTCTGCTGTATTTGTCTTTTTCGACATGTAGTAAACGGGATGTAACTTTCCATCTTCTGCTTCTTGTAACAAAATTGCGCCGTACCCTTGTTTACAGGCGTCTGTATGCAGTTATGTTTTTCTTCCATACTTGTAAAGGTGCAAGATTGGGCCTTCGGACATGATTTTCTTCAATTTTTCAAATGCTTCTTTTTGTTGAGTCCCGAAAAAACAAAGAGGTTTTCTTTTCTTGTTAAATCGCTAAGTGGTTTAGCTATCTTTGAATAATCCTTGATGTACTTGCGGAAATATCCAGTTAAACCAAGAAAACTTTGTACTTGTTTTATTGTTGTTGGTTCTGGAAATTTTCGGACAGCTAGTGTCTTCGTGGGAGATGGTTTAATAGTTCCGCTTTCTACAATGTGACCTAGAAATTCAATTTTCTTTTTTAAGAATTGGCACTTCTTGAACTTAATTTCTAATCCGTATTTCTTTGCGACTTCAAAAATAATTTTAAGTTTTTCGAGACCTTCCTGTTTGTTTTTCGCAGGAATGACGAGATCATCTAAATAACTGATTACAATTCCTTTCCGAGTAAGATCTCTAAATATACTTGATACGTAGCGTTGGAAAACTCCTGGACTTGTGCTTAGTTCGAAAGGAACTTTGTTGAATTCAAATTGTCCATCTGGGACGATAAAGGATGTATACTTTCTGCAATCTTCGTCAACATCGACGTGAAAGAAACCATTGCGTAAATCTAATGTAGAATATACCTTTGCTTCTTGCAAAGTGTCTAAAACATCTTCGATGATAGGTAACGGAAATTTATCTTTCACAAGCTTCTGATTCAATTTTCTGTAGTCAATGCACATTCTCGAAGATCCATCTTTCTTTTTTACCATTACGATTGGACTTGCATATTCCGCAGAACTCGGACGTATAATGCCTTCGTTGAGCCATTCTTCTATCTGTTTGTTTACTTCGTGTCTTTCTTTGAAAGCTAGTCGACGAGGGTGTTGACAGACTGGTTCTTCGTCTTTTAAAATAATTCTCATTGTGACGTCAGTAGATGCTGTTTTTTCTGGCTTGTAGTCTTGAATTAACTTTTCAAGTTCCTTCTTGATTTGACGATTTTCAACATGACGTAGGTCTAGTTCTTCTTGAGATTTTCAGCAGATATTTGCATAAGCTGTGCATGATTCTCATATTTGTTGAATTTAACTCCTTCTTTAGTAAAACTTATCGATGCTTGTCCCAAAAGATCTGATCCAATAACTGCTTTGAATTTTAATTTATCAGTCGGTACAACATGCCAAGTTAACGAGTAATTTTCATCATCTATTTTGAACTCATGTTCAAAGGAACCGATAGTTGTCACTTGTGCTTCACCAATACCTGTGAGAAGCATCTTGTTCTTCGATAATTTTGTTGGATCCATTATTCTTCTGCTTGTGTTTTCTCGAAGCAAACTTACGGTACTACCACTGTCTATGAGCGCCGTGATTTTCACCTTTCCAAAAAATATCTCTTTAGTACGTAAACTTTCCTTAACGATGAGTGTGCAAGTTTCTTTTGAAGGTTCTTTGAATTTCTGCGATTTTGAATAGTTCGTCTGAGCATATGCTTGGAAGCATTGTGATTTGAGTGTTTCTCGTAATTTTTGTTGTAATACCCTTTCTGCGCGCTGTCTTGATATCTTTGAACAGATTCGTACTTGGTAACAGGGGCTTCGTAATGTTTGTTGTAATTCGTTAAAGCTGGAAACTTCTTATCTTTCCTGTTATACTCGAATTTTCCTGGTGCTTCATACCTGCGATTCTTTTCTGTGAATTTGTATTCTTGTTTCTTCACAAATGGACTGCTAGATTTTTGTTTCAGAGTCCTTTTAAAGTCTTCGAATTCTTCTAGTTTTTCTGCTAATTGAACAGGGGAGTTCATATTTGCCCATTCATCGAGATAATATTCTTTAAATTCAAAAGTTCGTTTGAGTTGATCTGTTATGATTAGATCTGATAACTTTTTGAAAGTATCTATCTTCAATCCATCTATCCATCCGTTGAAGTAAGTGTTTAACTCATGGTAAAAATCAATCCATGTTCTTTCAGGTGCTTTTTGGTGAGTGAAAAATAGTTGTCGAAACTTTTCTGGAGTTAGTTTAAAGCGTTTCAGCAGTAAATCTTTAACGTGTTCGTAAGAGTTGGCTTTATCGTCAGGCTCTCTCGCTATGATGTGAGATACTTCCGTCGGTAACAAGCCTAACAGATGAGAAACCCAGTTTTCTTGATCAATATTTAATCTCTGCGCTTGACGTTCAAATAATTTTAGATAAAGACTGATGTCTTCTTTCAAATCAAAACGATGCATAAACTTTGAAATTTCTTTGACGAGAAATTTAGTATCACTTTCTTTGGATGTATCAGCGCCTAACTTGGATTGTGTTTGGATTCTTAACTTTTCCAACTCAAATTCATATTTGCGTTTTTGCTCATCTAACCTCAATTGTTCGAAGCGTAATTTTTCTTCTCGTTCTTCAATGCGTAATTTTTCTTTTTGCTCTTCAATGCGTAAATTTTCTTCTCTGGCTTTGCGATCCTCAACAATCGTTGAATGTATGTTTTTGGTCAGTTCTTCGTCATAATTTTCACTACTAATAATTAGATCTTTAAGTGTGGCGATGGTCATCGATTTATCGAATTTTAAATTTAATTCCGTGGCTAAGACAAATAAATCTTCGCGTCTACCTTTGCCAAGATACGCCATTTTAAAATTTAAATTTAAGTTTAGATAGTAACCAAAGGAATAAACAAAATTGTCACGCGTTCAAATAAAACAATGATGTTGCTATTGGCAATTCTCGTTTGCATTTACAAAAATTCTCAAGTTAAAATGATATTGCATCAAAATACACTAAATATACATTGGAATATTCAAATTCTATTCATTTAGAAATATTTTAAACCAGTAACGTGTAAAGACAACAGTGCGAGCTAAAATACGTAATGCTTAATTTAAAGTAGTCAAATCATTAATTTCAACTAAAAACAAAACCTTTTTTTTTTAAACCATTTGATATATCAGTTCTCATTTCGTTATAATAAATGCAAAAAGAATTTGAAAGAAAAAATAAATTAATATAAATCTTGTTTAGGAACTGTGATTAAATTTATTGTGATATGAAAAAGAATTTAGGAATATTAAGTTCTTTGCTGAAAAAAGCAAACAATTAGAAGTTATTCAACTAAGAAAAATCTCATAAATATTTTTTATTACACCAATAAAAATAAAATCTTTTTAGGATCCCTTCAGCACATTCTAAGTATAAACACATGTTTCAATAGAAAGCATAATAATTCTGTCAAAATGAACTCTAAATACTTATATATTGAATGATATTATGTATCATTTAAAATAAGATTATACATGATCCTTCATCAATTCTAAAAAACATAGCATATTCTTTCAAAATATATTTCTCGAATACTCATAAAAAATAATTAATTACCACACAGCTGCGGGAAAAAGAAATGTTACACTATATGAGTAATCTAAATTTCCAAATGTTTAGGAATGGAAAACATTAATCTCTTAGTTCAAGGTCGATGACGTAACTGAAGAAACGCAAACTTTTCATATGAAATGCAATTCCTTATTAAATTAGATAAAAACTTGAATATTTTACGTACGACTTTCTTAATATTTTAAAAGATATACTTGTAGAAAATTTTAATTGATACGATTTCTATACACATAGAAAAATAGTATTTCAGAAAAAAACACACATATTTAAAAACATAAATTACTTCATGAAATCGACTACAACAATTTTTTTTATAAGTAAATTAACACTTGCTCACGTATTCTTTTCTGAAGATTCCCTTTTTTTTCCTGTTGCAAGGAAAACGAAATAAAAAACAGTACACACCTGATACAGTTGACGACGTGTGATGAATTACTTGAAAACAAACTTCAAAGGCTCCTGGATGTGTTCACTGGACCTGTGAAACTCTTGTAGTTGTTGTACACGGCAGAAAATAACGTGAAGCTCTTGACTCCGGGAGTCGCTTTGTTTTATGCACCTAAATGTTAGTATGTTATGAGAGGCAATCCGCATTTTCGATTCAGTCCGCTTGTAAATTAGGCTTGCAGCCAAAAATGGGGTTTTTTTAAAGAAGAGAGTTAGAAGGGGTTATCAACTTATTATTTAGAGAAGATTTTCGAAATCAAATCCCAGGCGATCCCCCAATTATTTCTGTGGGAGTCCGAATAAATCTTCGAATAAAAATCAGACTCTTCAGAAGGCGGGATTTTAGATTGGTGAGGTGGTTTGTCTAGGGGTAAGTATTTAAGGGTAAGTGATGAATTATTAATTGAATCTAAGTCATTTAAACACAAATACTTCAAAGTAAAAGAGAATTTATTTAAAGTTAAAGGGAAATATTTACAAAAGGGGATATTTACAATTAGAAAGAAATGCAGGAATTAGGTTAATTAAAAGTTGAGTTATGCCTTTAGAAGACGGGGAAATAAACTTTTCTCATTCTTGGATGTTAGGACTGGTGGTGCCGCGCTGGTCGCGGAAATGCGGTAAAGACGCGACGTGTTGAACAAGCAGTGGTTAGTAGGCCTCTGCCGAAAAATTATTCAAGCCGGAGTTACGAAAGCTCACTAGATGGCGCTGCTTCGGAATGCAGTAATAAATACAATTGAGATTTATGGTCCTCTGAAAAGGATATGACTCAACCTTTTAACAAATGTTTCAAAGGGAAAATCCTACATATATATATATATATATAATTTGAAGTCTTAAAAAATTCAAAATAATTCGAAATTAAGGACATAATTACTTGTTATTATTTCAAACGAGTAAAATGTAAGAGAAGGAATCATCCATTTCAGCAGGCCAATTTCTTCGAAAAATAGTCTACTGATAGTTGGGATTACAAGTGTTTGTTTTAACTTATAGTAATTACACTCAAGACCCAAATAAAACATCTTATGTGGCTCTCTATCAACCAAACCTCTTATTACCCTTGTTACCTTTTGGATAGCTGACACCGGACATGTTAAGAGTGAAAGGAATGTACGCTGTGACCTCACTCCTGAAGGGGGTGAAAGTTCCTAGTGGAAGATATGTACACATATTAAATTTCATGATTTAACGTATACTCCCACCTCGAACCCTTCAAATTTCAACATAAAAATAATCTTTCATTCAGCATGCAGAGTGCACAATAAGGAAAAAAGTTACGTTAAATGAAATCCTAAATTTCCACCCAATAATATTTCAGAAAATGCATCTTTTTTTTGTAACAAAAGAAATATTTTTCAAATTCGATTCAAATGCAGCCTCGGCCAGGGGTCCGGTTTGTCCGGCATAGAACCACCCTACCCCTAGTGTATACATATATAATATATATATATATATATATATATATATATATATATATATATAATATTTATACTAGCCATTACCTACCCATTTCATAGTATATTTCATGATAATGTATGTTAATATATTGTTTTTAAGATATTAGTAACTAAATCTTATTATAGCTATTAGTTCTAATTCCTTGATTTAAAGAAGGTGTAGAAATTGAAGTTCTCAAATGAAATCTTTTACACACTCATGACTCTCTCATGAGAGAATTTCAGTGAAATCAGTTTATTAAACTACTAAATACGCGTCAAAACGTGAGGCTATTGCTCAACGGTAATTGCAATAATCCTTATTCTTCACAAAGAGCCTATTTTAACTCTCGAAGGATACTTGAAGTGAGTTGTCTCAAGTGAGTTGTGAGTTGGGGTTTTTTGGCTCAAGAGAACTCTCTGACCCCACCATAAGGCGAATATCCTCTTATTCAAAATAATCGTTGAAAAGTTCAATTCTGTGTAATTGGGCGTTATCGTCCAAACAAACCAATTGGTCTCCCACTGCACTTCGAGAAGGTCCCACATAGGTTTTGAACGCTTCATCTATTTAACGTTCTGCAGTCACTGTATCAACAGAAGATATGGGGTGGTGTATGAAACTGTCGCCATAATAAGGAGCGTACAATACGGGACACATGTAGCCAAAGAGCAACCTCTGTCTAACTTCTTACCTGCCAAGGGTTCTCTCACAAATCATCGCTTAAACAATTACGTGCATTTACTTTAACTTCAATTTACGGCTAATGTTGTTTTCCTTAAAAAAAATTAATGAAGAATACACTCAGTTCCATCAAACAAGGTACCTGTAAAAGCTATTTTTGTTGAAATAAATATATTTTGCTTTCAAAGATTGACATATATCATTATCATTAAGTAAATAATTTCCTTTCTGTAGATGTGTAGACATAAGTGTTTGAGAGATTTTTCTGAAAACTGTTACAACTGCACTGTTATACAAGCTTTATATCCAAAGAAAACTAGACTTTGCAAAAAAAGTAAGTTAAA
This sequence comes from Trichonephila clavipes, assembly GCA_019973935.1. Lineage (NCBI taxonomy): Eukaryota > Metazoa > Arthropoda > Arachnida > Araneae > Nephilidae > Trichonephila > Trichonephila clavipes. Next base: position 93,261 of record BMAU01002741.1, on the reverse strand, counting down.
AACTATTTGCATAGCATTCTTTTTATATAGCTTAAGTGCATTTTTTATTCAAATAAACAAAACATGTATTCATCATTCTTCCTTGGAGAATTTCCTTTTAATTTGTTGCCCAATATTGAAATTGAATAGAATAAGTTTACATACTGATAAGTAAGTATTATTGTTATGGTTTCAGCTTATTTTATTTTCTTATGATTAAAATAATAGTTATAAATGTATATAATAAGATATTCAATATAAGTAATACATTTTTTATTAAAAAAAGATATTAATGAATGTATAATATCCCATTATAAATCGTATTACATAACAATTCAACCAGCAGCAATAAATTAAATGTATTTTACAGTTTAGTGAAATTAATGTGACCACCCCATACTTTCGACATTGACGCTAAATAATCAACTACAGAAGGCAGGTGGCGGCACAGTGCAGTTGAAAATGTGTGAGGGCTTCAGAAAACATTGCAATCGTTGGTGTAATGCAGAAACGGAACGATTTATCCGACGTCCAATAGGGCATGATCATGGGCTTTCGGGCCAAAGGTGAAAGAATTTCCGAAACAGCTGTGAAGTTTTTGTGTGCCACAATGGTAAAAGAATACCATGCAGGGGAAAACGGGACTGTCCAAAATCAGCGACGTGGCAAATGTGGTGCACCAAGGGACATAGAGGTGAACGACGGCGACGGCTGAGGAGATGGGTTTGGGACGTTCTACCGTTGAGCAACCGACCACCCAGATAAATCAATGGGCTATCAACAGTATCTTTCAAACTACTGTTCAGCGTATGTTGCTGCGTCCGGGCCTCCGAAGCAGACGCCTGGTTCTTGCATTTATGCTGACATCTGTTTATCGGCAACGAAGGCTGGAATTAGCACACCAGTACCGCAACTGGACGTCCACTGAGTGGCAACAGGTAGTGTTTCCCGATGAATCACGTTTTATGCTGCATCGATCAGATAGAGGTTGGCGTATACGTCGTGAAACCTCTGACAGTAAATACCCTGCAACCATTGCCGGAACGGTCCAAGCTTGAGGAGGGAGCCTTATGATATGGGGAATGTTTTCCTGGCATTCTCTGAGTTCACTCATCATTGTGGAAGGCACGATGGATTCACATTGCTTTTTAGGATGATGGCATCTACCAGCGGAACAATGCGAAGTGTCATACAGCTGGCAGTGTACGTGCGTTATTCGAACAGCACTGGGATGAGTTTACCATTCTTCCCTCCCCAGCAAACTCACCTGACTTAAACCGAATAGATAATCTGTGGGTCCATCTCGATCGGGTTGTTCGCGCCATGGATCCTCACCCGCCTAATCTAGCGCAGCTGGCCACGATACTGGAGTTGGCTTGACTCATTATCCCAGTGAACATCTCTAGGAACATCTCTTCCTGCACGTCTTTCAACAGTCCGCTCTTCGAAAGGTGGTTATTCTGGCTTTTGATGGGTGGTTATATTAATGTGACTGGACTCTCCGAAGTTGGAAAACATTTTTTCATGATTTGCATTAGACTTTGATAAAATTGGTATATCATTCTTCATTTAAAATAATTTGAAATATAAAAAAACCCCCTAGAATATATATATATATATATATTACAATAAACTATATCACATTATCCATTTTTCACTGTGATTTTCTTATAGATATTCAATGTCTCAAAAAGAATAAGTCAAATGAAATTTGAAAATTCCTCATACTTTTACCATTATTTGAGATAATTTGTCACGAATCCATAGGTTTTTATAAAATAGTTACTGTGAAAAAAGTTCCAGGATTTGAAGAATTTTGAAATAGACAAATATTTTACGTGTCAGCAAGTATTTGATGCATGCCAACTATTTGATATCCTAGCTACTGATTTGTATATAACAACAAATTGAAGAGTAAACAACATTGTTTATATAATTAAACCAGAAATATTAATGTATTTATAAACATGTGAGTCAACACTATTAATATTAACAAAAAACAAAACTGACTTTTTTTTATGTTAACATTTTTAAAAGCTTTAGATGAAAACGACGAAATAGACTGTCCAGTAGGCAACTTGATGGAAAATTTAGTTTTTGTGGAATCCTGCTTGAAAAATTGCAAAGACGATTGCTCGTAAGTGAATTAAATTGTTTTATTTTTTAGTAATATTCTAGTTCTATAAGCATTTGAAACCTCTGCTTTAACAAAATCCAACTTAAAAATATTTTATGTTAATTTGTATTTATGTAAATTAAGATTAAGAGAAATAAAAAATTTATTAGATTTCAATAGGTTGCTTAACCCCTTAAATGCCTCCGGTGTATACAGACGTCTTGCTCAACCGGTGCGTTCAGTGCCCCTGACGTACATATACGTCTTTCCGAAATACGATTCTTTCCTTTACGTTTCTATCAGTAAGACTACTCCGAAAGCTTTGAAATGCAATAAATAGACATTGGTGGTGTTTGTTCAGGTTTTACTTATTTCGGAGAAGAATTTGATTATTTGAACCTTTTCCCTCAATACACCGCATACGCGCGCCTATGTGGAAAACGCGGGCACTGGGGATCGAATCATGTAACTTTTAATCAGCAGTTAAGGGGTTAAAACAGTGCTTCTCAAAGTTTCAATATTTGCGACCCAATATTAAATCATAATTTTCATTCCACACAATAACAATGTATTGGATTCAGTAATGCTATATATACTTTGAAGCCAAAGATACAATACGACTTTAACCTCTTAAGTGCCAACCGCGTATATAAACGTCTCGCTCAGCCAAAGCGTTAATTGCTACGGATTTATAAATACGTCTTGCCGAAGTACGATCATTAATGCGCACTGCAATCCATCAAATTATTCCAAAGGCTTGGGGACCTTGGCAGTGTTTACGAAAGATTTACTTATTTCAGAAGATTTTACTTATTTAGTCCTTTACTCCCCCCAATACATCACCTAGCACGCCTGAATGGAAAATGATAGCATTGGGGAGCGAATTGCGTAACTTTTAATCGCCAGTTAAGGGATTAACTAGCTGCATGGCCCGGCGCTGCGCGGGCTATCTCTACTTTTAAAAATTTCCCCTTTCCTTCACAAAATCAGCACTACTAATACTCATTTTCAAAATGACTTCCACCCCACCCCCTCCACCGCTTAGCCCGGCGTTGAGCGGGCTTTCTCTTTTCCTCATGACACCAGCATTTCTGTACGCGCACAATGTGAGTGATTTCAAAAATTATGTCAAAAAATTTCCCTTTTTCGAAATTTGTTCTATTCCACATATTTTTGATTTAAGACAGGTTTCTTTCTCCTCTCTATAGCCCGAACACGGATTTTGTAGTATAAAATTATTGTTCTATATCTTCCCTTCCTTCTCGCAGATAAGATATAGGTTCAAATTATAAAAAACAATATTGCGTTAGAATTAAAAAATTATTAATGGGAAGCAATAAAAAGAAAACGATTCTGATGCTAAGAGTAAAACAAAAAACGTTCATCATTTTTTAATAATAGTTAATTTCTTAGAATCTAAAATAATAAAATAGATTTCATATTTCCATGAATCAATCGTTACATATAGTTAGCTTAAAAATGTCTCTAAAATGTATTTTGATCCAAAATAATAGACGATGTACTTTTTAATTAACAAAGAATTCCTTTAGTAATGAAATAATAGAAATAATCCTTTTAAAAAAACATATATATTTATTAAAATCAAATTTCTATAAGTAATAAATAAAAGAAAAATTTACAAATAGCTATTGAAACGATTGCTTTTTTCTGAACGTTTGAATGTTTGATTAAACATATAAATATATATCAGTTAGAAAAAAAACATTATGAGGGAAAGCCTAGATATATATATTTAAACACATGTACTGAAAAAAACATTAAAAAACCGATCTGATAAAAACATTTTGATATTTTATTTTAATTTGAACCTTCAAAAAATGTTAAAAAAAAGTGCTTAAATATTTCTTACAAAAAGGAGAAAAAACGAAAGTATTTTTTGAAAAATTGTAAATTTTTTTTTTTTTTTTGATATTCAATTTCCCCAAATCTGGTGATTTTCAATATTTTTATATAGGCGCACCTTCTTTTCTAGTGTAACCTTTCATCAAACGTAGAGGGCTGAGTAGAAAAAGAGTTTTCTTGCGCCAAACAGGTTTTCGCCGCCAAACTCAGAGCTATTGTAAAATTGATTTTTTTTAAAAAAAGTTTTAATTTGTTTCCGGGCTTCATTTTTAAGTTAATGCGATTGCAAACAACGGTAATTTTAAAAAAAAACTTTAAAAAAGTAAAGTTTACATATTTCTCGCAAAAAGGAAAGAGAGAGAGAGAGAAACACATTTTTTAAAAACTGTAATTTTTAAGATATTTTATGAATCTTTGTACATGTTACGTATAATATCATTCTACACACGGGGAAAAAGTTTCGTGAGATTATTTTTATAAACAAAAAAGTTATTAAGTATTTAAATACAATTTTGAGTATTTTTTGAAAAATCGTAAAAAAAAAAACATTTTTTGACATTAAATTTTTTAAATAACTGATTGTAACAGAGAAAAGCATGATTTTTTAGTGTAAAATATTTTTTTCATTAACGCGAAAAAAAGGGCAAGCGGATCAACTTAGAATTCGTATTTGAAAAATGGAACCGATTTCGACTCATTTAAAAAAAAATCGTAAAAAATACAAAATATAATTATTTTGTAAAATAAATTATAGCATATCGTGGCGAAATAAATGATCTTTACGAATCTGTAATTATTTTTTGTGTGAGTTTCATGAAAAAAATTAGATCGCGTTTTAAAAACGTCCGAAAAAAAAAGTTCCAAATTTTCCCCTGGCGGTGAGAAATGGTACTAATTATGCGTTTTAAGAGTTTTAATTAATATCTTTTTAACTAATTAGAATATCGGAACATAAATGGTCAATACGGATTCCTCGGATCATTCCCGAAATTTTGGTACCTTTGGCGAGTTTCTGCGTCGTGTGGTTCGTGAGAAAATTGGGCATCACACATAGATACGTTTGTTTACCTAATAATTTTAATAGTGTAGATTATAAACCGTACAAATTATGAAGGTAAATAATAAGTGTTAATTTTTGTATATAATTTTATGTATGACAAGCCCATAGGGTCAGTGATAATTATTAATGTTGTTCTTAAATTAATATTGTTAAATTAATTATAAAATACATTGTGCAGTACTGATACATTTATAAGAATATCATATCAGTGTAAATACATATTTTTTTAATTATATCAGAATGTATTTTATTTGTTTACTTTCAGTAAATAATAACTTTTTAAAATAATCTTTTGCTTTCGACTTCTCGATATGTTCGCGCACCCTAGGGGGGGGCACAGTTTGAGTAACGCTGGGTTAAAAAGTAATATTGTTTGCATTAGTTGTATTAAAAATTGACAATCATATTTTCAATATACTATTGGAGTTCAAACATTTTTAGACAATTAATACAATTAGGAATGTTCCTTGTATTGTTATTGAGTTCCTAATTAAAAAAAGAGCTTAATTTTAAATGAATAAGTTAAATCCAAATTAAATTAGAACTAATAACAGCTATAATAAGACACTGTGTTACAAAACCTATTAAAAAATCTTACTTTAATACTTCGATTTGAAAATATCCTGCATTTGTTATGGCAAATGAATGATTACATGACTCTGGAAATCAAATTTTAAGTAGTTTTTCAATATCTTTATTATGGCCTAGATTATATTTTATTCAACAGTATTACTCATTAAAAAACCTGTTATTTTTGCTTCGTTTTAATTTTGGATGCTATTATATAATTTAACATGGAAAATAACTTAATAACTCAAGAATTTTAAATATTTCATGAAACTCATGCTATCGAAAAGGTTTAGTAACTTATCCGGAAAAATTATGCATTTTTCTGCGATAAGTACAACCTGTGATAATAAAGTTCGCTGAATAGTCCTGTAACATTAACTCAGATGAAATAAACGAAAGTTACCTTAGTGTCCTTTGAAATAATCACTTCCCATAACAATGCACCGCTGAGATCTGCTATACATGTCCTGGAAACTTTGCAAGAAGTCTTCTTTTCAGATGGAGTTCAAATGCCTCGTCACGTTTCGTTGGATGTCAGAAATATCGTCTCAAATCTCTTTCCTTTCAAAGTGAGGTGGATTCCTGAGAATAGGAAAAAGTCTGGAGGATTGAGATCTAGCGAGTATGGTGGATGTTCAATTTGCACCACCCCCTTTTTTTCCAGGAACTGTCCGACAATATTGGCTGTGTGAGGGCGAGCATTGTCGTGAACAAAAAACCATGCACCTTTAGTGCGTACTGGGGTCGTACCCTGCATTAAAGTTTCATGAAACTGGTCAAAATTTCAATGTACCTTGTAGCATTCATCGTCCAGCTGTCATGCACACAGTTAATCGACGATCTTTTGTTATAAATTTACTCACTTTCTCAATGTTTTCGCCACTGACGGAGGTTGCCGGACTTTCGCTATGAGGGTTGTCAGAAACACTTTCCCGGCCTTCTTAAAAACTTGCTAACCACTCGTTCACGCATTTCATGGACAGTGTTGATCTCCATAAACGCGTAACAGCATCGAATAAGTTTTTTCCGGTGTCTTGCCAAACTTAAGACAAAACTTTAAATTGATCTTTTGTTCGTACATTTTCCTGTTCACAGTTAAAAACCAACGCACTAAAGAAGCACTTTGTAAGACACGTCTTACACAGAACACAAATGACGCCCAACTAAGCAACGGAGAGGGCAGATGGTCAACACCTGCCACTACGCATGTGCAGCAATTTGTTTTGCCAGTATTGCCAGATCGGCCGTTCTGACTTCATTCATCGAACTTTATTATCAGAGATTGTATGTCGAACTATACACAGTTTTTCCCTTGATATCAATCTGCAGATTAAATTGGAATCCACACACACACATAGTTGTAACAAAGAAAAACGTACTTTTCATAATTTGTTAGTCTTATCAAATCAAAACAAAATTATTATTTATATTGAGGCCTTCAAGGAAATTAAATTATGATATTAAGGGATGAATATTTAAATTATAAGTGAACTCCAAAAACTATTTCCATCGTGGATATCGTGTTTGTTCCAGTGCCTGATTTTCCACTATTAAATCAATAAGATTCCTAATTTTTTAAAAAAAATGTTTCAGAGTTTTTAGGACTATATATATATATATAATAAGAAGATCCCTTAATTTTAAATAATGTCTAAAAATTAACGATTTCAAACTTTTTTTAGTCGACACTGTTCGAACATACTTCGAACAAACGAAGTAAATTTAACTTTAAATTCAGAAAAATGCAAAAATAAATAATTATTATATAACATATATATCACTAAAATCATTTATGTTTGGTGCTTAAATTTTAAAGCATCTTTTATGCTTGTTAATCAAAAGTGGTTTCCTAAAAATGTTCTGAATCCAAATTTTCTCACCAAACACACAGCTTAAATTTTTTTTTACGTTTATTATTAAATTATTTTCAGTTATCCTACAATGAGCACCTTTTCGTCCCAAAACATAAAAAATAATAGTATACAGTGGACCACAAAAGTGTTCGCATACTTGTAATTTCCTTTAAAATTCAATATGTTCGACTAATAAAAATTATCTATTTGAATTGTAATTTTTTATGACATCTGCAACATATTCTTAATGAAATAAAATAATCAATTTTTAAAACATAGTGTAACTATTATTTAACAAATTAATAATCATAAACTACTAAAAAATTACGCAACTTAAGTCTTCGTACACTTAAAAAAACATAGCTTTTAATATTTAATTTGTTTCTTAGTTTAGTACTTAGTAGGATATCTTATAGCGTCCACAACACTTTTCGTATAGATTTTCCTCTTCGTATATATTTCATCAGTTTTTTGTAATTTCTACATCTTCTACTACATTCTTCTGTGATTAATGTTCTTACTTCACATATGGTTTTTATATACCATGTTTTCTTTATTTAAAATCAAATTCTCACCAAAAATGCTGTACTAGGCTTAAATCAGGTAATTTAAGTGAGGTTTTTAGAATTTGGAGACAGTTGTAGAGACACTAGCAGAGTACATTAAGAGCAGTGCGCGCTTGGCGTCATTATCTTGTTAACAAATAAAGTCGTCTCCAACATCCAAATTTCGGGAGGATAATTTAAAATATTGTCCTTTAAAATATTTAAATAGAGCGCATAATTCACACTACCATAAAAGAATACCAAGTTATCTAATCCTGAAGCCGATTTACACCCCCTGCGCAAGGACTCCTTCACGTTCTTGCTGAAGCATGGAGGAGGAGATGTTCTTATTCCACATAAATTCTTGGGATTAAGTTCCTAGGTTTCTCTTCTGCAAACTATTATACCCTTGTCGGAATCAAAAATGTGTTGAAATTTCTGTCATCTGAACCTCTTTACTGTCAATATTGAATGTTCTGAAATTTAATCTCAAGAATCTAGTTGGAATATTGAAGCATGGATGTAGAGGTGTAAATCGGCTTCAAGATTAAGTAAATTAATATTTTTTGATGGTATTGTGAATCATGAGCTTTATTTATCAACTAAATATCTTATAGAACAATTTTATATTATCCACCCAAAATTGGATTTCGGAGACGACTTCATTTTTTAACAAGATAATGACGCCCAGTGCACTTCTCAATATACGCCTCTAGTGTCTCTACATCTATCCCCAAATTCTGAAAACATTCCTAAATCTTCTGCTTTAATCCTAGTAGACCATACTTGGTGAAAATTTTATTTTAAAAAAAGAAAACATGACATAAAATAAAACAAAATGTGAAGTAAAAACAATAATCACAGATTCATAAAGGAACATCGATGCAGATACTACAAAAAGCTGATGAAACTATACCAAGGCGCTTGAAAGTTATTATGGACGCTAAAAAATATCTTACTAAGTACTAAACTAAGAAACAAATACAATATTTATAAACGTGCGACAGTTATTAAATACTCAAAAAACCCAATATTAATGAGAAATATTTTTAATAAGTCAGTTCAAATACTGGGTTATGCTGATGACATCGGCATTATTGCCCGAACCATACCACCTCTTAAACTGGCATTTATGGCCTTGGAGTAAATTGTTTTCGTAGAATAATTAAGTACCCAGACCTCTATCGGCATCTTTTTTTTAAACTACTCTTCTGATTATAAATGTGGGATTTTTCAATAAAAATTTAAGTCTTAAACTATTTAATCATTATTTATTTATATGTTATAAATATAATAATTGTATGCTTTTATTTCGAAAATTTTATTTTTAGGAATTAATTAATTTCAATGTTAATTTCTATAATAAATATTTTAGAGCCTTAAAATTTAGCACCTTTTTATTTACATTAAGGTTTTTTCTTTTGTCTCAATGAAAATTCCAAAAATGTCTCAAAATTTTCATTTTTCTTAACACTAGGCATAACTACTACTTATATTGGGGTCCTAATGATTGAATCATTATTGAATAATATTTGCTCTATCCATTCGCTTATATGTATTGGTTTAAAATTTATAATAAATTTAAAATAAAAGTTAACCCGTAATAAACTTAGTTTTTGATAATCATATCATAATCATCAAAGATTACAAAATTAACTCAAACACAAGAGCAAGAGAAATAGATGTAATATTTTAAATATTTATAGCCTTTATTGTGAGACCTTGTTATATTAGTTTTTTCCTATATATTAAGTATAAGTTTTATATTTTTAAAAAAGCATTGTAATTTATTTCAAAATTTATATTTTTCAGGAGAACTAAGTTTTCTTATCGAGTTCAAGAATCGTGTATAACACACAAGGTATACATTAGCTCTTTAATTTTTTTTTCAAACGTATCGTTTCAGATACTTAATTTAGAAAATTTGTCAAAAAATTTTGTATGATGCATAGATCTTCATTTTATTTTTGTTTAATTATTGCACTTGCCTTTCATATTAATATAAATATTACAACTTAAATTAATTGTTACCAAATAATAATTAAATGAGATTTACACTGTTTCAAAATGCTACTAATAAATATTTAAATTGGTAGTAGATAATGGTAATAATTATAAAAATCAGGAAATTTTTACAAAAATGTATATTCCAAGTTACATATATATATAGTGCTGGAAAAATGATAAGGCCAAGAAAAAATCTTCCTTAACTGGAGAACTGAAGGTTTGAAATTAATGTGAATTAAATCACACCGCAAGAAATAACAGATTTATCTATATCCATAAAAATAAATAAAAAATTAGATTATTTTTTATTAAAAAAATTACTTTAATTTTTCATGCATGCAAAATGATGAAAAAAATTTTGCCACGTGAAGTTTTATTTACAACACTGCTAACTATCTGAATCTTTCGCCTTCTTATCGATTAATTTATCATTCTTAAGGTCATAAAAATAGAAAGCTTTTCAAATTGTGATTTGAAATGTTTTTACATTTGTTTCTAATGGCCACTTTAAGCTCGTATTTTTTTGGTGTACAGGGTGGTTCCGAACTCATGGTCCAAGCTTTAAGGGTAGGCACAGGACATTGTAATAATTATTTATTGTATAGGAATGTATGGTTGCAAGTGATGCGGTGAAGCACAAACACAGGAAATTAGAGACGAGAGGAAACACAAAGTGTTTATTGAAAAAGTCGTTGGCAAGAGCGTAATGTTTACAATAACTGTTTAGAACTGTTCAGCACATGAACAATGGCGTCCAGCTGCATCGCACATTGCTCTACCAACCACTGGCAGTCGGAGAGGAATAGTCCCCTAAGGGGCTCACAATCCCGAGGTACCCTAGTGATCTTTTCCTTTTCCCAAGGGGTTTACTATCTTGGGTAAACACGGGTCTCACGAACCTGGGGTACCCTAGTAATCTTTCTCTATTTTCGACCCTCCTTCTTGTCCTTCAATTTATCCTTTCTTTCTTTTCCCGTATAAATCACAGATTTTCACAAATGTTTGGCGCAGTATAGCCAGATTTGGCTCTTGCGCCATAAAATTTCACATTCACTCACTCTGCTAGATTCAAAGCTTGTAATCACTGATAAAAGAAGAGACGTGAGCGATTTTCGTTTAACAGTCTACAAACGATCTGATGACTCACACTTACGTGATAAGCCAACAGAACTTTTACTTGACTCTGGTCTATCAGCCACAAAGTTCATTATGCTTTCTACCAGGCTTGGACTGCGTACAGATTTTCATCGACCAGCATCATGTCTGGTGATGTGGAACGAACGTGTTTCACGATGCTGACGATGTGTAACTGTTGAAAAATTATGTAATCCGACATTCGTCGATCAGGAAACTGTGAGTGATACATTCGTAGCGCGCAGCTCTGCCATTACCATTGGCACGGCCGTACATGTAATGCATGTCTGCATTTTGAGAAATACGTAAAGTCTCCCATCGTAGACTTCCGCACAATTGCGAATGGCGTTTTTCCCTATTGAGATGCATCATATTGAACGCCCCCTACCGGCGATGCAACCAACTGATAACTCCATTTCTCTTTTCATTCATTTCCCCGGTTTGCTTCTCACCGCGTCTCTCGCACCCATACATTTCTATACAATAAGGGATTGTTACAATGTCCTGTATCTACCCTTAAAGTTTGCACCATGAATTTGGGACCACCCTGTATATTTTATCATTTTAGAAAATTTTACGCCCCAAAATTCTGCATAAATTATCTGTCAGGCTTTGATTAGAGCTTTTTGATGACTCAAGAAGTTGAACATTATCAGCTTGAAACCAAGATTTTATTAAGCTTTCATAGCGTAGGAGGCAATGTCCTGTTGGAATGTGTATTCTCCAAATATTACCTGAGGCGACTCCATAGTGCATCTTCTGTAAGGATGTGTTGGTTGTCTTTTGGATTAGTTTTGTTTTTAAATAAGCATCTTGTGTCGCACCTTTATCAGCCCAAAATCATCACAGATCACCTACCATATTGTCGTTTCAAGAAACTAGAACATGCCAGTGATATCTCAGCTCATTTAGTTCATCGAGATAGAAAAATTTTCCATCTGTAAAAAGCAGTGGCGTAACGTACACCCCCGCAACCCCCGTTCTGCGGGGGGCAAGGCTTCTAGGGAGCCCAAAGCTAAACTGACGCCATTAACGTAGAATTTCACAAAATCAGCATTACATTTTTTTTAATCCAATTTTTAAGTGGTTTTCAAATTGAAGATCTAACATCACTCAAAATCGAAACTTTGATCGCTTATTAGATATCTTAAATCCAATAACCAAATAAAAAAAAATTTATTTGCTGTAATCCCCGCAACGAAAGAGATACTTTTCTTTAGTGGGTTTTATTTCCAAACATAAATTACTAACAGATAAAAAGAAAGTCAGACGGAAAATAGGATTAAATGGTAGAAAGATAAAAGAAATTCATCACTGTTTTTTTAGTATACTTCATGTTAGCGGTAGGAAGAGAAAAAGACATGTTACTTTTTACTGAAGTAGCAAAGTAATTTATTGGCATCTTCAGCTTCCCCCCCACATGTATTTCATTTTCATTTAGCGAACTCGTAAATAACGTACATCTGTTATGCTTTTTTTAATGAAAAATAGTATTGCGATACTTGAAAACGCACAGAGAGAATTTTAAATGATTACATGGTCTAGATTTATGATTTAGAAACCCATTGCCCACAGAAATGTCCGTAGATTTATGAGTATTCAATCAAATAAAGCATAAAGAGAAATGCTTCAGAAAATTGTTTTTAGAACATATACATACATTTTTATATTCAATTCACTTCAATATAGGGAGTGTTCCTTCGCTGTTAAAACATTTTGATCTCACTTTTCTCTCTTGTAATATTAGAACTGTTTTTTGTAAACGGAATTAATTATTCAGATTCTTATATTGTTATTTTGTTAATAAGACAAGAAGAAAAGCGGCCCTAAGAAATGAGTGGAGTTAAAAAAAACTCGGTGGTTCTCAAAAACGAAAAATTTGAAAGGAAAAGGAGTATAATATTAATAGCAAATATGCAAAATTGGATAACTTTTTAATATCCGCGAGTTCATCATCTTGTGCAAGTGCTAGTAGTAGTAATGCCAGGGAACTTGATGAACAAGGTCAAGCTCATCCCGAGATTCATAAATGAAGAATTTGGTACCTGATACATTTTTTCTATCATAAGGATCTGAAATCGAAAATATTATTTTTCAGTGTTTGTGTTTTTCTTAGTGTATCGTTTTTATTTAAGTTACCAGGTTATCAGTCGACTGTGGTTAGATTTTCCATTTTTTAAATACTCTCTAATGTTAAACGTTATTTACTTTGTTTACTCAGACACAGGTTGATTTTATATTCAGTTATAAGTTTAATATTTAAAGATTTTTACGTGAAGTGTAATGGTACATTATGTTATGGTTTTGCAATTCTTTGTATATATATATATATATATATATATATATATATATATATATAAAAGAGTGTTTTTTCAGGTATAAAAGTTTAAGTTGGCATTACTTTCCGAGATGGCGACCGATTTAACAGCTGTCAAGTGATTTATTCTCAGTTTGGTTTGGCAATTCATCAAAACGATCATCAAGCAAGGCGTCGATTCGTCGAATGGGCCCAAAACGAGATTGCCGTTGTTCCCGATTTTCATAAGCGAATTTTGTTTAGCGATGAAGCGCACTTCTGGTTGAATGGCTACGTCAACAAACAAAACTGCCGCATTTGGAGTGAAGCTAATCCACAAGTGTATGTCGAAACACCGTGACATCCAGAATAACTGACTGTTTGGTGCGCTTTATGGGCTGGTGGAATCCTTCTTCAAAAACGATGAAGGCCACAACGTTACAGTCAATGGTGATCGGTATAGAGCCATGATTACTAACTTTTTCATTCCTGAATTGAACAATCATGATGTCCAGGAGCTGTGGTTCCAACAAGACGGCGCAATATGTCACATAGCTCGTGCCACAATCGATTTATTGAAAGACACGTTTGGTGACCGCCTAATTTCACGTTTTGGACCTCTGAATTGGCCCCCAAGAGCTTGTGATTTAACACCGCTAGACTATTTTCTGTGGGGCTGTGTAAAGTCATTGGTCTATGCGGATAAGCCACAAACGCTTGACCATTTCGAAGACAACATTCGCCGTGTTATTGCCGATATACGGCCACAAATGTTGGAAAAAGTCATCGAAAATTGGACGTCCAGATTGGACTACATCCGAGCCAGCCGTGGCAGTCATATGCCAGAAATCATATTTAAAATGTAATGCCACACGATTATCTTTCGAATAAAAAAAATCATGTCAATTGAATAATACATCGTTGTTTTATTGCAATTTAAAGTTCTATATCTCTAAAAAAACACACTTTATATATATATATATATATATATATATATATATATATATATATATATATATATATATATATATATATATATATATATATATATATATATATATATCCAGCTTGGGGCCCAAGATCTGACCTTGCGGGGGGGCAATTATTTTTCGTTACGCCACTGGTAAAAAGTATGGTACCTTTAATCCCAAACAGCAAGCAACATGCTTATTTTCTGAATTTAGGTACTTCATATCGTGTCAAAAGTGGTTTTGGCATTTCATTTTAATAAATTTTACTTACGGTTGTTTTAATAGAGTATTATGCAGAATTGTGTTGGTACATGGAATGTTCAAATCAGTCTCTGAGAAGAAAGCTTTATTATGAGTTTCTCGACTAACAATGGCTCTCGTTCTCGGTAAATTAGGAGCCTACGCAGATGGATGGCCTGAACTCCTCAATATTGCATAATTTACATTATTTTTTTAAAGAGTTATTCGCCACAGTCTTAAATCTCTTGATTATGAAGCTATTCCCGAAAACAAATCTAATTCTTAAAAACAAAGTACCTTTTTTGCCTTGTTCAATAAATATTAATATTTCTTGCATATTCTCCTTTTCACAATAATTACTATTTCTATGAAACACGTATGCGATTTGTTAAAGCAGGTTCTCATTTTGAAGCTTTAAATCTAAAGAAAATTAATAAAACAGAAAACGCCGTAAAATCTAGTTTCGCCTTATATTTTTTTTTCCTTTTCTCTTGCGTAAAAACTCAAAATACTAAATATATTGAGATTTTAAAAAACTTCTTTTTCAATTCCTACTATTATATATATATATAGCTCACACTCTCTAATTTATTTATTTATCTTCATGGATTTTCAATCGTTAATAAAATGCATTTTAAAGCGCTCAATTGAGCTGAAATTTTATATACATGATTATTTTGGACGACAATACAGTAATTTAATTATAATTAGTAAAAATTAATTGATTAAAACAAATTATTCAAAGAAAATTACAAATACAGCCACGTTGGCATCACTTTTTGGCGACTTAGCGACCCTTTTGGCGACTTGTGTCAAAACATTAAAATGTTTTTTTTTCTCACATTTTAAAGCGCTCATTAGAGCTGCAATTTTCTCTACACTATTGTTTGGGGTAAAAATATGATAATTTAATTATAATTAATTAAAATTAATTGACTGTAACTAATTATTTAAGGAATTACAGATACATAAACGTTAGTTTCATTTTTAGCGACCTCGGTCAAAACTTTAAAAGATTTTTTTTCTCACGCCTTAAAGCATTCAGTTGAACTGAAATCTTATAACACGATTATTTTGGATGACAATACGGTATTTTATTGATAATTAATAAGAATTAATTACCACTTAATGTTGTGATTCTGTCAAATGTATGTACATATTTATATTAATTGTAACTATTCAATAAAAAGTAGCTAAAATAAAATATTTCTTTATTGATCTAAGTAGGAATTGACTTAAATTTTTTTATATTACTTGTTGGTAAGTATTTTAACACGAATAATTAAAACTTACATTTTGCACGCCACGTTTAAATTTGAATAAAACTCACATGCGTTGCTGTGAAAGCAATGGCAATTTTCTCTGGGTCTTATCACCTTTTCAGGATTGCGTAAACCGTACATCACGGAACATACGCTCAGCTTTAACAAAAATTATGATCAAAATTTACAGGCATAAAAACAATAGATTTAAAAATAAGGGAAAGAAGATGTTAACCTAAATAGTGTTTATTTAAAAAAAAGAACACATAACATATTAACTATTTTCTCATAGAACCAAATTTTTCAGTGCTATAAATTGCCTGCAGCAACTTAAATTTGTTTTACAACTTTCCCTTTCATTTTTATTTTTTTCCCACTGAGAAGCAAATAAAAATGTGCGCTTTTTCTTTTAAAATATTCAACTCCGATGATTTTCTAGGACCCAGTTCACAATATTTTTTTCTAGACGAAACCATATTCCAATCCACTAGATCAGTGCTTCTCAAACTTTCAATATGTGCGACCCAATATTCAATCATAATTTTCATCGAGACCCCCTTATACAATAACAATGTATTGCATTCGATAATACGATACTCTGACGCTAAGGCAGTAATACGAGTTTTATTTCTTAAGTGCTGCCGGCGTA
Organism: Trichonephila clavipes; assembly: GCA_019973935.1. Taxonomy (NCBI): domain Eukaryota; kingdom Metazoa; phylum Arthropoda; class Arachnida; order Araneae; family Nephilidae; genus Trichonephila; species Trichonephila clavipes. The sequence goes on along the minus strand of BMAU01002741.1, from coordinate 76,716 downwards.
AATAAACTCTAGCTCAGCCAGTGCGTACGTTGCCCCAGATATAAATCTAAGTCTTTTCGAAATAAGATCTTTTCTGTTCACTGCTATCCATGAAACTAATCCGAAGGCTTTGGAATGCAATAAAATGATCTTGACAGTGGACCTTGCGTGGGATTTACTTATTTCAGAGAATTTTCTTATTTATCTCCTCCCCCTCATATACCACGTACGCTTGCATACGTCCAAAACAGGGGCATTGAGGAGCGAATCGTGTAACTTTTAATCGGCAATTAAGGGATTAATTATGAATCGTACAAATTACTTAGATAAGTGTTTACTTTTCGTTTATATATGACAAATCCTTGGGGTCACTGGTAATTATTAAATTTGTTCTTAACTTAGCATTTTTAAATTAATTATAAAATGCATTGTACAGTACAGCATCGTTAAATTAATTGTAAAATGCATTGGGCAGTACTGATACATTTATAAGATATTATATCAGCATAAATGTGTTTTTATTTATTTTTTATTATATCAGAATGCATTTTGTTTATTTACTTTCAATAAGTTAATAATTTTTTTAAATAATCTTTTGGTTTTGACTTTTCTATAATCTCTCGTCCTCCTCCTGTGGAAGTCGCCCTCCACTCTAGGGGTCCCTAGGGGGCGCCCTCCACAGTTTGAGAAGTGCTGCACTATATCAGTTGTAAAGGGTGTTTTTTGAGAGGTATAGAACTTTAAATTGCAATAAAACAACGATGTATTATTCGATTGACATGATTTTTTTTATTCGAAAGATAATCGTGTAGCATTACATTTTAAATATGATTTCTGGCATAGGACTGCCACGGCTGGCTCGGATGTAGTCCAATCTGGACGTCCAATTTTCGAGGACTTTTTCCAACATTTATGGCCGTATATGAGCAATAACACGGCGAATGTTGTCTTCCAAATGGTCAAGCGTTTATGGCTTATCCGCATAGACCAATGACTTTACATAGCCCCACAGAAAATAGCTTAGCGGTGTTAAATCACAAGATCTTAGAGGCCAATTCACAGGTCCAAAACGTGAAATTAGGCGGTCACCAAACGTGTCTTTCAATAAATCGATTGTGGCACGAGCTGTGTGACATGTTGCGCCGTCTTGTTGGAACCACAGCTCCTGGACATCATGATTGTTCAATTCAGGAATGAAAAAGTTAGTACTCATGGCTCTATACCGATCGCCATTGACTGTAACGTTGTGGCCTTCATCGTTTTTGGATACGGATTCCACCAGTCCATAAAGTGCACCAAACAGTCAGTTTTTCTGGATGTAACGGTGTTTCGACATACACTTGTGGATTAGCTTCACTCCAAATGCGGCAGTTTTGTTTGTTGACGTAGCCATTCAACCAGAAGTGCGCTTCATCGCTAAACAAAATTCGCTTATGAAAATCGGGAACAACGGCAATCTCGTTTTGGGCCCATTCGACGAATCTACGCCTTGCTTGATGATCGTTTTGATGAATTGCCAAACCAAACTGAGAATAAATCACTTGACAGCTGTTAAATCGGTCGCCATCTTGGAAAGTAATGCCAACTTAAACTTCCATACCTGGAAAAAAACACTCTGTATTTCAACTATAGCAAATGTGGTTCGCTAATGTTTGATGTTTATTTAACACTCGCAGCGACAAATAACTGATTTTTTTTTTTTTTAAAGAATTTTGCTTCTCTAATTCCGTGAATTCTTTCGGGTTGAAAGTATCTTCTTACACCAAAAGTACCATCAGTGTATTAATTAAGATTACTGCAAACCAAATTAGTGCATAATATACCAGACCCAAACGAGATGCAATTAAATATTAACTATATTTACGATTTTTTTTTGTTCAAATACTTTTATTTTATTTATTTATTTTACACGTTGTTACAATTCCTTGAAATGCAACCACAATTATTCTTTTTAGGAAAATAAATTGCGCTAATCTACTAATATTTCACGGTTAATGCCGATGTAAACGTCTACTATGGCAGGTTGGCGCCACAGTTAGGCGAATTTTAGAATTGCAAATAGTAAACAAATAATGGCAACGCATAGGGTTGCCGCAGCAATGTGTTTAGTACCAACTCGAATACTTGTATAAAAATATTTCAGATCGTTCAAAAACCTTCATGTTGGAAGTCGCATTAATAAAATACATTATTTGAAAGTAAATCATTTGGATTTTTACTAAAATATATATATAATAATTTCACGTTCAGTCCAATCAGCTTGAAAGAAAACCTATTTTCAACTTCTCAAGCATAAATTTCAATTGAAATAAATGTAAATTCCATACACCTATCTTATTTTTCATTGTTCCAATACTTTAAATTATATATTACATATGAATAATCTTGCTTCTTTTTATTTTAGATGATGTTGAATAGCACAAGGATTTCATCGTAAGTTACGATTTTTTAAGTTTAATTCCTTACATTCTGTTGAATGCTTTATAAAGTCAAATATTTTATTTATCGTAACGATTCACATGTATTTATTTTTTAACTAAAAAAATCCTATGCTAAAAGTCGTTAATTTGCTTTTAATTTGAATATTTCACAGAATTGATAAATTATGTAGGCTAAATCATAAACCGTGTCATGATCAAATTAAAAAATACATTTTGCTGCGAATCAGTTTGTTACAATTTATAAGAAACAGCAAAAACCAGCAAATTTAATCTTCTTAATTAATTGATAAATTTAAATTTTCGTAAAATTTAAAATACAGTTGGACCTCTTTATAACGAAGTCGCTAAAACCCGAAAGAAAGTTCGTTATATGGAAAATTCGTCATATAGAGGTTTACCTTTCAATTTTCTTTATAAACCACATAAAACAAATTTTAAATTCATAAACATAATATATTTAAAATTATTCACACTTTTTTGTACCTTAATATACATTTATTTTATACATCTTGCATATAAAAAATACCGCAAGGAAAGTTTCTTGACATCTTTATCCACTTCCTAACGAATTAAAATTTTTTTCTTTAATGCGCAAGCACTTACGTTTTGATGTTTTTGAGCTACAAGAAAAGAAGTTACCAGTACAACTGATCAACACAACAAATGAACGGAGATTAGTTCAAAGACATGGGGACACGAGATAACTCCAGTGAGGGAGAAAGGGGATATCGAAGATGTTTCCAGTGAACTAGACAACGGGAGTTAAATGTTGCATTTATTGGATGAAATGTCCAGAATTTAATTACGCTCGGCTAGTTAGGCACCTAATAAAACCGGTTCAAAATTTATTATCGCCATAAAATGCGTTACAAGAGAAAACAACTTGAAATGTCCAGAAATGCTTTAAAAATAGGGAGGGAAAAAAATAGAATCACAAGAGAAAAAGTTCGTTTTATAGAAAATGCACTTAGCTATTGGGAGGTTATTTTACGAAGAAAATCATGTGAAATGTTCTTGGTTTCAGGAAAAAGCTCGCTATGTAGAAAAATTGGCAATTTAGAGGTTCGTAATATGGAGGTTCGACTTTATATATATATATATATATATATATATATATATATATATATATATATATATATATATATATATATTCCTATTATATTTCTGGAGATTGGTTAAACTATTGTAAGACGTGGCGAGTGGATGTTATTACTGTAGTGAACCAAAGATAGGGTGTGACCGGTGGTGAGTGATTGTGTTACGTGGAGCATGGTCGAATAGGGTAGTATCGAAGAGGCCCTCATGGAAATCGAAATTCCTTTTTATTCACATCCAGAAACACATAAAGATCCAGTAGGGACTACATAACACATACAAGAAGCAAACATGGACGACACAACACAGACAGACACACACAGAACGCGCTGCAACCGGCTACATGACTACAGAGAAATGATCGAAGAGAGAGAGGTGGTTTCCAGAGACATTGGCTTTTATACCTGATGTTGAAGACCACGTGACATTTTTGTAAAAAGAGGTAATATTATTAGTCGATTACGATTAAAATCAGGAACCAAATAAGTATTATAATTCTTAATTCGAACCAAATAAGTAAAAGATTATTTGAATATCATTAAAAGAGTTAATTAAAGGGAAATGCTAGGGGGAATAATTACATTATATATATATATATACATATACTTTTATGTAAAATAAAAAAAAGAAAGAATGAGTAAATAAATGAGTATAATAAATGAGTTAGATAATCTGTTAAGCTAATGTAAGAGTATACACAAAATTATTCCATAATTGATAAACACACATTTTAAATTTTTAAAGATATTTAAACAAAAACATAACATATTCTGACCCAAACGTGAATTATTCAATGTGCAAAGTCTTTGAAAATTAATTTGAAGTAATTGTAAGCTTCTATTTTACTAAAAATATACAGGTAAATGTATCTTCTTAAACATATATAAATATAATTTTAAAAAATTCACGTGGTTAAAGAAACATTCGCACGTAAGAAAATATAGTGATGTCTAAGTGAATATGTAATGAAAGAAAGCAAAAATAATATGTTGTAAGTACTCAATCTTCTTCAATTAAATCATTTAAGGACCATAGCCATTACTCAGGTAGCTCACGTCCTAATCTTCTGTAATTTTCTCTTTTCAAGCAATCGTAACAAATTTACGGAATTCTTACAAAATGTTCAACGATTTCTTCACAAAAACTATCCATCAAACTTGCTCTGTGATACTTTTTTTTAAATATATGTTTAAATATCTTTAAGAAAGATATAGATGGAACTATTTTCTTTCAACACAAAATATTTTTACATATTGTTACGAAATTTTGTGTAAAATAGTGTAAATAATTTGTATTTGGATGTGTAATGCCTTTATCTTACTCTAAATTATATTTCATTTACGTTAAAATTGTAATATTCACAAGCAACGCCGTCCCTTACGTTATAATGGTGATTCAATGGGAACTTGGTGATAGAGCCAAGTAGGCATCATATTTGGCGACCGATTTGGCGACATTGGCGACCATGTTGGTGAGTTCGGGACCCTCTGGATTGTTCTAGAAATTTGTAGAGAAACCCACTAATGTCACGCTCTATGGCGAAAGGGGATCTTTCTGGAAGTTTCCGCTGGGTCTATAAATAGAGTGGTGCTTGCCGTAACGAGTCAGTCTTGCTTCAACCAGCAATTAGTAAGCATTGTTTTGACCAGCGAATAGCTTGGCTGTGCTTGTGAATAATATTTTACATACGTGTATTTTAAACACTGATAATTGTGCTTGAAAGCTGTTGAAGTTCTGAAGAACTTCTGAGATTTATTCTGCAAATATTGCTGCTGAATCCTGTATTTAAAGGATTGGATTTTCGATGATAAATTCTCGTCGCTCCTAAATAACTGTCTTGTACCTTGGGGCTGATTTGCTTAAAATCCTCGAATCCCGAACAACGTAACAATATTTAAAAATGATCACAAACGGTTGATCTCAAATTTTTTATTGCATATATTCATGGCATGAATGAGTCTCCATTAAATTTTAATACGCCATATGCAAATTTCTGGTATTTCACCGTATCAACATTACTTAAAATGATTTTATAAAAATGTTCCAGTAAATAACAACAAGGAAGGAAAACAACGGTGTAATCATGTATTTATTGAAAAATAAGAAATTGCGAGAGATAAGTTTTAAGAATATGAATGTTTAGTTTTTACTTTGATGATCTTACAATTAGTTTTTAATTTGTTCCCTTTAATAGCGTAAAAAGAAAAACTAAAATTGTAAGTAATTAAATTTTTGAATGGCATTTTTACACAAACTCTATAATGATTATTTCATCTAGGGTAATAAAGAAAAGCTGCAAAAAAGTTGAATGTCAATCAAATGAATAAAAAATATGTAAACATTTTACTTTTATATTTGTACATATATTCAGCACATTTTTATAAGAAAGTTAAGAAATATCTTTCCCAGCTATGTTCCTTAATTACAAGTTCAGAATTGTATACTTTCTGTTGCCGTAATATAAATTCTTGCATTGTGCCAATACTTATTTCCATTGTAAATTCCTAGGTATTCTGTTTTTAATATTTTTAGGTTATTACTTTTAAAATCATTGAAAATTCCGAGGTATTCTGTTTTTAATATTTTTAGGTTACTACTTTTAAAATCAATGTAAATAAATTTTTATGCTAATTTTGTTTACAAAGTGTTTGATTCTTTTATTTCTTTCAGACATAATATTAAGGTGAAAGTTTATTTTGATGATTCAGAAATTCTTACAATGCGTTACAAGCCACAATATCAGGTACAGCTTATTTCCCTTTTAAATATACAGAGAATCCGGGCTTAAAGTATGCAAAAGTTATGGTTTATTATTAAGGAACTACCTCAGAATGTCATAAACTGTTCATCTTTGGATTGGAAAAACCCTCCGAGATTTTTTGGGTCTAGTCCGATCAGCCGCACATGCATGCATTATCCGGAAATCACACACACTTGTTACTCTGACTGCATTAGTAAAGATGAGGACGCCACAACAAAATGGGCAGCGCGTACTTTAGGTAACGGAATTTAAATCAATCACGCGTGGACAGCGACGTGTTCGAACAGAATGGAATGTTGATTCTTCGATATCAAAATTTGTCCACCAATAGGAAAGAACTTAAGAAGAGACGGGAACATTGGTATCTCAAACTGGCACAAGTATACTTAAGATTTCGTGATAGAAGACAATGTTGATCGAATGCGTAATTCATTTTCATCCTGATAAGTCTATTCAGCAAGCCAGTAACAAAATTCCATTCTGCTCGAACACGTCGTTATACACGCGTGACTGATTAAAATTCCTTTAACCAAAGTACGCACTGTATCTTTTGTTGAGGCGTCCACATCTTTACTAATGAAGTCAGTGTAACAAGTTTATCGTCTTCTTTTGCCGAATAATGCTAGCACGTGCGATCGGATTAGACGCAAAAAATCTTTGAAGGTTTTGCAATCCACGGATGAAAGTTTATTACAATATTGTGGGTAGTTCCATATTAATAAACCATAACTATTGGATACTTTAAGCCCTGACACCCTGTATAACTGTTTTATCAATGAGATAATTCAATAGCATATGGAAGAACATTTCATGTAGAATGGGGTATACTCACTAATACGGTATATAGAAAAACATATCGTTTCAAAGTAGTACAAAAATTTTGACAAGTAAAAGAAGAAAAAAATATTTCCCGACTTATCACTACAATATATTCCTATAATGAAAGATTATAAAACATAAAATATTTCGAAAAAAATTATCAACTTGAAAGGGATAGAATTCGGTCCCTTCTGATTCGTTAGCACGTAACATACCACAAGACAAAGTGATGACCCTGTCCGGAGGCTGTTACTGGCTTATATAGATACCACTGCTACACTACTCCCCCACCAGTGAGTCGGTGGAGAGGCGAGTGAACGAGATATTTGTTATGGCGAAAGTGTGAGTTGCTGCAGTTGCGTCAAGTGAGTCTGACGACTTTGTTTTGCTGCGTCAAGCAAGTCTGACAACTTTGTTTTGCAGCGTCAAGTGAGTCTGACAACTTTGTTTTGCAGCGTCAAGTGAGTCTGACAACTTTGTTTCGCTGCGTGAAGTAAGTCTTTTGATTGCTCTCGTGGCGGGTAGAAGGCCCCACGACAGCTGCGCGAAGGTTGCGTTTTTCTTAGTTCAATGTCAAATCACCAATGAAGTGGCGCATACCCGGAGGACAGAACCTGCAACATATGGTTAAGTAGTTTTGAAAATAGTGTAGCGATGGTATTTCTATATAAGCACGTAACATAACATTAGACACTAACTTTCCGGAGGCTGTTTTTGGCTTAAACTTTATAAAATTCGGCATCATTTAATAACTTTCATAATAAAGCAAAAGAAAAACATTGTAAGAATTACTTTTATGTTTGTGCTTTTAGTGGTTAGGAAAATTTGTAACAATTTTTCAAATTAAGGATAATTTCAAAAGCTTATAAAGGGTGTTATCTGCTATCATTTTTAAAAGAATTTAAAAGATACCTGAATAATTTGTCAGCAATTTTCGAATACATGCCTTATATGAGCCGTGCGTAATTTCTCGATTTCTTCGAATGTAAATTAAAATAAAACAAATCGCATAAAATTATTCTTGAAAAACCTTTACAATAAAAATACTTTAAATTTAAAGCATTTAAATATTAAATTTGTTTTACAAATTAATAAGAATAGCCCAGATAACCAGATTTTCTGGTTATAAATTTCAATACGGGCCTTGTAGATCTTGCATGTCCAGGATCCAAAACGAGCTTAAGGTATCCGACTACGTTCGGAACCGTGATTTTGCAAAAGCGTATAAAGGAATAATATTTATATTTAGTGTCACTTAGATTAGAAAACGCATATAAAATTGTTTTAAGAATATTATTACAATAAAAAATTATTCAAGTACAATATTTTGACAAAAAATGAACATAGAATGACCCATTTTCAAAAAATCCTCCTTTTGTGAAAAATGCTTCTATTATAATAATATTTTGCCTGCATATAGCTCAGACCTCTGTACAGAGGCTCAACTAGAATTTTTGAAACATAACTTAAAAGTGGATTTATCCATATATTTTACTACAACAGAGGGGAGCAATTTTAAGAAAAAAACGCCGATAATTATTTCACTTGGCGGCGGTAACTGAAAATAATGTGAATTTTTCAAAAATCCCAGTTGAGACTCTCTGGAGAGAGAAGTCTTTACTTAATATAAGCAAAATATTATTATTATTATAGAAGCATTTTTTTTATAAAAGGAGAACAGTTTGAGAAAAGCTTATTCTAAGTTAATTTTTTGCCAAAATATTATATTTAAATAATTTTTTTGTCATAATGTCCTTAAAATAATTTTATACATGTATTCTAATCTAAGTGACCCTAAATACCATGAAAATTATCCATTTATGCGTATTTTTAAAATCGCGGTTCCGAACGTAGTCGGACACCTTAAATCAGGATTGTCATTTTCGACGCCAGTTTTGTTTAGTCAGAGCTCATTGGAGAAAGGAGGGGAGATTTGATGTGTTTTCTGATGAAAGTAGGTTCTACTTTGGTGGTAGTGATGGCTGTGTGTTGGTCATAAGGATGTCAGGGGAACGCCTGCAACCAAACTGTCTGTGGTCTAGACACACTGGACCAACATCTGGAGTCATGATCTCTGGATCAATTTCCTATATATATATATGACAACATGAGCACTCTCGTGGTTATCCCAAACACACTAACTGCAAATTTGTATGTCAGTCCGGCAATTCAACCAAAAGTATTGCGAGAACCCCCCTGGGTTCCACCCTGGACACTAAGATTAATTTCAGGCAAAGAATGACCAGACGCCATTTGTATAATAATAAATTATATTTATTCACTTAGTTCAAAATATTAAACTTCTAATGACAAATATTAGGCTATATGTCTACGTCTCAAAAAGGGATTTACCTTTAATATTCAATTAAATTACGAAATATGAAATTAATCAATAACTACGCTCAATATCAAAAGGTTTTATCGGAATAAGAGGTCTGAGAAATACACGCAACTTTAATTACTAGCTTTCATTAAACTTGAACTAATTTTATTAAATTAACGCTTGTGGTAAGCGGTGCGAAGCTAGAATATATCACCTGGTTGTACTTATAATCTCTTCAGGTAGATTAATCCTCCTAAGGCTTCTTCGCTGAATGATAACAGCAATACTCCAATATCTTAGTCCAATTGAATCCTCAAAATCTCGTCACTACTTCTGTTGTCTCAATCGCCTTCTTCTACGCTAACGTTGAATATGCGTTGTCTTTTGGGCATCCGGACTGCAACACAGTCCTCAATCCCATGTCTTGATAGAACTTGGATGTGGGGCTTGACGAAAGTGGGTTTTTTCATTCTCCTGAGTGGTATGGCGGCGATTGGTTGGACGATGGAATTACGGAGGCGTGGCTAACGTGCTTCGTCAGGGTGGGAAATTTTCGAGGTTTTTTTGGCATGACTGAGAGCTTAGAGGCTGTTCTACGCTAACCTACCACGCTATTCTTAAATACCCTATCTACTTTACGCATCCCATTTTCTTCTTTTAGAGGTGATTGGAAATATACGCGAATTTACAATCCCCAAAGACGCCTAAGAATATTAGTGGTAAGGTGCTGTAAAGATTCGTCACAGTACTGCCATTCATTAACACTATTTAAGGAGGAGTATTCCAAAAAGACAATGCTCGCCCTCACCCCGCTGTTGTAACGCAACGTGCTCTACTGAGTGTTGACACGTTATCTTGCCCTGTGAGATCACCAGATCTATCTCCAATTGAGCACGTTTGCGATATCATTGCATGACAACTCCAGCACCTTTCACAGCCATCCCTGACCGTCCTGGTATTGACCCAACAAGCATGGAACTCAATACCACAAAGTGACATTCGTCATCTGTATGACATAATGCATGCACGCTTGGAGGCTTGCGTTAAAAATTCAGGAGGTTACACCGGCTATTAATGTAACAGCATTTCACATTTAAAATGCCTTTTCTTGAGCTTAAATTAACCTGTTATCTTTAAAATTTAATCAATGAAATATGTTAACTAGACAATTGCATTGTTCAAATTTCATTACTCTACAATATTTTTTTTCTTGGTGTTGGCACTGTTTTTTCCGTCAGTGTACAAAGCTCATGTACGAGGGTGGTCTGAAAAGTTTCCGACCTCAACGTGAAGATAGTAGCACTTGTCAATAATAGCTCGTGAATTTCGTTGTTCATCTGTGTTGACGGTTACTCACCATAGTTTCAGCCATTTTGGACACGCAGTTGTTATGTAATACTCGTTTGAGTAAGTTGATGTGAGTGTTTTTGTGAAAATGGACAAAATAGAGTATTGAGCTGTCGTTAAATATTTGTTTTTGAAAGGCAATATGCCTGCGCAAATCAAAGATGAGTTGGATTCTGTGTATGGGCACTCTGCACCATCATTCACCACAGTGAAATTTTGAGCAGCTGAATTTAAACGTGGCGATGAACGTTCGGGACGTCCAAATACTGCAACTACCACTGAAAACATCACCAAAGTTCACCAAATGGTGCTAAACGACAACCAAATTAAAGTGAGAGAGATAGTAGAGATTATGAACATGTCAAAAGAACGTGTTTGTCACATATTAGATCAACATTTAAGCATGAGAAAGCTGTCCGCGCGTTGGGTGCCGCGTTTGCTCACAATAGACCAAAAACGTGTTCGAATGAACATTTCCAACGCTCTGTTGGCGCAGCTTAGGCGCAATAAATCCGAGTTTTGGCGCTGATTAATTACTATAGATGAAAATTGGATACACCCTTATACGCACGAAACAAAAATGCAGTCCAAACAGTGGACTGGGAAGGGGGAACCAGCTCCAAAAAAGTAAAAACTGTTTTTTTCGGCTGGGAAAGTGATGGCGACATTCTTTTGGGATAGTCATGGAGTTATTTCAATCGACTATCTTCAAAAAGAAAAAAAACCATTACAGGAGCATACTACGCATCATTACTTGGCAAGCTGAAGACAGAACTTGCGGAAAAACGGCCGCATTTGCAGAAAAAGAAAATCCTGTTTCACCAAGACAACGTACCGTCTCACACCTCAGCAGTTGTCATGGCGAAAATCCACGAATTACGGATTGAACTGTTTGACCATCCACCTTACTCACAAGATCTAGCCCCAAGCAACTTCTTTTTGTTCCCTCATCTAAAAATTGCTCTCGACGGACAGAGATTTTCGTCAAATGAAGAGGCAATCTCCTTCTTGAAAAATTATGAGAATTGCAGCTAAAAATGTTGAGTACTATTTGGACGGGTTACAGAGATGGGAGTATCGCTGGGAGAAGTGTGTAGAGTAACAAGGCGAATATGTTGAAAAATAAAAAAAAAATTCCTGTTTCTTTATTAGGTCGAAAACTTCTCGGACCACCCTCGTATATACACAGTTATTGGTGCATACATTAACCGTTTGTCAGGTTTTGCATTCTTCCCTGTTAAAAATTAGCAAAATTGGAATTTTTGCCGACATATAAATAAGTTATGAATTATTCGTAATCAATTTGTCTTACAGTTGATCAAGAGGAATTCTCCTCTGACTAATTATTAATTTATTACCTCTTGACATTTTATTGGATAATAATGATGGCCTGAATTTTACAAGAAATAATATTTTTCTTTTGGATCTTTTCCCAAGAAATCATCCTAATCGTGTAGTACATAATTCAACAAAAACATTACATTTTTCTTTTATGGGCTTGATAATAAAAACTGTTAAGTCTCAAGTCGATCACATTAACAGAATTAATAACTGTATAACAGAATTTAATTCCAAATGGGGTTCAAAAGAATCTGCGCCTATTTATTATTTTTAATGCACACTTTATTTTTGATCAAGTGTATTATGTTTTATAATCAATTTTTCAACTTTTATGTGATTTATAAAAATTAGTTAAATGATTAGTTTTTAAGCAAAACAAAGAAATTAAGCCTAAAAAGCGATGTTGTAATCAGTGCCTATTTAAGCTCATTTCGGGCCATGGACGCAGAAGATCTACATGCCCCTTGGTGCTGGAGAACCGAAATTTATAACCAGAAAATCTAGTGAAGTCCGGCTTATCCGGGCCCTTGGCGCCCGCCCCAAGCACCCAATGGATGAACCGGCACTGGTTGTAACTAATCATAGGATAATTTAGATTGAAGAATTATTCAAATAAAATAGCTTTTTGTATCACACATTTAACATTTTTTTGTTGATATTCTAGATTTTGTGTTATTTATTACCTCACCGATATTATTACATTACATTGTGAGTATGGTTTTTGATATATGTAATTGAATGATATGAGAGAGAGATTAATAAATGTAATACACGGGTTTTCCACTTGATTCATTTACTTTTACCCTCCTCTGATTATCTTTCCTTAAAAATGAGCTTTATTCAATGCCGGTGTTTGAAATTCTTAAGAATGTTTTAGTTTTCAAAATAAAACTTTTATTTCTTATTCTTTAAACTTATTTCTGTCGTTTTTGATTTTCTTACTTCCAGTTTAATTAAATTTATTTCATTTAACCGAAAGCTTATGGTATTATTTATTTACAAAGTAATGGAAACATGTAAATTAATATCTAAGTATTTCTACAAAATCCAAACAAATCGAAACTTTTCTGGATTAATCTTGATCTGGGTCAAAAGGTAACTAAAAGTAATACAAACCCCTCTATTTCGAGAGCCCTCGCTCTCGAAGTATTCAATATTCGTTACCCTAAACCAAAGGGGCTTCTGATCTTTACCGATGGAGCCCTAATGCAGATGCCAGAGTTTTCTCCGATATTGTTTCTTTCTACGTCCCTGTGGGCCGAGGTACTGAGTCTGACGGTGAGATTGCTGCGATTCGCACAGCCCTGTCCCAGTTACAGTGCCAAGAGCTGTTATCCCCAGCGATTCTAGAGCTGCTCTGTTGGCTATCGTTCCTGATAACAATCCCGTAACACAGGACGTATTGGATTGTCGTCATGATCTTAAAAACCTATCATCACTTGGGAAAACTATAGTCCTTCAGTGGGCTCCTACCCACAGTGGAGTTCTAAGAAACGAGAAAGCTGACTTCCTGCCTAAAAAAGGTGTTCTTGTCATGCAGAAAGTTCCTAGTCCTCTATGTCCTTCTCTTCCATTCAAAATCTTATTAAAAGGTGAATCGAAGCCCGTGCTCAGGAAGACCTCTATAACCACGTTCCCCACAAGTTTTGGAGGAATGTAATCTTGAACTTGCGTAATGGTTCAAGGCGTAGAGTGGTCACTGAATTCCGCCTAGCCACCGGACATGACTGCATGCGCAATCATCTGTATAGACTCAAAGTTGTTCCCTCCCCGATGTGCTCAGGAGAGGTCATGGACTTCCCGCACATCTACTACACAGTCCTGCTGTACACATAATGTTTCTCGCCGAGCGTTACTAAGAGACTAGAGATATGTTAAAATGATAAACTGTGTTTCAGTTTTTTTCCCCTTTTTTTCCCTTTATACTTGCTGTAACTGTTCATAATCTGCCATTAGAAATAAAAAATATATATCGAAGTTTTTATAAAAAGCCTTCTCAAAAAATGAAAACGGTACTTACGTGTTTAAATAGAGACTTAATGCAAACCAGTGTGTTATTCAATTCCTACTATTCGCTCACAATCTCTATAAATAAATAAATAAATATATCTTGGTGGAATTTTCAATCGTTAATAAAATACATTTTAAAGCGCTCAATTGAGCTGAAATTTTATATACAGCATTATTTTGAATTGCAATACAATAATATAATAATAATTAATAAGAATTAATTGATTAAAACTAATTATTTAAAGAATTACAAGTACAACCACGTTGGCATCATTTTTGGCGACTTAGCGACCCTTTTGGCGACTTGCGTCAAAACTTGAAAAGGTTTTTTTCTCACGTGTTAAAAGTATTCAGTTGAACTGAAATTTATATACTCGATTGTTTTGGATAACAATACGATACTTTAATGATAATAAAAATTAATTACCACTTAATGTTGTGATTCTGTCCTATGTATATACATATTTATATTAATTGTAACTATTTAATAAAAAGTAGCTAAAATAAAAATTTTCTTTGTTGATCTAAGTAGGAATTGACTTGATTTTTTTTTATATTACTTGTGTGTTTTTTCCTTCCAATTACAATGGGTACCCTCTGCATAATCAGGGACCGGAAAAAATGTTTGAAAGGTGAAATGAAAAATATTGCTATTCGTTGAAAAGTGAACTTTCTGAATAAATAAGTTCAATAATATTTGTGAAAGAAATTTTGAAAATATGATTTGCCGCGTTCTGTAATTTTTTGGACTTAAAGGTTAATTATTTTATATCTCACAAATTCCTAACATATTAAAATATTTCGTTTTTTCCCAGCTTTTTTTATTAGTTTTGTCTTGATAATGAGAGATTTTATTTAGAAAAAATAGTTCCTGGACGTAATTTCTTCTAGGGGATGAGAGGTGGCAGTAGGGGGGAGGGTTAATGGGCATATTGAAATCGTAAGGGTATTACATTTTGCATGTTTCCATTTTTTATAACGCTCAATTAGTACTTAAACGTTGAATTAAAAATATTTCTCTAAGCATTTAAAGAGCGCTAAAGCAAATATTAGAATTCCATTACCGTAAAATCCGGCGTATAACGCGCATTTTTAACACAAAAAATAAGATCGAAATTTACGGGTGCGCATTATACGCCAGGTATAAAAATGGGAGCTTTAAAAAAGCATAGAAAAAAAAACTTTTACATGTATCGAAATACTGTTTATTTAAAAGAAATGGCATTCCTTATGAACTTAAAGACAGTGACAGTACACCCCGCATTGTGGGTGTAGGTGGGCCGGATTCTAGGGGCCCAAAGCCAGACTCGCGCCAAGCACGTATTTAACCAATTTACAAAATATTAAAATCAAAATCTGACTTTGTAGGGGGTCCTAATATTCTCCATTACACCACTGCTTAAAGGGTTGTAATTTCAGAAGTATACTATCTTTTTTCGTAAAGCTTGGAATAATACCTCGAATAAATGACTTAAAAACATAAGACATTACGCACTTAAATTTCAGGTTTCTTCGTAAAAAAGAAGTGCGCGCTTTACGGCGAATACACGTAAACATTAAAAATTGCAGCTTGAAAGTATAGGTGCGCGTTATACGCCGGATTTTACGGTAATTTAATTTTCTTCAAGACAATTGTATTAAAGTGAATAAGTAATTAAATAAAATGATGAAAATATCATTGACTATAAAAATTTTATATTGCAAGATAAAATGTATTAAGTAATTGATTGATATACATTTTTAATTATATTTTTAGGAAGTTGAAGCCTTCAGTTATATAGGAGGATTTATTGGTATATGGCTAGGGATCTCATTAGTTCAAGTTGCTGATGTGTTTGAATCAATATTTCGTATTACAAGGTACATTTTCAAAAAAGGAATGTCGCCATGCTCTAGGAAATCTGAAGCAAGAACAGAAAGTGATGCCGTATAATTTGCCCAATGTGACAAATTGTCTCTGTAAGATTAGCCGTAGCTCATATATTCAGTTCAAGGAAATGAATAGCTAGGATTAAAATATTAGATCCTTTTGAGAAGAAAGTGTTTTTTGATTTAAGGGGGTTCTCCCATGTGATGGGTTCAAAAAACCTCCAAAAAATTTTCATAAATTGCTTCCTTAATATGTCTAGAATACGTGGTAAAGTGATTTTTTAAAATTCGAAGTCGTTATAAAGAAGTAGCTGTTCGTAGCGCTAAGTTGAGATTTTCATTGTTTTAATCGGACTTGAAACTTTTTTTTTTAAAAGCGTTTTCTCAAAACTGTGTTTTTCAAACTTTCCTCCGTCATATCTCAAGAACGGTTTGACCGAATGACTTCAAATTTATAGGGTAGAATCAGCACAAATATACGCACTAAATTAACTACGATCATTCTAACATTCAAAATATTTCTATGTTTTGTACCAAAAACATGACAAAAAAAAAAAAACCCCATGAAATTTGAAACTTTTCTTCAGAGGTCTTTCAAAAATCCAATTTTTGATATTTTAAATTAAGTATAGCTCATTTTGTGCATTTAAACTTATAGATTAAATGCCGTTAATTTTTTTATTTCAGGTAAGCCTATCAGCCAGAATCGTGGTGGACGCGAGCGTCCATTTTTTCGAAGCAGGTGTGTTCAGAGCGCTATAACTCACGTCCTATTGGATAGTTTTGGCTAAATATTTACATACATACTCTTAAGATACATATAAACGAATGATAAAAAAACAAAGTTCTATCATTTTATTGGGCGTTAAAAAAAATTTCCTAAAAATGCTTAAAAAATAGGCCACCCCATGGGTGAACCTCCTTAAAGTTTATAGCCTCCTTTTATTGACAATGCTGACTAAATATAGAATGGAAGAGTCTCAAAAATTCAGCACTCGATAAGTCGACTCCACTCTTGCAGGGAGTCAGATGTAGAAATTATTACTGCAGTCAGTTAATGAAAAAATTTTCGAAAATGATGAAGACGTTAACGTTGCGGATACCATACGAATTCCTAAAAGCTCTCATAGTGAGGAACCAAAGGCCGTCAAGGCCACCCTTCAGTATTTTGAACAAGGTGCGTTGGTAATGAACTCACTGTTCCTTCGTCATGAGTGCAGTACGGAAGACAGCAGGACATTACGCTTTTCCTTAAATAGGTAGCCACTTAATTTCTATTATCTCTAGACAGAGCTTTATGCCTTCAGAAAGTATTTTTCTAATGTATGTCTGATCAGGTAAATTACTGTACCCTATGTATTCATTAGTTTTCATTTTCATACAGTAAATGCTCTATGCTTTCATAAAGTATGTACCTTTCTTTTGTTTATGTATGGGAAAATTATTTGCTGTTGTATTCTCAAGCAAACATTACACACAAGTGCAGTACAATATCTACTGAAAAACACTCGTTTTTATTCTTTTTTAATTCCTTTCTCGATAACCCGGCATTTTCACAAACTCGGTCACCCTTCGATCTACATTAGGTCAAGTTTTGGGGACTTGACTGTACTTGTATTATTGCTTTATTTTCTAGGACTTACTTTGGAAGGAATTAATTACATGTGTATAGTTAATATTGTCATGAAAACAGAATTTTAACAAATTTTATTTTAAAAAGTTAAAGCAATAAAGCATACAAACTTCAATTTTCTTACCGGATTATCTAGAAATAGATATTCGTGAATAAATTTAAACAATTGAAAATTGATTCTTACATTAAAATGGAATAAACACAACATCCAATTTTGAATAAAAGGTATATTTTTTTATGAGAAATAATTCATATTTTTTAAAGTGTTAAAACTTTTCACATATAGTTTTTCGAAGTAGACTTCCACTGAAGTGTTTCTGTTTTTAAGGTATAACTAATAAGAAGTAAATAAATTAATCGATACATTGCTCAATTTATATTGCGTTTGCTTCTATAAGAAGAGGAATTATTTAATCTATTCTTTTCTTAATAGTTTTTTAATAATCTATTCTTTTCTTAACGTTGATGATCATACGGTGTTGAAAATAATTGATAAATTAAAATTATGCATGTTAAAGTTTATTTTAATTTGTAATGTGTTAATAGACCAAAAATTATTTATATAAAACAGTTTGATAAAATAATTTTTCTGTTAATTATTAATCACACTGTTGCCATTTATCTTGTCTTATATCGTAAAATACAGAAGGATATTCTTAACAAGCGGCACATCAAAGACTGATGATGAACAAATTTTTATTATTGACTAGCAACATAATGTTTCCAAAAAATTATTAATTTAAACTACACATAAGATTACACATAAGGTGATTTTAAAATACATTCGTCTAATATATTCTGAAATATCGTCTAAAATTCGTCTAATACGTCTAAAATGCTTTCGTGATAATATTCGTCTTGAAAGAAATTGAACGAAAAAAAAACATTCGTGTTCTATTAGGAGGAAACCAAATATAAAAATAAATCAAATACTTACTTGGAGTACTCATTCGTTTTCTATAAAATAAATAAAGCATGCCAAAAAGGCTTTAAAAAATTTTTACATTTGAATTTTAATTATATTAAATCATTTAGAAAATATTATGATAAAAATAAATTATAGAATGAAACATCATTTAGTTTTCAGAAAAATTCTTCTGTATTATTTGTTTTCCTTTCCACCGAAGCAGCAGAAGCATGCATTTCGAGTTAAAAAAAAACGAACAAATTCAGGTAGAAATCTAAAGTAAATACAATATGTAGCTAAATTATTTTAGGATAGTAGTTGAATAATATGTTTTAGAAGAATCAGTCAATGTAAACTACATCAAAAATCAGACTATGTAAGAGAAAGTACATTGTTAAGTATTACTTACGATTATATTATTATACAGGATAGGTCAAAATGAATATAGCGATTACAAACAGCTGTAACTATTTAATGGAAAAGAATTTGCCGATAAGATTTACACAGAATGTAGAAGTAACTTCAAAAATTTGTATACATACGTCATAGATGTTCTGTGTGACTTCCATTGGTCACACGAACAAGGGAAACGTAAATTATCGATTCCTTTTCTCTTCTGTGAATAAAGTATTACATCAAATGTTTACACACACCTTGACGTGCTTCATCTATGGTTAATGCCACAGAGACTGATTCCACGGATTGCATCTTTTAGCAAGATGGAGCACACCCACACTGGGGTGCAGAGGTTCGCACATTTTTCAACCAACATCTTCCAAAGCGTTGGATTTGTCGAAGAAGAGATGTCGATGATGCCTTCGTCACCGAGAGCGCTGGATCGTGCAAAATTTTTTTATGGGGTTATGTGAAAGACAGGGTGTATGTGCTTCCCGTGGCCAAAACAATTGAAAAACTGGTAGTAAGCATTTGTGATGCGCTTGCGTCGGTGACTGCTCAAACACTTCAGAATGTATGCCATGAAATGGAGTACCTACCCCCTAGATGTTGTCCGTGTGACCAAGGGAAGTAACATAGAACATCTAAGACGTATATATACAAAATTTTGAGTTCCGTCTATATTCTGTGTAAGTTTTATCGATAAATTCTTTTCTATTAAGTACGAGGGTGAGTCGGAAAATAAGTTTCCCCTGTCGACTGTGGTCAGAATTGTGTATGAAAGTCAAAAATAGAATAAGACATAACTTTATTTTTCCACATAAGTACCAAGTACATTGTGACACATTTGTCATACTGCTTGATAAGCTTCAAAAAGTCCTCCAAAAAAAGTGTGTGCTTATGACCCCACGATAGAAGTGATAACTGCAAATTTTGAAATGTTATTTCAAGGATTAGTACGGTGAATAAAAAACAAGGGGACATTAGTATTATCCTATAAAATTATTTATTCAAATCTGTACTCATAAAGTAATATTTTTGTGTGAAATATACAATCATATTTGTGAATTAATTGTATTCTAAAAAGGAAACAATAGGTTTATGATAGCTGAAATGGATTATAAATACTTTGGATACAAAGTTTTATTTATAAATATTTATAAAAAAAAACTCCATCAAGCGTTGTTCCGTACTTCCTAGCGCTTTCATTTGGATCATTTGACATAATTAAATTGAATTTTGTTTAAAAAAAATGAAATAAAGGCTTTGATTTATCTTTTGAAAAATCCACTTTAAAACTCCCACTTAAAACCATAGGTAATTTGTTCAGAAGACCCGATCCGGCTTTGTGAATTTTGGTTATAATTTAACAATATTCATTTGTATCCATGAATTAATTTAAACAAAGGGATAGTAAGACAAGTAGTTGATTGGGAAGAGAGGAATCTAGGTCAAAACCTTTAAAAAAGAATTTAATCAGAAGATTTATATCACATAATCTCTAGCTTATGTTAGCTTTTTTGTCATTATATGGCAGTTTTGCACAAATATATCCGGTGCTGCTGCAAGTTAAGTCTTCTTAATTATATTTTGTTTTCTTGTATTTAAATTATTTAATGTAACTTTTTCTTAACACTTGTATACTTAATTTTGTTATTTTAAATTTTTGATTGCTCTAATTTTCTTTTTTTAGACTCAAAGTATATTTAATTAATAGAACTAATAGAACTATTTGTTCATTGCTATTCCGATTCGCTTACAAAAATAGATTTTTATTTTTAAATCCACTGCAATATTGCTAATAATAATTATACTATTTACTTAGTTCTATAAAAATTTGTCCTTTTTTTACATTTTGTTTAATTTTAGTGTAGGATTTCTCTCTCTTTCTAAACCTATTTTTAAAAAATATTTTCATTTTTTCATTTCCGTGCTTTAACTAGGATTAGAAAGAATCCCGCATTCGTTTTTATAGAAAGACGTGGGGGGAAGAGCCCCACTTAGATCGAAGCTATTATATGAACTTTACTTTTGAGACGTATTGATAGGGGTTCAAACTACTGCGTTTTAGAGTGGCGGGGGAGGGGGAAACGTCCCTCCTCTTCTTTTTAACGGTGTGTATGTCGCGGACGACCTTGTACGACAAGGATTTCCGACTCCACACGAAAAAACCCGAAGGAGCGTTACAAACCCGAGTGTGACATTCATTCAAGCTCACTCTCCAGCAAAACGCGCCAATAGAAGTTATCACTTCAAAAAAATCAGGGTTTGGCATATGGAAGAAGCGTCTACTTTGGCGGGGACTTTTTGGAGGTTGGAAACATCAATGCTATGCGGTACTGTGACACCCTACCGAAATTCAAAGGGGTGATTCAGAAAACTTCTATTGTTGGATGACAACGCGAGATCACATTCGGCGACGGCAACGCAAAACGATATTGCAGCTCTTCGTTGAGAGCGCCTATATAATCTCGCATCAAGTGACTTCCACCTGTTTCCGGCTTTGAAAGAGAATCTCGCCTGAAAGCAATGTTGAAGCTTTGCATATGGAAGAAGCGTTTAACAAGCCGTTCAACGCTTCTTCCATATGCAAAACCTTGAATTTTTCCTAGAGGGGGCCTTTTGGAGCTTATCAAGCAGTAGGACGAATGTTTCAATGTACTTGGTACTTATGTGGAAAAATGAAGTTGTATCTTATTTTTAACGTATCATTCTATTTTTGACTTTCATACACAACTCAGACCACAGTTGTGACAGAGGAAACATATTTTCCAACTCACCCTTGTAGTTATAGCCGTTTCTAATCACTATATTCGTTTTGACTTACCCTGTATTATTAGTTGCAATATTCTTACCTAAGATTTTTACTTTTAATCACTTTATATTTATTTGCTTAAATTAATCTACCTTTTTCTTCTATTATGTGTGCTATCCTTACATAAACTTCTATTTTTAGGTACCGTAGAATTAAAACGTGTATATATTAATTATAATGATTTAATAATTGCTTTACTTAATTAAAAGTATTACATATAACAGAATTTTTAAGAATAATCTACTTATAAAATAACTGAAGATCAAAAGCCTTACTGTTAGAGAGCATAGGTCAGTTTAACGTATATTGAATCACAGAACATTTTTCTCATATACTCTGAATTATTGTATTAAGCTTTGGTTTTTTTTCATTTTGTATTTACACTTGGTGTGTAACTACACTACTAAGGTTATGCTAAGAACGCAAGTTAATGCTAGTTGTTGAAACCAAAATACTTTCCAGACAAGACATTTTTCTTATATCTAAACTAGTACAAAAATATGTGTAGCTCAATTTAAAATTAATAAGTATATTGAATGCATTTCATTTTAGAAAGTTGTTTAAGTTAGAAAATTGTATCTTTCTTCTTAAAATGATGTAATATACTTAGATCGAAAATTCCATTCCATTCCAATCTTAGCATACATGCATAGACGATTCCAAGAAAGGAACACGGGTTCTTTGGGAGAAGAATTAATAGAAATAATAAAGTCATACAGAATGAAGAAAACAAAGCAATAGTAAACACATTTCGAATTAATGATTCATGTTTTATTTAAAACATATTTAATTTCTAAACAGTTATTGATAGGTTCTTATTTCAAAATAAAACTGTGGTACAAAACACCTGTAACGGAATGATTTTTTCCCCAAAAGAATGAAACTATCCAAATTATGAAATTATTCTTGTGTGCTATATTGTCTAAAATGATCTGAATACTCATGAGGCAGACAAAAAAGAATCTGGCCGAAAGCCATTTAAAAGAAAAATTTTAGTATCGTTCCATTCTATCAATGAAAAAAAGTTCTTAACCAAAGAAAGGTTAACTTTCTATGTTCTCAATATTTAACATTCTCGATATTTTATATTAAATGAAATATATTCTTTAATTTTTCTAATACTTAATTTATACTATTATTGACTTAAAACTTGTCGACTATTACATGTTATTTACAAAGTAAAATTAGTAATATAATATGTGTGTGTGTGCATTCAAATTTAAATCTATACGAATTATAAAATATAAGACACATGATAATGCTAAAAAACGCAAATTTTTTAAATAAACTTTCTAGTTATGTGTTTGTCACATTATCTTTCCTCTGTAACATCTAAATTTTGTTCAATTTTCAGAATTCAAAAGTATTATTTACTTATATAAATTATGGTATATTCGTTACTTTAAGATAAATACGCGAAAAAACTGAACTAACTGAAGAAGTCAATTAAAAATATTAAGTAAATGGTTTTGCGTTAGCTGTTTTCGATATTCCCAAATTTAGTTGTGTTAACTAAATTTGAAAACCTCACATAAACCTTTCACAACTCAACATAAATACAACATATAACGAACATTTATGTTAGTAAAGCAGAACTCGTCTTATTAATATTTGCAATTACATTACTGGGAGTTACCGGCTTATGTCAAACCTAAATAAACAGACATTGAACTTAGATCTGTAAGTTAATTTTGAAACTCTTCCAAGAAAAAGATCAGTAGTACTGCTGACGTTGATAAATAGAGCAACAAGAGCTAATGGTATTAAAAACACTAGGTGTGTACAAAGATGATAAAATTGTGATAAGCATACGAAGTTTAAGGTATCCAACTACCCTAAAATTGTAAATTTCGCCAAATTTTTCATGATTTTATTTTATGGGCCATCTTATTAGCTTTATAAAAAATACCAAGTGTTTTATTTTCATTCGCTGGAACAAAAACTCCAAGTGTTTTAGGAAAAGCAGATGCCATTACTTTACATAAGATGTCAAACTTTAAAACGCGTTTTACTCGAAATGTGTGGTGTGTATGGTTCTTTTTCTTTCTTCGAAGAGCTCAAACGGGGTTAGAAATTGCTCAAAAAGTTTTTAAAATAATCTGCTGAAATTTTTTGTGTATGTTCTGTATAACAGTAGAAGTGCTTTAACCTTCAGATTTATCAATCACTGTTTTATTACAAAATTTACAGTTCTTTATGTTAATATAATTACTGTTTTTCTTAAGCAATTTCATGTAATGACAAAGATAAAGTGTTCTAGCTTTTGTAAAAATTAAAATATCTCTTATCCTGAAGGTCATTTAAAAAAGGAATAGCAAAATAATACATCAAAATTGAAAAATTCAGATTTTGTTCATTTACTATTTGTACAGAGCGGGCCCCGTTTATGTAATTTTTCGTCAATTTTTACCCATTGTTTCCTATTTTAGTAGTAGTAATTTATTTTTCTCTTCTTAATTTTAACCTTTTTTTTCTTAAAACCTAAAAACCACAAAAAAGAATCCCCATATTTCCCATTTTAAAAAAAATTGCCACAAGTAGTCGGATACCTTAAAACCTCGTGTGTTGGCGCTGTCAACTTGCCAGAATAGACAACATACTTAGAAAAAGTAAAACTGTTCGAGATTTTGTTTGTGTGAGTTTCTTCTTATTTAAATGAAAGAGGAGAAACGTTGAAAGATCCTAGTAACGATTCGCTTTCTATACGAGTAAGTTTTTTGTTTTGTTTTGTTTTTATTTTGATGGCAATCAAGTCTTTGCTTTAAATATATATAATCTAGTACAGGGGTCGGCATTAATTCGATCGGTGGACCGAAAAGACATTTAAGGGTGACCGCTTGAAGATTAGCAGTTGGTAAACATGTATCGAAGTATTCAATATTTGCTGACAGTATGCAGACTAAGTCTTCTACTGGTTATAATTATGAACACTACTTAGCATAAAAATATTTTATTTTTTAACGTATTTGAATGTTTCGTGACCAATGCAGCATTTGATATTCTTATATTTGGGACTATTATCATTATGTTTGTAGCTTGCGTTTTGCTTTAAACGCGGTCTTAAAAGTGTAAGCTTATTTTTTATATGCAGGTAAGTACATATTCAGTATTTATTATTAAATTATAATAAATATTGTAGACCTTTTTCTTACCTCACCACACTTACGCCACTGGGTGGACCACAACCCCTCTAAAAAATCAGAAGTAGCCCGTGCCCTGGAAAAGTTTGCCCGCCCCTGCTCTAGTATTTGAGGAAAAAAATGACAACACAAAAATTATTCTTCGGAATGTTAAAAAAAATCAAAAGAATACAGATGTTGAGGAACTTTATTTCCACTTCTTTATCTGTTAGCCTATAAATCTTATGCATACCTAACTATTTTTCTACACACACACATTTCAAGATATTGCTCATAAATAAAAATAATTAATTAAACCTTTTAACAGATATTAGCTAAAATCCATACGCCAATTTTAAGAATGAATTTTTAGAAATAATGATACATCTGAAAGGTGAGACAAGTACATAAGTCATCTTATTCCTTGATATAAAATTACTTTTATATTGTATAAGGCTAGAATATCTTTAAAATTAAGGTATCCGATTACGTTCGGAATCGTGATTTTGTAAAAGCGTATAAATGGATAATATTTATGGTATTTAATGTCACTTAGATAAGAAAACGCATATAAAATTGTTTTAAGAATATTGTTACAATAAAAATTTATTTAAACACAATATTTGGACAAAAAATGATGAATTTTTAATGACCAATTCTTAAAACATTCTCATTTTATGAAAAATACTTCTATTATAATAATATTTTGCCTGTATATATCTCAGACCTCTGTACAGAGGCTGAACTAGAATTTTTGAAATATTTTTCTTAGAAGTGGATTTATACGTATTTTACAACAGAGGGGTGAAATTTTAAGAAAAAAAAACACCGATAATTATTTCATTTGGTGCTAACTCTAAAAAAAAAATGTGAATTTTTCGAAAAATTCTATTTTAGACTCTCTGGAGAAGTCTTTACTTTATTTTAGCACAAAATATTATTATTATAGAAACATACTTCATAAAAGGAGAACGTTTTGATAAAATGTTGTTCTAAGTTAATTTTTTGCCAAAATATTGTATTTAAATAATATTTCTTTGTCATAATGTCCTTAAAACAATTTTATACATGTATTCTAATCTAAGTGACACTAAATATCATGAAAATTACCCACGTATGCCATTTTTTAAAATCACGGTTCCGAACGTAGTCGGATAACTTAAAGCAAATAACTGAAAAAAATCAACTTATTTATGATAGAAACTTTTATATATTGCATTGATAAAATTAATTTTGTGTTATATTGAATATTGAAGAAAGGTATTCAATTCTAAATCGGTCGTCAATTAAGTTAATTTTGAATGTATGTAAATTTAAAATTAAATTTTATGTTTGAAAATGAACACTTGAATAATATCATGTAAAACAATATTTGATTTTAAAAAACTCATTTATTTGAATCGTAGTTAAAATAATTTTCTTTTATATTTTATTAGGAGATTAAAAAACACAGTTCTCTCTCTCACATAACACAACAAAGGTATATTAAATTACGAAATAATGATAAAAACAAAGAAAAACTATCCTAAATTAAATTTTAGAAGGTTTTTTTAAATTTAAATTTTGCAAAGTCCTCGAGAAAAATGCAAATAAATCAGGAAAAATACACCTGTAAGTGAGTTACGTCTATAAGATTTGAACACAAATATGTATTCTATTCATGTTCTTTTCTTCTGAATTTTTACTGAGTTAAAATGAAAAATAATTTCCTTGAATAAAACTTTTAACTATCTAATGAGAGGAAAAAATTACGATAAGATACATTTAACACAATTTGTTAAGTTTCCAAAGCATATCCAGTATCAATACAGGGATGGGGCTTTTCGGTGTAGATACAATACTATTTATTTCAACATATAGAATTCAAAATTCTACTTTTCTATTCACGCTCACACAGTTGCTATTCATTTATTTAATAAAGTAGAGCACAAAAACCTTTAAATTAATATTACGTAATAAAATGGAAGAGGAAAGAAATATATTAATACTATTTCCAGTTAGAATCCTACCAACAAAACATTTGATATTCACAGCCTTTTGCAAAATGTAATATTGCTTACACTATTCTTCATAAGTCAGCCCACTTAAATAATACTTATGAAATAACGAGATTCTCCGTTTAAACACCAAAATGCCAACAACAGTTTTGAATTTATCTTAGGTCTATTATATATTTTGATGACTTTGTTGTCGGTGTTTGAGGTTTATTGGAGGTTTGCATGAAGGATTATATTTGCGTTGGATCAGACAGGAATTTCAGATTCGTTTCATATTCACGCAGTCATGCATAATCATGAGTTTGAAATGCCAGGGTTAATTCGACTGAAATTAATATTTTACCCTTGGCCGATTGCCCGCTGGGCAGGTGCCTAGGGCGCACAACAGAAAAAATTAAAGCGAATGCACCACCACCTAGGAGCAACAAAACAGGCGAAATGCTTGGCTCAAAGCTACTTCAAAGACATCCATGAAGAACAGTTTGGGCGAGAGTGTCAACGTATCAAAGTATACATGAAGGTCAAAACAACAACAAGGGAAATCTTTTCCTACTACTAGAAAAACAAGTTGGAAAGTACCTTCTCAAAGTTAGAAATCGCATTGAGAATTTACTCGACTCTTCCTGTGACAAACTGTACAACAGACAGAAGCTTTTCCGCCCTTAAAAGAGTAAAAACTGAAATGGAAAATGAAAACCTTAACATTTTGATGTTGCTATGCACTCAAAATTATATTACAATAGAAATTTATTACAGTGATATCATTAATGATTTTGCAATGATCAAAGCTCAAAGAAAACCTTTGTTTGACACTGGATCAACAAAGAATAAGGATGTCCAAAAGTAAAAGATAGTACAGCGATAAGCGATGAAAAAAGATAACTAAGTT
Source organism: Trichonephila clavipes (assembly GCA_019973935.1). Taxonomy (NCBI): domain Eukaryota; kingdom Metazoa; phylum Arthropoda; class Arachnida; order Araneae; family Nephilidae; genus Trichonephila; species Trichonephila clavipes. Next base: position 48,975 of record BMAU01002741.1, on the reverse strand, counting down.
AAAAACAGATCATACAATACTGTATAAGTATCTATACTGTAATTCTAAAAAAAAACGATTTCATCACTTTTCAGAATTAATTTACTAAAGGAAGGTGGGTGGTCCATGATGCCAAAAGCTATAAGGTAAGAATTGAACAATGGCCAAACCATGCTACTGTACTTTCCTTAGAGCTACTGGTTGCTAAACGGGAACACGGAAGTTCCATAGGTAAAGGATAATGGAAAGAATGGGTGTTTTGAAAACACAAATGAGGAGAAGGCCGTGATAATTTGAAGTGCCTAGGGCGCCGGGGAGGTTAAAAACGGGCCTGATTTTAACTATTGAGTTTCTTCTACATTCTTCCTCAAACGTAGACTTAATCGTTATTCTGAACTGAGAACTTGAAAAAGGGACATCATTTACTGAACATGAAAACTTAGAATACGACATAAGCCTTATCTTTCATATTCCAAAGCAGAATTATACTTAAATTGATTTGCAGGCAAATGTGGTGAAGACATAAATTCCGATTGTGTATTGTTGGAATATTTGCACATTAGTTATTTGTATGGCAACAGTAAAAAAGAACTATATATACTTGTACATCTAGCATCTTGGTGTGCGAGTGAATTCAATGTTAAAATAAGGTTTGATGTCAACTTCCCAAAACCTGTTTTTTATTTATTCATTTATTTGCTATTACACACCACCATCAAGTTCGTACAAGATAAAGTGGAGCCACCGACGAGATTCTTCAGAAGAAGCAGATAAGTTGAATTTTATTATTTGATGTTTGTGTTGTATATCATAAAGAGAAGAGCATCTGATTTAAATTTGTATTGTGAATTTAAGCTTTTGACTATATCAATTTGAATTTCTCATTTAATTGTCTTCTCCCAAACATTAATTCTTATTTTATCAGAATGGCTGACGAGCAGAAAGTCAATAAAAGTAGCTTCCTTAACATGATTAGAAAATGGAGCAGATGATTTAAATTTAAAAAAATGAAATTCTTAATCGATTGCAGAGATTGGAAGAGCTAATTGTAGATTTTTAGAAATTAGATAAGGAGTTAAATGCAGAATCGGAAATTGAAAAATTCGAAAAAGGTTATTTTGTTTTAAGGATGAAATTTAAAGATATAATAGATGCGATTGATGCATCTCATTCGATTAATACAGAGTGTTTTTTTTCCAGGTATAGAAGTTTAAGTTGGCATTACTTTCCAAGATGGCGACCGATTTAACAGCTGTCAAGTGATTTATTCTCAGTTTGATTTGGCAATTCATCATGAATAGACTCACGCCTGAACAACGCTTTCAAATTGTGCAATTTTATTTCGAAAATAATGGTCGCGCGATTTTCATAAGCGAATTTTGTTTAGCGATGAAGCGCACTTCTGGTTGAATGGCTACGTCAACAAACAAAACTGCTGCATTTGGAGTGAGTGTGTATGTCGAGTGAGTGTGTATCAAGTGTATGTCGAAACACCGTCACATCCAGAAAAACTGACTGTTTGGTGCGCTTTATGGGCTGGTGGAATCCTTCTTCAAAAACGATGAAGGCCACAAAGTTACAGTCAATGGTGATCGGTAGAGAGCCATGATTACAAACTTTTTCATTCCTGAATTGAACAATCATGATGTTCAGGAGCTGTGGTTCCAACAGGACGGCGCAACATGTCACACAGCTCGTGCCACAATCGATTTATTGAAAGACACGTTTGGTGACCGCCTAATTTCACGTTTTGGACCTGTGAATTGGCCTCCAAGATCTTGTGATTTAACACCACTAGACTATTTTCTGTGGGGCTATGTAAAGTTATTGGTCTATGCGGATAAGCCACAAACGCTTGACCATTTGGAAGACAACATTCGCCGTGTTATTGCCGATATACGGCCACAAATGTTGGAAAAAGTCATCGAAAATTGGACGTTCAGATTGGACTACATCCGAGCCAGCCGTGGCAGTCCTATGCCAGAAATCATATTTAAAATGTAATGCCACACGATTATCTTTCGAATAAAAAAAATTCATATCAATCGAATAATACATCGTTGTTTTGTTGCAATTTAAAGTTCTATACCTCTCAAAAAAACACCCTTTATTAGTGGGCAAAATATTTCTATAGTTATACCGAATGAACAATTTAGTGCTAATTTTCGATTAGCGAAACTAAACATACCAGTATTCTCGAGTAAATTTGAAGATTGGATAAATTTTAAGGACTTCTTTGTACTTGCAGTGCATTCTCAAACTTCGCATTAACAACATACAGAAGTGCCAGCATTTACAGTCACTCAAAAAAATATTGGGACACATTAACAATTCATGGATTTTTATCATAATATTTTACTTAAACATACAAATGAAACCAAAAAAGAACGAAATTAAATACAAATAATAATTTGAACAAAAACTCATACATTAATGCAATTACGGTAAAAATCGATAGTAAAAGAAATCGAGTTGAAAAACGTGCTCAAAAAAGTATTGGAACTTTTTCCAATAAATTAAGAAAAAAAATTCTATCTTAGGAATTAATATCTTGTTGAGCCACCCTTATTTTTTATGACCTTTCGAAGTCTATTTGGCATGGATTGGATCAATTTTTTGCGAAACGATATATCGATTTTAGTCCACTCTTCGACCAAATATTTTCTTAAATCCTGCTTGATAGAAATTTGGTGCTCATATAGTTTGTGCTGCAAATAATCCCACGCATGTTCAAAGGGATTAAGGTCTGGACTTTGTGCAGGAATCTTAATAACACTAGGACAGTGATAGAGGACCTATAACTTACAAATATCTACAGTATGTTTCGGATCATTTTCTTGGTACAATTTAAAATGTCCTGAAATTCCCAGCTTGCTCGCACTTTGCCTTAAATTTCACTTAAGAATGTCAAGATAGATATATTTATTAATTATACCATCAATAAAATGTAAGTTCTCGACACCAGAGCTTGCCAAGCAGCCCCAGACAATTTAGTTACCCCCTTCATATTTGATAGTAGGCCGTAAATTTTTGACATGCATTGTTGTATTTGATTTCCGCCAAACCTTTTGCTTGCCATCCGATCCGAAAAAGTTATGTTTGCTTTCATCAACAAAAATTACATTTTCCCAATATCCTATTGGCTGCCTTACATAAATTTTAGCAAATGCCAACCTAGCTTGTCTATTTGCTTTTTTTTTTTTGATGATGATGTAGGGCTTTCTTTGAGGTACTCTGCCATGATACTCATGTTTTCTTAAAACATTTCTGACAGTTTCAGGATTTACTGAGATTTTCCGAACCTACTTTTACATTGCAAAGTCCTTTTTACTGCACTAGTTCTTGGATTAATGTGTACTTGTCTCAAAATCCACCTCTCTTCATGTTCATTAAATATCTTTGGATGCCCTAATCTTTGTTTATTTTCAATACTATTTGTTTTCCTGAACATGTCAATGATGTCAAAAACAGTAGACTTACTCAGTTTCAAGATTTTTTCTATATAGCGAATTGATTTCCCCTCTTTCCAGTGACTTATTAAGATATTTCGCATACCAACTGATATATCTTTGTGTGCGTTTCTCGTCATTTTTTCTATACATAATTTTATCTATTGAAACGTTTATATTTAAACACTTTTAGTCTAAAAAAGTGGCGTGAAATTAAATTCTATTGGTGTCTGTATATTTGTTAAACTTCTCATTACAAAAGTGTCCCAATACTTTTTTGAGTGACTGCATACTTCCTTACCAAATTCCCACCCACATTGCAGAGTCATTTTTACTGCACAAGTACTTGGATTAATGTGTACTTGTCTCACAATCCACCTACCTTCACGTTCTTTAAATATCTTTGGACGCCCTGACCTTTGCTTGTTTTCAACACTATTTGTTTTCTTGAACATTTCAATGATATCAAAAACAATAGGCTTACTCAGTTTCAAGATTTTTTCTATACGCGAACCGATTTCCCTTCTTTCCGATGACTTATTACGAGATTTAGCACACCAACCGATACAGCCTCGTTTCTCGACATTTTTTCTATAAATAATCGTATTTATTGAAACGTTTATGTTTAAACTTCCAGTCTAATAAAAGTGATGTGAAATTAAATTATATTGATCCGCTGTATATTTGTTAAATTTCTCATTTCAAAAGTGCCCAATACTTTTTTAACTCCAGTGCCTTTGAATTATATTTGAAAAGCTAAATCAAATTATAATTCTATAATACTACTGAAATTGTCCTTATATACTGCACACCAAATGTTAAAATATTTTTTAATTCATTTTGTTTTTGTTTTAATGTAATAAATATTTTTATAAATGGTTTTATAGTTATAAGCATCCCAAGTGTCCAAATACTTTTTTGAGTGACTGTAGAAGGTTTTCTTTCAGATAAGCCCGTGTCTCTAATAAAGCATTGTTTAATGAGTCATATGAAGAAGCTTGGAGAAAATTGATAGAAAGATATGATAAAAAGAAGTAAAGTGCTTTTGCGTCAGTTAAAACATTTTTAGATCATAAAGGTATTTCTAAAGTAAATATGACAAATTTAAGAAATTTAGTGGATACTACTGACGAAGTTCTAAAAGGATTAGAGACGTTTGGAACTGTAGCAACAAACCGCGAGATCCATGGTTAATTCAAATATTAATGTACGTTAAATGAAGAAACGAAAAGACTGGTGAGTTAAAGCCGTCGAGAAGGATTTTCCTACTTTAAAGGGATTTTTAAATGTCAGATGTTGCTCTCTGGAATTGTTGATTTGTTAAGAGTCTGACACTAAAGTACCAACAAAGTCTAATTTTATTGCTAGTAAAAAATGCTCCAGGAAGCAAATCTGATAAGTGAGAATATTAACGTCGCACTGTTCAGCTACACGAGGACTTTTTGCGACGGACCTCGTAATTGTGAACCATTGTCAAGTAACGAGGACGACACCCGAGCTGTCAACCCCTCTCCTAACTACCTCACCACACCAATGGGAGGACGTTTGAGCCAGATTTAGTGTGCGTCGCTCCCCTACACGGCTAGTTTTTAGTGGTATTGGGCTCGAAAAGCAAATCTGATTAGAATTGTTTAAAATGTGCAGTTGAGGCATAAGTTGTTTATATGAATGAAATTTAAGAATATGGATTTAATTTCTCTAAAGAATTTTGTAAAACGAAATTATATTTGTTTCTTGTGTTTAAATAGTCACAAGCTTAAGGACTGTCCTAATAATTATTTAAAATGCAGTACATTGCGAGGTAAACATAACTCTTTTGCATGAAAATTCTAATCGTAATAGTGCATTTGTGATAAATGCTGATACTAATTGTAAACAAGGAACTGGAAGAGTTAGTCAACCAGAATAGTCTAAAAGGGAATTAGATGCAGCACATATACGTCACTTAACTAGTACTTCTGTAAATAACGCAAAATGTGTATCGTTTTTACCTACAGCAAAAGTTTTGCCATATCATAATGAAGGTGGGTCATTTTTATTTAGAGCGTTACTGGATAGTGGATCCGAATCTAGTTTTATTAGTGAAAATGCAACTATTTTGGGATTAAAGCGATGCAATCATAAGTTATCTGTTAGCGGATGGATTATATGTGCAATTCAAGCAGGAATCACACGTAGTTCGGTGAGTTTAAAGATCAGGTCACAAGATTCTGCGAGCATAAGTTAACAATAAAAGCGAAATTATTAAATAAAGTTACGTTTCAAATTCCCGTTGTGAAAGGGTTAGTATAAAGAAATTGGATTATTTAAGGGTAATTCCTTTAGCGGATGAAGATTTATCAAGACCATCGGAATGTGATGTTATTTTAGGTTCTGACTGTTTATTTTTTATTTTGCGAAATGAAAGAATCACTGGGTCTATAAAGCAACTTATCGCTCAAAGCACAATCTTTGCGTGTGTTGTCGCAGGAAAAATTCAAGGAAATTGCAAATCACCTTTTATGCAATCGCATCGGAATAGAGTTGAAAAAGAATGTAATATCGATTCTATATTACAGCAGTTTTGACAAATAGAATTGCCTCTTAAAAAAACTTTCATTATCAGAGAAAGAATTCTGGGAAAATTACTTTAAAGCAACCGATAAAATTAATGATGAAAGCGAGTGAGTGAATATAACGTCACACTGTTCAGCTACATTAGGGCTTTTGGCGACGTACCTCGTAATTTTGAACCATGGTCAAGTGACGAGGATGACACCTGAGCTGGCAGCTCCCTCTCCTAACTACCACACCACACCAACGGGAGAATGTTTGAGCTCTCAACAGATTTAATATGCATCGCTTCCCTACATACAGGGTCTTTAGTGGTACTGGACTCGAACTCATGATAAGCCAGCCACGATCTGATACATTGACCACTAGGTTACCGCGGCCGCCGAAAGGACTTTGTGAGAATCCCCCTGGATTCCACCTTGGACACCAAGATTGATTTGAGGCGAAGAACGCGATCAGAAAGTATTTTTACAATAACAAATTATATTTATTCACTTGAATCAATTATCAACCTTCTAGTTACAAAGATTAATCCATATGTCTACGTCAACGTGATTGAACCTTATTATTAAATTAAATCACGAAATATGATACTAATCAACTATTAAACTCAATATCAAACGGGATTACCGGAATAAGAGGATGAGAGATACACGCAATTTGAATTATTAGCGTTCATTAAATTACCACTAACTTTATTATATATTTACTCCTATAAGCCGATAATCTAGATTTAAATCTCACCTTCCTTTTACCGCCTCACTTTCCAGGCGTAACAAACTTTCTAATTATAGATCACTGCCAAATGATCAACGAGCCACTAATCGCACAATCAACTTGAATCGCCTTAGAACACTTTCAATCTATCTTTTGGCGTAATAGCCTGCTGTTAACTTATAACACTCTCCTTAAATACTTTAACTAGTTAGCATATCCCGGTTTCTTCTTTTAGAACTGGTTGGAAATATACGCGAATTTATAATCCCCAAAGACGCCGAAGAGTATTAGTGATTAAGTTCCGTACAGATTCGTCACAATCCTCCAAGAAGAAAACGGGATTTATTATGTAAGGTCTAAAAAACTGATTTTTAGTCTTTAAGAAATAATATTAACTAGCGATATTCTGTTTCCTAAAAAAAAAGAATGAAGACTGAATTTTTAGTCTTTAAGAAATTAATATACCTAACTATCTGACACTTTAAGATGTTTCCAAAAATATAAACTGCCGATAATGAGCGTCATATAAGATAAAAAATACACAATATAATTAAAAATAGAAGTAAGAAATTGTACAAAAAAATTATTTTAAAACAAAAATTTGGGAAAGAAACAAAACATTGCACGAAAAAATGAAGACACAAAAAAATACGCTTTAAATTGTCTCTTTCTTTTAAAATTTTATTTATTTCTTCCTCTAAAGTTTGACTATCGGCTCTTTAACGACATTTACGAAGTTGGTCTTGTAGTAAACGAATATTGAATTAAAATTCCCAACAGTGCACCCAATTCCAGCTACGGACCGGGGAAAAAACTACAAAGGGGAAAAACCTGGCCGTGTGCTTTACTTAAACTACTTAAATATTGTAACATACTTTCTTGTTTTACAGAAAATACTCAAAATTCCCAACAGTCTATACGGACAAAAAATGATCAGGGTCAGCTAACCTGAAATGAGAACTCTTTTAATATATTTTCGAAAAAAAAAACATTAATATTATGCACAAATACATTTTCACATTTCACTCATCATTTTATAATGCATCAATTAATACATCTGGCTCTTTAAAAAAAACTCCCATTCCGTGCGTGCTGCACTTGTTAATGTGTTATTGCTAATATTCCCTAACTACGCCACGTCCCAAGCCACCAGATGTGAATTAAAAATATACATACAATTTACAATATATATAACAAACAATGCTCGAGATATTCCCGCAGAACTTTTAAGTCAGAAATTGCAAACAAATGTCCACAAACAATTGTTTCCATGTTTTAGAAAAAAATTAATATACAAAAGTTTCATTTTTCTGTGACTCGAAAAATGTACACATCTTAGTGTCAACTCTTGTACAGATAATATATTTAAAAAAATTTTTGACTTGGTAATGCAAAACACCTGACTGCTTGTCAGCAAGAAAACGAAAAGAAAAAAAAGAACAATACTAACTGATTTTTTATGTGCTCTTATCTGTCGGATCTCCGTCCAATGCTTCCACACTGAGGCTCCTTCTCCTGAGGCTGTTCTGTGGTAGGCTGTCGATTCTCTGCTCCTCCGGTCATCCTTCTCGTTCTTTGTAGCGGTTCCTTAGGTAATACGGGCAAGGTCTCACGTTGGCTTCCTTCTAGACCGGACTCAGCTGCACTGTGTCCTCTGTGAGTAATTCTAGTCCTTCCGATTCTGTCAGCCTCCATTCTTGTTTTTCGACTGCTCTGTTGATGAGGTGGATTGGACCTCCTCGTCTGTCCTTGATTTGATGATCCTGGAAGTATCTCAGGTTACTGCGAAGGATGTTTATTAATGTCCTTCCGCATATGTTTATGTGATTTAGGAAATAGGGACGATTGGACCCCTCTCTTCAAACCTTGGGGCAGTACAGGCGCTTTTCTCTTTCTCTGCTGTTCATAATCACAGACCCTCTACAGGATCTTTTCCTGCATATTTTTGGCCTCTTTCCATCGTATCTCTCTGATGTACCCGTCGACTCTACTGCTCTATCACGTTTAACTATAAGATCCTCCAATCCGGCATTTCCCTTATCCGATTTACAACTCTTATTCTCATTACCCGAGGTTTTTCTAGAACGTCTGGATTTTTCCGAGTTCGACCTATTAGACCAATTACTCGATTCCTTTCCCTCATATGTTGTCTCATTAACGCTATCATAACTCCTTGTTTCCGAATTTCTCGGATGATAAATCCAAACTTGGTCAACGTTTACTGTGACCCTTCTTCCTCTTTTCCTTTTTTGTTTTGAACTGCCAACACTCTGTAGGGTACTTCAAATTTAGGCATAAATTTTCCCACAACTCTCCTGCCCGCTGCACTAATAAAATAAGTTTGTACCAAGACTAAATCTTTAACTTTGATGTTAACCGTTCTCCTTTTTCGATTATAATATTTCTCCCTCATCTTATGCTGTCTCTGCCTATATTCTGCCTTGCCTCATCAAATAATTTTTCAATATTGCCTCCCACATATTCTGCACCATCCGTTACCAATACTAATTTACAAAAAGGTGTGATAATTTTTCGGCCTAAGAATAATTCAGCCGGAGTTTTACCAGTAGTTTCATTAACTGTTGTGCGTAACGCGAAAGAGAAATCACGGAGGAATCGGTCCCCGTCATCGTTATTTTCTTCTACAAAACAAGCTATCATCTGCACTAAAGTGCGGTTTACTCTTTCCGTTAGATTAGCTTGCGGCCGATATGTTACAGTTTGAATGTTTTATGTCCAACCTGTGACTTAAGTGTTCGAAGACATCGGATATAAACTGGGGACTATTATCACTAATCAAGGAAATAGGAGCTCCATATCGTGAAATATAATTTTCAAAAAGGCCCTTAGCTATGGCCTGAGCCGAAGCTTTTCTTAAAGGTATAGGCTCACTTCACTTAGTAAAGTGATCAGTTATTACTAAGATAAATCTATATCTTTGGGGATGGGATGCCGGGTAGGGGCCTAGCAAGTATAACGTCACGATTTCATTGGGGTAATCAGATACCATCGGAATCAATCGACCAGTTGGCAGCGCGCCCCTATAATTAAATTTTTGACACCGGTCACAGGTTGATACATATTTAAATATGTATTTCCTAATATACGGAAAATAACACGTATCAATGAATTTTAAATATGTCTTTTTCTTTCCTAAATGGCCGGCTAATAGTTGATCGTGAAATTCGTTCATTATTGCTTTGCGAAGAGATTGAGGAATGTATACTCCGAGTTCCCCAAGAGTTGTACAATACTTCCGGTAAAAGAGTAAACCATCAATTAACTTAAAATCCTGGGACCAACCCTCGCATACAGTTACATTAATTGAACCATCTTCCGTAATTACAACTCCAGGTAATTAATCGTTCCCTGGAGTTCAAAGCTAAGGCTCTAAGAGCTGCATACGAAATTTGTGATCCTTCAACATTGTCCACCGGATTCCTAGATAGTACGTCCGCGAAAACGTTCTGGGTACCAGGCCGAGGCTCCCATCCAATGTTAAACTCCGACAGCTTAAGCGCCTATCTAATCATTCTACTAGATAAATTATTCCCATTCGTGAGTTTTGTTAACGCCGCATGATTTGCTATAACCTTCACGGGTAGTACCCCAAAATAAGTCCGAAACTTATTCAACGTTCATATCACTGCTAAACAGTCGCGTTCCGTAACTGTGTAATTTCTTTCGGCCTTGTTCAGGGTTCGAGACGCGAATGCAATAGGTCTTTGCTTTTGATTCCTTAAAGCGCCAATTCCGACCCCACTAGCATCCGTAAATAAGTTAAATTGCTCCTGAAAATTCGTAGTTGTAAAACTGGCACCTCTGTTAATGCTTGCTTAACTTTATTAAAGAAATCCTGTGCCTCCGTCGACCAATTAAATTATGCCCCTTTTTTCTTTAATCTATATATTGGTTCACAGATATCTGCATAATTTGGAATAAACTTCTGGTACCAACCAGCCATCCCTAAAAATTCCGACACTTCCCTATTGTTTTTAGGTGGCCTCATTTCCGTGATCGCCTTGACCTTGTTATCATTGGTTTTAATTCCGTCCTTACCAATTATTAGTCCTAAATATTTCAATTTGTCACGTGCAAAGCGACATTTACCTTTATACAATGTTAGACCTGCGTCTCGCAACAATGCAAAGACCTGATTTAAATTATCTATGCGTTCAGTAAATGATGGAGACATGATGATTACGTCATCCATGTAAACGTTAACAAAACGCCCTAGAACAGGTTTAAGTATCATATCTATAGCATTTTGAAAATCCGGCACCGCCCCTGAAAGGCCGAATTGCATGCGGTTAAACGCAAAGGTGCCATTTCACGTTATAAACGCGGTTTTCTCTATATCTCTAGGATTTATGGCTAATTGAAAGTAACCCGATTTTAAGTCGACATAATGGTCGTAATAGGGATATTTGTGATCAGGTCATCTATCAACGGCAATGGATATCTCGGATACTTAGTTATCGCTTTGAGTTTGCGATAGTCAATCGTGAATCGATACGCCTCTGGAAGAAGGCTGTTATTTTTGCGTGTTAATACTACAGGAGACGCGTATGGTGATTGAATAGGCCGAATTGTACCCTCCTTTAACATTTTCTGAATGTGATAGTCGATTATCCCCTGCTTGAGTCTATCATATCGATAGGGTCTCGTCACTACTAGCCCATGGTCCCCAGTATCGATTTCATGATATAATACATGAGTTAACCCGGGTTTGTCTGAAAAGAGACCCTTAAAATTATTGAATAAATCAATCTTGTAATTCTTCTTTTTGCCTTTCACGCAGTTTTGTATTGAATAACTCTCTCAACCGGCTTTTCCAGAAATGGCAACGATTTAATTTGTTCATCTGGAATGACCAATGATTTCTTATCGAAATCTAAAGCCAATCTTGAATCCTGCATAAAATCAATTACGAGACTGCATTGGTACTGCATATTATCAAGAATATGAAATTACCAGGTTTTCTGAAAATCTCGGATCCGAATCTGCAATTCAACCCGCCCTAAGTGGCAACAAGGGGCTCCTTGGGCCGTCACTACTCTGTCCTTAGTCCTTTGACGTGGTCGATATGAAAAGTATCTGCGGTAGACCTCTTCGGATATAAATGATTACTCTGCTTCCGTGTCCCACAGGGCTGTGATGAACGTTTCGTTCAAAAGAATGGGAACATAAGGAAGATCCACGGTTATCATCCTTAATGAAGGCATCCTAATAGTACGTCGTTCTGTATCAGGAGGATTTGCTGTATTTTGCAATCGATCATCTCCAGACTCGCCTCGATCGCTTAAAAGTTTAAATACCTGTCTTGACCCTTCTGATCCCGGAAGGCACCGTTCCTCGAACCACCCTGTCGAACGCCGTGATTATTGAATCTGTGATCAGATTGACCACTTCGGCGTCGACTATCGAACTTGCGATTATCAGCAACACCTTGACCTCCAAATCAGTTGGATTCCCTCTGCAGTCTGCTAGTGTCATGGTATCGGGTTTCAACTCTGGTATCCCGCCAATTCCCCTGTCTATTCCTGCTTGTGAATTGATTATTCGCGCTATGATTTGTGTTTCGGAAATCATGACTCGGACCCCTGGTCATTCTATTTAGAAACCTTTTCTCGTATTTATCAATTAATCCTCCAAGCGGTTAGCACGGCTTTTTCTGCCCTACTAGAGAGGCTTCAAAAACGGACAACACGGAATTTTCCGTAAGGCAGGGGACTCACTAAAAATGCACCAAACGTTATTTTACCTCCTCAAGTAACGTGTTCGAAAGCGGAAAAGCCGTGTTTTTCCAAATTCTCCCCCCTTTAAAGGCTTAACATCTTGAAAGATAATTATCTGTACGTAAACTACATCCCGCAAACTGATTCATCGCATTTAGCAATGTTTGCCGATGATACTGCCGTCATCACGCAGAATAAGAGATTTTCCGTTGTAATCACTAATCTGTACCTTGCTTGAACTCTGGCTCAACGACTGGAAAATAAAAGTTAACGCCACTAAAAGTGCCTGCCTCATGTTTACGAGAAGATCCCAACTACCCGTTGGACTAACTCCCGTAACTATTTTTGGCCAACCCGTCCCCTGGGTAAATGTTGCAAAATACCTAGGGTTGTTTTTAGACGCAAAATTAACTTTTGCCCATCATATCGAACAGACTCGCAGAAAAGCGAACGCTGTTCATTTTGTGCTTAAAAAGCTCATCTCCAGAAGGAGTAAACTTGTGATCCGGCACAAGGTTTTGCTCTTCAATTCAATCATCCGACCGGTCATGTGTTATGGATCGCAAATCTTTGGATTCGCTGGCATGTGTCATTTAAAGAAATTACACGCGCTGACAAACTCATTTTTGAGACAAATTGTTAATGCTCCCTGGTTCGTACGCAATGAGGTCATATATCGTGATCTAAAAATTAAACCATTTTTACCATATATAAAGGACCTTTCTAAAAGGTTCTTTGATAAACTTCCTAACGTTCCCAATGAACTAATTAGTAACCAGCCTGCATACGATCCCGCAGTGCCATCGTCTCAAAAGCGCCCTAGAGCGCTACTTGACCACGATTTTATAAATTTCCCCCAAGCCAAAAGGCTTAAGGCTTAAATTTAGCTTATTTTTCATTTAAAATTAAAATTAAATTTTAATTTTTATTATTTTTAAACTTTTAAACTTCCTACTTAAAACTAAAAACTCTCACCGTAACAAGTAAATGCTAGCTTCGCGCCGAGATTCGCGGATTAATGTTCTTCTAAAGCGAAGTTCACCGCGGTCGGAATCAGAGAGGGTGACCCGATCGGATTCAATTTTGCGGTTGTTCTCGCTTCTGCTTTTCTTTCCGGCCACCAGATGGAGGCACGGTACTCTCTATCTAGTATTCTCTTAAAATTCGTTTCACATCCAGCAAACATAAATTTAATCGCTCTTCGGAACGATTGTTTTATTTTTGAGAGCTGGATATTCCTTGTTTCCTTTTATCAATTATTATCATGTTTTTACCACTTATATGACTTCATTGCGTTATATAAATTCAGTAAAATCTTAGTCTGGCACACTGCTGTTTTTGGCGCCATTTTTTTCGCCAAATGGCGCCAAAAACCCATGTTTCAAAAAATGACGTCATGGAAGAAAACGAAGAAAAATCGGGGGTTGACGGTCTTAGCTGGTGATCAAAAACCCTAAGAAAACAGGGTTTCCGTAATGGCATCAGGGCCGGAAACGAAGGAAAAGGGGGGTGACGGTCTCAGCACCTGTTTAAAAATCCTAAAAACGGGGTTTCCGTAATGGCGTCAGGGACGCTGAAAACACATGTATTTACACAAAAAATAAAATAATGAAAAGGGCAAAAAAGAGCATTTCTACGAGATAAAGGCAGTAAAATAAAGGAAAAACAGCATTTTAAAATACTCTTGCCAAACCAATACCTGGTTAATCGCAAGATCACAAAAATACTCAATCTACTATCACTAAACCACGTACCTTTTCTTACACTCCGGCAAGCAAAGTGGGGATTCTCTTTCGACTGTACTCGACAACACCATTCAAAACCATCAATCGTACCCTTTCGTTCAACCAAACGCATATCCTTTTTACACTTCGGAGACTCATATTTGGAGGGAATTAATCCTTCTTTCATAACCCAATCTAAAACAGCCTTATTCCCTTGTTCTCCAAGCAAAACAAAAACTCCTGTGGTTGCCTTGCTTTCAAGCAATTTTCTTTCGCAAGCCATTCTAATAACCGGTGCAAAATCAAGCCAAAAATCGGAACACGTGGGGAAGAAAGTATGAGCAGGGGTGAACTTGACGTGTTACAGCAGGGTCAAGGGCGAAAATGGACGATGTCCACTTTTCACCCGATTTTTTTTGCTTGACCGGTTTTAGGGTTGCCATATTTTAGTCACCGGACCGGGCAATTCGGAAGGGTTGCCATATTGTAAATATGGCAACCCTTGCCCATTTTTGGCGTCAAAATTTTTGGCGCCAAGCAGTGTGCTTGGCTAGGATCCACCCATAAATTCTTATACCGTAATCAGTTCTTTACTCTTTTGTTTTTCGGTCCACTCCCCCATTTTTACAGGCAATGTGTGAGTTGGTTCATTTTAAATTTTTATTCAAAATTTATTTTCTCCCCCCTCTTTTTCTATGGGATCTTGGAATTTTTATATAATTCCAAGATCTTGTTTCGGGTCGTTTATTTTCGGATCGACCCAATCCATTTCCACGCCCACTTTCTGCGTTGATTGGCTTCGACCAATCAAAACGCAGCAAGCAGGGCATTTCTTCCTTCGGTGAGCGGACTTTGTCCGCCGCTGTTTCTTAGCACAATTGCCCATCTTACTTGCCAATCTTAGCCCATCTAAATTACATCATTCATCTTATTATTTTTTCTCTTATACTTTATGTCACCCCATTAATTCGGCTCTAACTTTATCCATTCTGACGAGGAGGTACATACCTCATTTAGGGACAGGAACTCTGTAATTTACATGCAACTTGAAAGATAATTAGAGATGGTCGGGGAGACACAATGGACATTGAGGGGAAGTTTTATGGCTCGCGGGGAGACCGGTGCTTCCCCTGCAGCAATCGTAAAAAACTGGGAATAATTTCTTTAAACCCAAGAGCGTACGGAAATAACTGCAAGTCAACGAATTGAGAAAATTAGGGGATAGCTTGATAAAATTCTCAAATGGAATTAAGTTTTTATAATGTATGTCTAATTTTTTTAAAAATATCTATAGTATTTAAATTCAAAGTATATATTAAAACATTGAGGATAATTTACTGTTTCATTTTTCTTATTTTAATCAATACTTCCAGGGATTTTTTTTAAAAATTAACAGAAAAAAAAGGTTCAAAATTTAAAATCTTTTAAAATTTTGGACACTTCTAAACATGAATAATTTTAAGCTTCTGTATTACATTATTTCCAAAAAATTTTTACACATTGCTAAAAAAACCCTATTTAAATCTTTTAGTTTTTTATAATTTTAAAGCCAGGTATTCAGGGCATCTTACATAGAATCCCTAGTTTTGTATTGTTCAGATAACGAATTATATTTGAATTTTAAATGTCTGAACATTAATTTAATTCAAAGAGAACGTAAACTACAAGCATATATTTTTAAACTTGAATCTTCAAATAAAGAGTAATCAAAAGCATCTGGATAAATTTACAGTTAACATTTGCGCATATAAATATAAATATAAAAAGATCCTTTTTAAATTCAAGTTAAAGAAATATCTATTTATGCAAAATTCCTCATCACTTATGTTCCATTAATGGTTGTTTGATGAAAAGGTTATTAAAATTTTGACGTTTTTATAATCTTAACCATACAAAACTAGGAATTTAAAATGATAGATAGCTGCACTGAAATTCTGCATTTGAATTTCGAAAAAGATATTTATGCGCGCGTGTCTCACATACTCATTTGAAATATATATATATATTTACCATAAATACTAATAATTCTTTGGATATTTAAAAATATATATTTAGATTAAATTTTTAATACATATATATGCATTCCACTTCTAATATTTTTTCTCATGTATTCCTTAAATTTCATATTATTTAATTAAGTTAGAGAATATTAACGTCGCTCTCTCTCTCTCTCTCTCTTCTCTACTCAAGGGCTGCGGTAGCCCAGTGGTTAAGGTATCCAACCCTGGCAGGCATGTCATGAGTTCGATCCCAGTACCACTAAAGACCCGCCGTGTAGGGCAGCGATGCACGTTAAATCTGTCGAGAGCTGAAACGTCCTCCCGTTGGTGTGGTGTGGTAGTTAGGAGAGGGGGTGCCAGCTCAGGTGTCGTCCACGTCACTTGACCATGGTTCAAAATTAACCGTCGCCAAAAGCCCTCGTGTAGCTGAACAGTGCGACGTTAATATTAACTCACTCACTCTTCTCTACTCAACTACTGTAGGGCTTTTGGCGACGGACCTGTGGCCGGGGTAGCCAAGTGGTCAAGGTATCGGATCATGGTTGGCATGCCACGAGTTCGAGCTCAGTGCCACAAAAGACCCGCCGTGTAGGGGGCGATGCACGTTAAATCTGTAGAGAGCTCAAACCTCCTCCGTTGGGGAAGTGTGGTAGTTAGGAGAGGGGGGCCAGCTCAGGTGTCACCCTCATCACTTGACCATGCTTCGAAATTACGAGGTCCATCACCAAAAGCCCTCGTGTAGCTGAACAGTGCGACGTTAATATTCACTCACTTAGGGAGGGACCTCGTAATTTTAAACCATGGTCAAGTGACGAGGACGACGCGTGAGCATCGTTCCCCTACACGGCGGATCTTCAGTGGTACTGGGGTCGAACTCATGACACGACAGCTACATGTCCGTTACCTTGACCATTAGGCTACCGGAGCCTCACAATTTGGTTGAAAACTGCATGTTATGTTTAAAAATATGCTGAAACATTTAATGAACTTGTAATAGATTTTTACATAGAAGATAGATGTGTGAGATGCTAAAACGACAATATGTAAAAGTTATGAGAATATCGATGACAGTTTTTGAAACATTCAATTTAAATTTCAGTTTGAAATTTATTCGTTTTTTTTCTCGCATTTAATATTAAATATAGTCGCGATAACAAATTAATAGTTTAACGCATTCATAGATTATAAAAAATAAAGGTATAAATGACATTGTTGGGAATAATATGTTTTTATAGTTTTGAATTCAGACTTCTCTTTGCAGAAGTGTAGACTATTAAAAGATTGATGTAGAAGTTAGAAAACTAACATTTAAAATATATGGAAAACAATATCAGCATTTCCATGATCTCGACGAGCAGAAGATGGCATTTTTACTCAGTAGGGCAGAGTTAGCATAAGGTAGGAGCTTGTGGAGTAACCAACCAGGCCTCTGCAGTATTGGCAGGTAATGAACTCCCAATTGTTGTTTTCAGTAAGGAATATAAAAATAGCAAATACAAAAATAAGTAATGTAAACTTTATATATTTTAATAACAATGAATTGTGAAATTAATTTCCAATTCATTGTCGCGAGTTGGCAGTAACTACGGTACTATCAACCGTACTTCTTATATATGTATATATATATATATAGGCAATTTTATATTTCGTTCTCGTAAACTTTACTCCTTTTAAAACATGTACTGCCAAAATACTCTCCTTTTGTTTATTTATAAAATTTTAAAAATATAATGGTTATCTTACACAACATTTTAAATCAGGGGCGGCAACCGTGTAGCTGAGACGTGCCAAACCAATCTATCAGTATCATTCAGCGTGCCACATAGTAGGAAATTTTTGAAATCCTTCGATTCATACGATAATATTTGCAGATTTAAAGAATAGAGGTAAATAGTTTAGATTTACTGTTTTATTTTATTTTAATTATGGATCAGTTAAATACATTTATTAACATAAAAATAAGCAATATAAAATGTTACTATTTCTTCAACAAAGATAAAAAAAAAACTAAAAATGTATGTGTTTTCAACATATTTATTTAAATAAGATATAGACAAAGTGAACTATATAAATGTTTCCCTTCATTACAGTTAAATAAAAATTGTAATGCGAATTAACTCTTTCAACACTCTTCTTTCATATCGCAAAACCAGTGGTATTATGCGTGACACGATTCTGAGCATTCAGTTGTTAAACAATTTCTTTGTGGAGTCGAAATATTTTTCATATTAGGAAAGATTTTTTACTTTGATATGCCTAACCAAAAGTGGAAAGCAGAGTACATGCAATTTTCTTTTTTCAACCTTTAAATCCCCTAGCAATAACATTCAATTATTTACAAAATAGCTGTAAATTTATCCTTATAATTATCTTTCAGATTATTTCGTAGTTCCATAAATGTCCATAACTCTCTCTCTCCAGAAGATGTTTGTCAAATAAAGTCTATTATCAACTTCCATCCACTCAAGAATTGACAAATTTGTAGAGTAGTGCTGAGTGCCACCAAGAATTGTACCACGTGCCACAGGTCCATAGATTGCCGACACTTGTTTTAAATGTTCTTATTAACTAACCCTCTCCTATTCAAACACAAATTATATAATAAAAAAGGGGTTTCACTCATTGGGTAGGGAATTATACTAGATTCAACCGTAAGTAATTTTGTGTATCAAAAAAAATTACATTGTTTCGGGGAGTTGTCATTGTTCCCCTTAGAGCAAAATGAAAGGAATTTGACATAATTATAGTAAGTTTCTCTAAAAGAAAAGTTCACTTTCAAAATACACTGCATAAAGTGGTTTTAGGTGTACGAAGTTATATTCACTATTATATCTAAAATAAATGTTGATTTTTTGGTTTTTCATTAAGTTTTGAAGTTATATTCCTTCACAAATATACTTCTCCGTTACCTTTCTTTCAAACTTGCTATTTTCTTTTGCGGCCACGGTAGCCTGATGGTCATGGTCATTAACTCGTGTCCGATGTTCGAGCCCTGATGCCACTAAAGCCTAGCGTTGAAGAGGAGCTGATGCACGTTAAATATGTCGAGGCCCAAAGTCCTCACGCTGGTGTGGGGTGGAAGTTTGGAAAGGGAGTTATCAGCTCAGGTATCGTCCTCGTCACTTAACCGCAGTTCAAAATTACATAGTCGTCAGTAGCCACCGTGTTGATTTAGAATGCAATATAAACCCTTAACGTGTTCACTTGAGTTAATTCGAGTGCGTTAAACAGTTCCACTAGATATAATTCGAACACGGTCGCATTTTATGCTGCTGTAATTTTCACACTGAAATATCAGTGAGCGCCGTCTGCATTCGTGATATTTGATCGTCGTTTCTTATATTTTACGATTTAGTCGTGAAACATCAAACACTTGGATAATATAATTGTATAAAAAATTAAGGTGTAAAAGAAATATTTAGATTTTAGAAGCAAATTACAGTGAATTACTAAAAAATTTACATAAAATGATTACAATGAAACAAATATAATCCAGTAGAATCCGAAAACTTTGCCATTTCATTGCGTATTCAAAGATTTAAACGTCGAGATAAATAAGCTTTGGACACAAAAAATTTACTGACGTTTTATCTGATGTGTAAATTTTAACTGAAAAATGTACACGGCACAAACACAGACATTTGTATCTGTCAGTATCCGAAACACGTCATTTACACCGATAATATCTTCCATTTGGAAAACAATTAGGCAACTCTTTGAGGAAGTGGGTGGTCGTCCAAAGCTTCTTTCAACGGAATTTCCAAGAAAGGAAAAGCCGTTTTCCAATTAGTTTATCTTTCTCTTTTGAAGCGGTGATGCCCGTTCCTGCCTGAATCACCACTATTTTTTGGGAATAGTCTATTCCAAACAATAATCTACATTTCTATTGGTGTCTTACTGCTTCTTACCAAAACCTCTCCCAAATTTAATTGGAAAGCTCCTCTTATATAATTGTATTTTTCATGTGTATTTTTAACATGGTTTTAATATTTTAACAAACGTGTGGCGCAGTATAGCCAAATTTGGCTCTTGCGCCATAAAACCCAACACTCACTCACTCTCACTCAAGGAGGGGGTCCAGGGTCAAAGTCCACTATTCTCCTATACTCTAATTCGCCACCTAACACATTCTTTTGATTTTCGGGAACAAAAAGCATTAAAAAATTAATTATTGAATGAATAATTAGCATTAATAAAATTAGTTATTAATTACAGTTACTTACTGTACAAACTATGCATATATATAATACTTATTATATATGTATGGGATTATAATCAATCGAAAAAAAATCAAGTGCTTTGAGGGGTCTGGACCCAAGAATCCCTTCCCTTGTGTGCACCACTGATTGAATGTGTATTATGTGTGCAAATGCTGACGTAGTGAGGGTATTTTCCCTCATTGCAAGTTGTTATGTTGATTTATAGCAAAAAAAAAAAAAATCATTCAACAGAAAAATATAAAGATAAGGATTAAAATTTGCATACATTAAAAGTATTGAAATGACTTTTTATGTTATTGTTAATTAAAAATATAATAAATTGCAGAAATCCCAGTTTTATATTTTACAAATTTATTCATCATATATAATGATACTACATTTATTATAATTTTGTTAAATAAAAAAAAAATCTCTTACTTTTTACCTCATAATTAAAAAAAAAATAACAGGAAAATATTCTTGAGTTTTCTTCGTCTGATATTCAACAATGATTACAGAGAGCTTCTCTGGTTAAAATTGTAACACCGAAATAAAAATGTTCTTTGTAAATTTTTTTTTTTTAAAGCTCTTAAAAGTAACAGGAGAAAAAAAAAAAATTTTCTTTTGCTTTTATATATATTAAAAAATATTTTTCAACTTTGAATGAATCATTTCTTTAAAACTTTATTTTTTTACCCTTTATTTGCTTGTTTGCAATAAATTGGGAGAAGTTTCTGTTGGCCGTGAAGTGGATAAAATGTCCATCACACAATACTCACCCTAGGCAACAGCTGTGAATGAGAAACCTCCCCTTTCCAACAACACAGAAACCGAAAAAGCAATAAAATTGTCCCCTTCAAAACCATTAGAGGACCCCACGCAGTTTTAAGAGGGAAGGCATAAAACTGTGGTGCACTTTCGAAGAAGTTCGCAAAATTAAACAGAAACCTTTTCGCTACCACTAGCTTTGAAAAAGTAGACCGCTTTCCAAGTGAGTTTCAATTAGCGGGTCATCCACCTGTAGAAGACTAGACGTAGTCTGCGGGTGTCATGCCTCCACATAATCCAAAAGTTGAGGTTCTAAACGACCGATAATATGATCAAGATGTTTTTCTTCCACCATTTCTAATTTTAAAAATTTTTGTGTATCTTTAATAATTCATACACAAATTTTGAAGGTCTCTGGTTGTGATTTTGGTACGACGCATAGAAACGCGTCTCGAGCTCCGACCAATTTCGAACCACGGGGAATTGCTCCGTCAAAGCTTGTTTTAATTGCGCGAAATCCGTTGCCTTTTCCTCCACAAACTTAAAACCCAAAACATCAAACCAATCTAGTGCCCGTCCCGTGAGATGACTCTTCAGATATGCACAAGCCAATTGTGTGGGTATCTCGTAATATGTTAAATTGTTATCTATGTTTTCCAAAAATTCTGTCACATTTTCAACTCCAGAAAAATATTGCTCGGGGATTACTCGAAAACTAGATCCAACTCTCAACTCGGGGTTAATATTTCGTTGGGCACCACTGTGAGAATCCCACTGGATTCCACCTTAGACACCAAGATTCATTTGAGGCAAAGAACGACCAGAAGACATTTTTACAATAACAAATTATATTTATTCACGAATCAATTATCAGCCTTCTAATTACAAAGATTAATCGATATGTCTACGTCAATGTGATTGAACCTTATTATTAAATTAAATCACGAAATATAATAATGAACTATTAAACTCAATATCCGGGATTACCGGAATAAGAGGATGAGATATACACGCAATTTGAATTATTAGCGTTCATTAAATAACCGCTAACTTTATATATATTTACTCTTATAAGCCGATAATCTAGATTTAAATCTCACCTTCCTTTTACCGCCTCACTTTCCAGGCGTAACAAACTTTCTAATTATAGATCACTGCCAAGTGATCAACGAGCCGCTAATCGCACAATCAACTTGAATCGCCTTAGAACACTTTCAACCTATCTTTTGGCGTAAGAGCCTGCTGTTATCTTATAACACTCTCCTTAAATACTTTAACTAGTTAGCATATCCCGGTTTCTTCTTTTAGAGCTGGTTGGAAATATACGCGAATTTATAATCCCAAAGACGCCTAAGAATATTAGTGATAAAGTGCCGTACAGATTCGTCACAACTTGAGGAATAACGGATAAGATCTAAGAGAGCACCAGAACCAACATTGCTCCTATGCGTTGGAGTAACAGGATTAAGAAGAAAAAAATTAGAATTCGTTAGTGATTCCACAAAATCCTTACTGTATTGAAAAATATGGAGCCCCACATCGGATGATGTAAGTTAAAATCGTCGAAGATGAAAACTGGATCCTCAAGGACTCTAAAAAGGATCCAAGTACTGCAATATTGAGTCCCCGAGATGCATATGAATTTATCAGATACAAAAGGAGCTATAACTAATAATGAGTTCTAGCACTGAATATTGAAATTTCGTAATCTAATGACTGCATATGTTCAGTGGGAATTTGACAAGGAAGTATACAGTCACCCAAAAAAGTATTGGGACACTTGGTATGCATAACTGCAAAGCCATTTATTAAAATATTTATCACATTAAAAGTAAAACAAAATGAATTAAGAAATAATTTAACATTTGTGGTGTACAGGATATAAGAAAATTTTTATTAGTATTATAGAATTATAATTTGATCTAGCTTTTTAAATATAATTCAAAGGCACACTGGAGTCAAAAAAGTACTGGGACACTTTTGTAATGAGAAGTTTAACAAATATACAGACACCAATAGAATTTAATTTCACGCCACTTTTTTAGACTAAAAGTGTTTAAATATAAACGTTTCAATAGATAAAATTATGTATAGAAAAAATGACGAGAAACGCACACAAAGATATATCAGTTGGTGTGCGAAATATCTTAATAAGTCATTGGAAAGAGGGGAAATCAATTTGCTGTATAGAAAAATCTTGAAACTGAGTAAGTCTACTGTTTTTGACATCATTGACATGTTCAAGAAAACAAATAGTATTGAAAATAAAAAGATATTTAATGAACGTGAAGAGAGGTGGATTTTGAGACAAGTACACATTAATCCAAGAACTAGTGCAGCAAAAAGGACTTTGCAATGTAAAAGTAGGTACGGAAAATCTCGGTAAATCCTGAAACTGTCAGAAATGTTTTAAGAAAACATAAGTATCATGGCAGAGTACCTCAAAGAAAGCCCTACATCATCAAAAAAAAAAAAAAAAAAAAAAAATTTTTTTAAAGCAAATAGACAAGCTAGGTTCGCATTTGCTAAGATGTATGTAAAGCAGCCAATAGAATATTGGGAAAATGTAATTTTTGTTGATGAAAGCAAATATAACTTTTTCGGATCGGATGGCAAGCAAAAGGTTTGGCGGAAATCAAATACAGCAATGCATGTCAAAAATTTACGGCCTTCTATCAAATATGGAGCGGGTAACTAAATTATCTGGGGCTGCATGGCAAGCTCTGGTGTCGAGAACTTACATTTTATTGATGGTATAATTAATAAATATATCTATCTTGACATTCTTAAGTGAAATTTAAGGCAAAGTGCGAGCAAGCTGGGAATTTCAGGACATTTTAAATTGTACCAAGAAAATGATCCAAAACATACTGTAGATATTTGTAAGTTATAGGTCCTCTATCACACTGTCCTAGTGTTATTAAGATTCCTGCACAAAGTCAGACCTTAATCCCTTTGAATATGCGTGGGATTATTTGCAGCACAAACTATATGAGCACCAAATTTCTATCAAGCAGGATTTAAGAAAATATTTGGTCGAATATAGTGGACCAAAATCGATATATCGTTTCGCAAAAAATTGATCCAATCCATGCCAGACTTCGAAAGGTCATAAAAAATAAGGGTGGCTCAACAAGATATTAATTCCTAAGATAGAATTTTTTTTCTTAATTTATTGGGAAGGGTTCCAATACTTTTTCCCCCTCAGGGGTTCACCTTTAGGTGAGTGTGGGTTTCACGCTCCCGAGGTGCCCTAGTGATCTTTTCCTTCTCCCTACACTGCGAAAAACCGGTATTCAGAACGGAGTACAAAATACTCACTTTTGAATACGTCACATACTCAAAATAGCTCCGATGCAAACATACTCAAATTTGAGAAAAGCCCATTCTCATCTGTGGCAACGACTACGTACTCAAAATTGTAAACATCGCATACTCATTTTTGAACCTGTTACTGGATCAAATTTGAGAATATAACAGCTAGATGAGTGTTTAATGCACTTATTTATGAGTATTTATGGGTCAAATATGAGTTTGTATGTTATTTATTTTCGATACTGTTGTATCCAATACGAATTTTTAACATAAAAATATACATCAAATCAAATTTAAAGGGATCTAAATATGCGATACTTAAGTTAGTAAATTTCATTTTTTTCCATCTTATATATTATTTAATTTACATTTTATGAAGTTTTTACCACTTAACTTCGAAAATCTAAATTCCTTTTGCATTTATTGTGTTACAAAAGGTACTTTAGTATCATCGCAAAAATTCCAACGTTCAAGATAATTCGCCATGTCTCGTACGCGTTGAATTAGCAACCATGTACTTAATTTTATATACTGTCGCCAATACAACAAAAATTTTACTTTAAGAAAAAAATACAACTATATCATTTGATCAAAAACTTTGTCTTCGAACTTATACATCAGATTTAAATCTTTGAAAATAACAAAAATAGATTCGATGAAATAGTTAAACAAATTTGTAAGCATTTGAACTAGTTCCAGAAGCAATTTGGTTTATTACAAGTTATATTTGTTTCTAAAAGAATTATATTGTTTCTTTTTAAAATCCTATACAAGCAGAAAATTAACTTTTATTTAAATTCAGTCTTTCAATAATAAGTTATTAGAAATATCTTGGAAACGTTAGGATGAATAACAGACTTTATATAGTAAAAATTTCAAAACAAAGTAAGAAAGAAATAGTTCTTTACATATTATGTAATGAAGAAAAAGCCTTTTGACTAAAATAACACTCATTAGGCCCAGGTGTGTGTGTAAGTACTTTTTTATGAATTGTTTTGTTTAAATAGAAACACATTCATCTAGATGGAAATATAGAAAAATCCATTGCAATATATATTACAAATTAAGCTAGTTTTTTATTCATATCAACTGATTTTATACTCTCCTATCACCAAAGAAAACAAATATTATAGTTTTTAAGTTAATGTTTTTTTAATCAAAAATTATAATACTTAAAAATTTCAGTCCTTAGAAGAATGTAAAAACAACTAAAACAGTAGAACCATAATCCAATATACAGCATTTTATTTTCAATGCCTCTTTTTTTTTCAATGATTCACTGTAAACAAGAAAAAATAAAACAAACCAAAATCATATTTTTGAAATATTTATTCTGGAAATTGGACATATACATATCATACATTCAAAAAATAAACAAAAATATAAGTGAGATTTTTGAAACAACATACCTTCATCCATAAGTTATTTTTTATAAACACTATACAATCGATACTATAGTCAACTCCATTGTTTTAATGTAATATATATTGAATTATTTGCTTACTAATAGAAATGAAATTAATGCAAATTAAGAATAAAGCATTCATCATCTAAAAACACGATAACAGGTTTAAAAAGTATGATTTTCTAAATATTACACATGAAGGCATGTATTTTTTTGAAGTTCACATGTATAAAAACTACTGTTCAAAAATACCACACATTGGAACAATATATATATCAGTACACTACACACCGAATATCTTTTAGGCATGGTTTTGAAATTGCTGCAAATAAGATTTTGGTATCCAATAGTTTTCAATCTAAGATGGTGGTCTCGCAATAAGAACTCAACATGAAAATAGTTTAAAAGAATGGCTTATTCCTGACAAAAGAGGAATTACATTATGAAGCAAAAAGACAGTAAACCCCTATAGGGGTTTACTGTCTTTGGTAAACACGGGCTTCGCGAACCCGGGGAACCCTAGTGATCCTTCTCTATTTTTGGCCCTCTTTCTTGCCATTCCAGTTTCCCTTTTCTTCTTTTCCCGTCCAGACCACAGACCCATTTTACAAAATGAACATTGTTCAAATTTCGTTTTTTCTACTGAAAAAACTTACTATTTTTTATTAACATATTTTGATTTACATCTTGTGTTACGTTAATTTAGTTTGTTTTTCGTATATTTCTTTAAATCTTTTGATTTGTGTTGCTTTATTTGTTTTTGACTAACAACGTTGGTTTTCCGACCCGCATGTTTGCCGTGTGCGGCATCCCGTAAGGAGGAAAATGGTGTCCTGGGAATACCTTTGGCCCACGCTTCGCTGTAGACGGGTTTAAATATACAAAAAAAATTAAAAATTTAAACAAATGTTTGGCGCAGCATAGCCAAAATTGGCTCTTGCGCCATTAAACCCTACACTCACATACTCCAATACTTTTTTGAGCACGTTTTTCAACTCGATTTCTTTTACTATCGATTTTTACCGTAATTGCATTAATGTATGAGTTTTTGTTCAAATTATTATTTGTATTTACTAAAATATTTATTTCGTTCTGGTTTCATTTGTATGTTTAAGTAAAATATTATGATAAAAATCTATGAATTGTTAATGTGTCCCAATATTTTTTTGACAGACTTTATATTAGTCGGTACTGCTATCAGCACTCCTCCTTTTTGTCTGTCAAGTCTATCTTGTTTGAAGGTGACTTTTCCTGGAAATTGTAAATTATCCTAAGCTTTCAAAAATGTGTGTGTGTTTCCTCCTGTATTATCCAAATACCTAACTGGGAAAAGGGAGGAATATTGAAACAAATAAGTTTGTTTTTTATGCTCCAACGATTCAATCGTAGAAAATGCTTAAATATGATACAAAAAGGTAAATTATAGTTTTAAAATCTCTCTTCAGATGAGGGAAAAAATATGCATATTTAAAGTCGTATAGAATGCTTATCGACCTTTTTAAGAAAAAAAAACTCCAAATATCATGGTTAAAAGTGCAATATGGATCTTTCATGCTTCAAAGTTACCCAATATCAATACCATTAGATGTATGGTGTATGTTGTGCAATGTTCTTGGAACGGATGCGTAAAACATCTGTAACATTAAAGTAGCTTTTTTTTTCTGTTAGGAGAAGGCGATTGTTAACTTTTTTCAAGAATATTGTGCACAAATGGGTAAAACATTGTTTACATGACCTTTGGCATAGAGTTCATTATAGCTGCAATTTGTCTTTCTAATGCTACTAGAAAGTTTGTAATTATGTCTTTTAATTTTGTTTTCAAATTACTGCACGTTAGGTCCTGGGGCTGCTGCCTCTAATGCTGCAGAATAATTTTCGAATGGGTTTCTTTAAATTTTCACCGTACCTCCCCCAGAGCTAAGTGATGATTGTATTTGAATTCAAGTTGTTTTTTTTCCCTTTAATGAATGTGGGAGTATTGGGGGAGTTAGCCGGGTGATCTCTTGTACAATTTATACATTTTGTGGTATTTATACAATGTTCGGCGTGACTCTCCCCAATTGATGCATCTTGCATGGCTTGAACAAAATTGAGATAAGTGGGTGAAGCTAAAACAGTAATTACATTGCCGAAGTTTGTCTATAAATAAATGAACTCGATGGTTAAAAAACCAAAGTATATACTCTGGTATATTTATACCTAAATTGGTAGTTAAAACGGAAGAAACTTTTTGACGGCTGTTAGATTTTATAAAGCGTCTCATTTCAACTAATTCAAGATCATTTGCATTTTTTAACTCTGTTGCCACATCTGCCAGACGAACAGTATTTGGAATATCAAAAAGCAGGAACCGCGAAGTGAACCCTTTCAATTTAATATTAGCTTTTACTGAAATATTTAAAATTTGATTTGTTTTACCGCTCCGAGTAAAGTACATGTTCATTATACTGCCATGTCTAGGTATTTTGCTCTTTATTTGAACTTGTAAAAGGTGGGGATTCGATTTAGTGTTGTAAGTTTTTATTTTACTGTATGTTCCAGTAAAGTTGAGACTTTAAGTAAAATTTTTATTGCTAGTTTGTAAAATTAGTTCCTGGTCAATTTTAAAGATCCTCAAACATTTAAAATTGCGGCTTGAGCCTGCATCAGGTAAAATGAAGGCGAAAAAAGAGATTGCTTAACTTTGGTATATATATATATATAAAGTCCCGAAAATAAATGAAAATATATTAATAGTACCTCTTTCATAGGGGTCTAAAAATATATGAAACATGCGGAAAAAGAAAAAATGAAAAAAAAAAATTCTTAAGTCCACATTAGTACTCAAATTTGACCACCGACCTCCTTCCAACCTATCGCCCTCCAGAATCAAATCACGAAGGAAATCAAAATAAAAATCAAGTCATCTTGAGAAATCAGGCCAGGACAGTTTTTTGATAGTGTCACGAAGAGGGAATTCTTCATTAATCGCAGTTGCTGTCAGGAATATAAAAAAGCTTGACATTTCTTTCTTTTTAGGTCGTAGACTAGTATTTCCACATTTATATTGATTACTAGCTGAACCCTGTCACTCGTTGCAGTGGCTTAGTTCTGGTTTTCAAAAAAGTAATGAGAAATCACACATTTCTAATATGTTTAACCTTTTGCACTTGAGGTATGATTTTTTATTAAAAAAATTATGCATAAATATACATAAACTAAAATTTCTAAACAAATTTCATTTGATATTTTTCAATGGAATACTTGGAAGTTATTACGGCTTGTTTTTGTCCTTATGTTAAGAAACTAAAAACATTTACGTTGTCTCCATAATGGAGGCCTCAACGCACTACACTGTTTTTATCTATTATTATTATTTGGGTGAAGAAGTTGTTGCAGTTTAGAAACAATGGACCTTTTTATGCCAGTAGAAATTGCTTAGTATGCATTCAATTCATCCTTGCTCTCACCGATAAAGTACATTTGTAGAAATTTATGTAGACCATTTGTGAATGAAAGCAGGGAGTCAGCTTTATGATAAATTTGTCCTTTCCTTTTGAAAGTTGGAATGAAGTCAGTAGTTAGAATTTCTGATCCAATGTCATTTGGAAATATAAATTACGTTGTTTTTTATTCCACTTGAACGACAAAAACATCTAGATCAAGTCCATGCACCCGGGCGTTTTTAAACATTGAAGAACTGTAGCAGGACTGAGAGCAGCTAGCTCTTATGGCACCCAATACAAGCTAAGATGTGGGCAGGAGCGGCTTGGGTCACATTGCAATTCAGACAAGAAGGGTAAACTTTAAGACCCGCCACATGAATTGAGCTCGAGTATGTCAACTGCGAAACCTGGCGAGGGTAGTTTCATCTCGCCTACTGCCTGTCCCAAGTAAAGCTGCACCAGAATGGTTTCCTTCATACCACTCATGTAAGGGAGCCCGCTTATAAGAGGAATTGACATCTTGTTTGACTCGTGTAACACTTATGAAAAAGTAAGGCAGCCACCATGCGTAGAATCTTTATGGCTACCCTCACGGGCCAAACCATCTACAATCTCACTCCCACATTCACATGACGGTACCTACTGAAAAATGATCTTAACATTGGCACTCAAGCTATTTAATAGATGGACAGTACTCGTTGTCATTCTGTCACCATGCCTCCACCATTTAGATAGACGCTGAATAGAGTTGCGGCTATCACTGAAAATCCAAATATCTGTATTGACACTCTCAGCAAAGCAAAATTTCAAAGCCTCCTCAATAGCTAAGAGTTCTGCCCGAAACACTGAGCAGAAATCAGGATTTTTCTTACAGATCCTAATACCATACCCCTTTTTGATGAAAATTCCACTGCCCGAGACAGCGCCTACACCCATGCATAGATCTGTAATGCATCACACAGGACTTTATAAATAGTCTCCAAAGCAAGCTGCCCAAGATACACTGGATGAATTCTATTTCTTGATGTTATATAGGAAAGGCTTTGATTCTGCAGTATATCTGGTAAGCAAAAATTAATGTCTCTGATGATTCTCCAATTTGAAGCAGTTTAATTTTTCCAATTGCAAAACACATTCCTTTTGTTTCTCCATTGAATTCTAGAGCCTTGCAATAAGGACACATTTCAGTCATTGTGCCAATGTGAACATGCTTGCTCAAACTATAATCCTCAGCTGGGTTGTACCACAATGCAAGGCAATTGTTATCATGGGATTGCTTGGCACGAAGTCGTGTCTGATACTCGTTGTGCTGTTTCTCGTTTACGTCTTTCACTCATTAGCAGCCTACTGTGTACCTTTCGTAGAGAACAGAGGGAATTTGATGCTGCAGAACGCTAGTGCTGTGTTTGCAAATGTGCATTGTCAAGTCTGGATCATGTTGTTCTGCTGCTTCCTAAATAGGTATTTGAGCCTTTTTAAAATAATTGTATTCATTAGTTAAATTTGCATATCAGATAAGGTATAAATTGTACCATAAATATCAATGCATACAAATTAAATAAAATAGTGTAAGTTTTATTCAACTTATTTACTGCGCTAATTTCGTTTCTGTAGCTGCAAGCATGTTTAATTTTAGAATCGGTTTAAAGAGACATATGTACCCTATCACACACTTTTCCACAATTTTTAATTAGGAAGAAATTCTCATCATAGCCCACACACACAAGTTAATATCCACCAACTAGCATATAAATATCACACAGGGATTAGCAACCTAATACCTGAAGTGGGCAAAACCAAAATACCAACATAATTCAGTGTGAAACACAGTAAGAAATATTTAAAAGAATTCGATTCTAGCGGCAAATTCTCCAGAGCTAAGGAATAGAGGTTAAAAATACACATTTAATTATATATTACTTATGCAACATTTAAAAATATTTATTAACATAAAAATAAGCAACATAAAATAAAACTATTCATTTAACGTAAATAAAAAACTAAAATTGTACCCATACAATGTATCTTTTACGAATATCTATTAAAATAAGAAATAAAATATAAGTATTCTTGCAGTATTGTGAAATAAAAAATTTATATTTTAATGCAAACCTTTTCCCTGCAGAGCTCTACTTTTATTCGCAATATCAGGGATATAGAAATTTGCAGCTTCCATTTTGATTCATGATTCTGAATCTGAAGTTGTTAAATAACTTTGTGGATTCAAAATACATTTCACATGAGAAAAAAAATTTTTACCATCTATATGTAGAACAAAAAGCGAAAATAAAAGCAGATGCAATTTTCTTCTAACAATTAAATTGCTCTAACAATGAAAAACAATAATGTAAAATAGCTGTCAATTTATTGATAGAGTTGTCTCTTCCACAGATCTTTTTATAATTTCATACATTTTGCTTTTAATAACTCTAGATATTTTTTTCACGACGCAGCAATCAGGGATACTAAACTGTACAATTCTTAAACAATATATAGTTTTGATATGAATTGAATATTTAACATTAAGAATGAATCATTTAAACAGAGGATTTATTTTTTTTCATAAATAAATTATACAAACTACATGCAATTAGATTCAGAAGAATAGCTTACTTAATAGGAAAGAATTGAGAGTAAGTAGTAGTCTTTATGCGAAAGGCATAGAGAGGAGAGACAGAGATATTGAACTTGATCTCGTAACTTTTTAATGTGCCACTGAGATTTTCTCAGCGTGCCACATGTACACGCATTCCATAGGTTGCCGACCCCTGATCTGTATTTACTCTTATCGATATTCATGCAAAAAACACTGCTCAAAAATATGCATTGACTCACATACAGGCAACATTTTCTATCTATTTGGATTTTTGACTTCCTCAAAGGGAAGTAAAAAAAAAAAACTCATTGAGGGCTACTATTTGCTCACCCCTGACCTGACATATTCACGGGAATTTATTTTCATTCTGGACATAATATTTTTTCCAATACATTTCATAAAATGGGGGTTTTTTTCATTTACAAATATTTTTAAAAGGTAGAATTAAACACAGAAAAGTAAACAAGTTTTTCTAGAAAGCATTGAAAAAACAAACAAAAACATTTTAACTAATGCATGACTACAAAGGAAAGGAACACCTTCCTTTTTTACAAGAACTAAATAAATTATTAAATTTAAAATATTACTAAAACATGAGCTGCTAATCATATATCCTCCCATTCAACATGTTCTCCACATTTTAACACATCACAATTTACAAAATAGTTTGCTGAATTACAGATGAATTAAAATGAAGTGATAATTATAACATTTACACAAAAAATTATCTAAATTTAATCTTTCCTATTTATACAAATTAGTTAATTTTATTTCTTGTATTTTATATCAATGTTACTAGTAATTATAAAATTTATTTATAAAAATGGGGGATGTATATATATGTACTACTTTAATCTAAGAAAACAAACCATTTAGACATAAAAAAAAATGCTTTCCTTAGCATACCTAACAGAATTAACATAATTTGAGAAAAAATTATTTCAGCAAAATGCCCTGATGATCCTATGAATCCATTTGGATTTCTGACTGCCTCAGAAGGAAGTAAAATAAAAACTTATTGTTGGCTACTATTTGCCCACCGCTGACTGTATTCAGGAAAATTTTGAGAAATTTTAATATTTCGGACAAAAAATTTTGCATACATTTCGTAACATAGTTTTCTTTTTAATTTTTTTTAAATTTACAAATATCTTTAAATGGCAGAATTAAACACAGGGGGCGGGGAAACAAGCTTTTCTAGATAGCATTGAAAAAACAAACAAAACATCTCAATTAATGCATGACTAAGAAGGAAAGGAACACCTTCATAACTATAACTAAGCAAATTATTAAATTTAAAACATTGCTAAAACATGATCCACTAATCATAAATTACCCCATTCAAAATATTCTGGACATTTTAACACATCATAGTTCAAAAATATTTTGCTGAACTACAGATGAACTGTAATGAACTGATAATTGCAGCATTTATACAAAAAATTAACTAAATTTATTTTTGGTTATTTATTCAAGCTAGTTACTTTTATTTCTTGTATTTTATATAAATGTTACAAGTAACTATAGCATTTTTTTTAAAAAAAATGGGGATGTATTTACTATTTTAATCTAAGAAAACAATCTGTTTAAACAAAAAAATTTCTTATATATATATATATATATATATAATATGTAATAATTCCCTCTAGCATTCTTTTAATTAACTTTTTTAACAATATTGAAATAATCTTTCGATTATTTTGTTCAAAACTAACACCCTCATTTTAATCGTAATCGATGAATATTATTACATCAGAAATTCCTGTCCCGCACATTCTATCCAATCAGAGCTATGATTACGTAATCATCACACACTTGCACTGTTGGTAAAGAATAAAAACAACTTGTGTAATGGCGTTCGTCACTTTCCTCTTTTTTTTTATCGTCATAATGTAACATTGAATATAGCTGTCTCTCAGTGTTTTTGTGTTGTGTCCGTCAAGATGTCACTTCTGCTTGTCTCTTGTCCACTGTGCTTTAACACCATCATGAATTTGTTTGTCACGTCAATGTGAAAATGTAGTATAATTTTGTCCTAAGCTTCAATGTGTGCGCCACAATAAAGAAGATATCTGTTCACTGAGGATGTGTTTGATGAAAACCTGCTCACACTCGACAAAAATTTACCACTCGGCCAATACTTAACACACACACACATATATATATATATATATATATATATATATATATATATATATATATATATATATATATATATATATATATATATATAAATTATTTGAGCAAATTGCCCTGATGTATATTTCAAAAATTAAATATGCACAGAAATATTTTTTATTTAAGTCTGCATTAAACACATTTTAAATTTATCAAACTTTGCCTTGAAATGCATATAAAAAAATTGGAAATATTTACCATATTAGGAGTAATATTCACATATATATTATAATTGAGAAATCAAGTTCTATAAACAAAGCATACAGCATAAACAATTTTGCAATGAAAGCAATACTCATAAATGAATCAAAATATAACTTACTAAGAAATCTACAAATGATTGAAATACGCAAAACAGAATTCATTTTTACTTGTAAAAATTAATACAGGTATGTCATGAAAAGTCACACTTAGAGAAATGCTGCACTTAAGCATACATATATTCAACAAAATAAAACCTTCCCAATTCCTAAAAGGAAGAACATCGCTAAGAATGCTATAGTTTTCTTACTTCATGTCTATGTCGCATTTCACTTGTGTTGAATCAAATGAATGAAAAAAAAAGTTCATTCCTTTACATGCCTTCAACTATTATTTACAGATGTGAAAATGATTTTTAAAGCTATGGCTTTATGCAAAAACTTTGAAGAAATTTCACCAAAATGATGATGATGGGGGGGGGATATTTAATATTAAATATGTTTCACAAGACATAATTTTGTTTTCAGGGTGGACACACAAAAGTGTTTTTAACTTACAACTCTGAGAGCCTTATTACAGTTTGCAGAAACATAAAACTTTTCTTTGATAGAAAAAAGTGTCTTTTTAAATTATCACTTTCAGAAAAAAACTTTTTATCATATTCAAAAAGCCAATTTCCTGGGTATGAATACAAAAATGAGCCTTTAAGGAACCACTTCAAGAAACAGCTTAGTTGCTTATTTCACAAACATTAGAGTTTTCATTCATTTGAATGTGTAAATGCACATTTAAAGAACAGCTTTAAGAGAAGTTGTCGCATATTTCACAAACATGAGGTTATTCCTTAGTATGAATACGTAAATGTGAATTTAAACTAACGTTGTGAGAGAAAGCCAAATTGCATATTTCACAGGCATAAGGCTTTTCCTTGGTATGAATACGTAAATGTGAATTTAAATTACCCCTGTGAGAGAAAGCCTTACAGCATATTTCACAAACATAAGGCTTTTCCTTAGTATGAATACGTAAATGTAAATTTAAATTGCCACTCTGAGAGAAAGCCTTGTTGCATATTTCACAAACATGAGGCTTTTCTTTAGTATGAATACGTAAATGTTGTTTTAAATTGCCACTGTCAGAGAAAGCCTTATTGCATATTTCACAAACGTGAGGCTTTTCTTTGTTATGAATACGTAAATGCGAATTCAAATTACAGCTGCGAGAAAAGCCTTATTGCAAATTTCACAAACAAAAGGCTTTTCCTTGGTATGAATACGTAAATGTTGTTTTAAATTGCCACTGTCAGAGAAAGCCTTACTGCACATTTCACAAACGTAAGGCTTTTCCTTATTATGAATACGTAAATGTGAAATTAAATTACCAATTCCAGAAAAAGCCTTACTGCATATTTCACAAATATGAGGCTTTTCATTGGTATGAATACGTAAATGCACAGTTAATGCACCTCTTTGAGTAAAAGCTTTATCGCATATTTCACAAACATGAGTCTTTTCATTGTTATGAATACGTAAATGTTCTCTTAAATTGCCACTGTGAGAGAAAGCCTTGTTGCATATTTCACAAACAGAAAGCTTTTCCTTGGTATGAGTGCATAAATGTTGTTTTAAATGGCCACTGCTAGAGAAAGCTTTAGGACATGTTTCACAAACAAGAGGCTTTTCCTTGTTATGAATATGTAAATGCGAATTTAAATTACTACTGCGAGAAAAAGCCTTATTGCATATTTCACAAAGATAAGGCTTTTCCTTGGTATGAATACGTAAATGTTGTTTTAAATTGCCACTGTCAGAGAAAGCCTTATTGCATATTTTACAAACATGAGGCTTTTCCTTGTTATGAATACGTAAATGTGAAATTAAATTGCCAATTCGAGAAAACGCCTTACCGCATATTTCACAAATATGAGGCTTTTCATCAGTATGAATACGTAAATGCACAGTTAATGCACCTCTTTTAGTAAAAGTCTTGTCACATATTTCACAAACATGAGTCTTTTCATTGTTATGAATACGTAAATGTTCTTTTAAATTGCCATGGTTAGAGAAAGCCTTATAACATATTTCACAAACAGGAGACTTTTCCTTGGTTTGAAAACGTAAACACGAAATTAAACTGCCACTTGAGAGAAAGCTTTGTTGCATGTTTCACAAAAATGAGGTTTTTAATTCGACTAAATACTCAAATAATGCTCTAAAATATTATTTCGATGTATAGCTATCTGGCTTTTTTGTAATATTGAATATCCTATTTTAGGAGAGAGAGAGTAAATCCTTTGTTAATTTCAAGCATTAGAAAAGGTTGGATTTTTCTCTCTATTACAATGGATAAGAAAAGATTATCTTCTTTTAAATGTATTATTGAAATCAGAATTTCTACTGTGCTTGATAAGTAAAGCAAGTAGTATTGTCTTATATGTAAAATGAAATCCTGCTGAACATGACAACTTTAAATGAGGTATGGAATCACAAACCAATTTCTCTTTAGTTTGCAGAAAAGATTTTGAAATACATCAAATGAAAATGATTACTAAATTGTGTATGCAGATGGAAATTTTTCATCAATATAAGGTTCTCTTCATTAATGTAAGCCGAACCTTAAGGGATCAGGATGGAATCATCATGGAAAGTTACTAATTTTTAGGAGGAAACTTAAGGGACATGGTACAACCCATATTACATAAAACAACTAGTTTGAAATATATGATAAATAGCATACTAAGCCCTCTTTTAATTGGTGACTCATTGGTTTGTTGTACTAACCCAAAAAAAGAAAACTTTTTGTGTTGATCCGCATAATTATATAAACAAAGGTAGTTTTCATTTAAATGGATATCTTAAAAATTTCGGGGAGATTTGACCTTTTATGGAAATCATGATCATTCAAATGAAAAGTAATATATTGACAATTTTTATGCAGAATGTTTTCCATAATTATTTCCTATATCACATGATGTATTGTATTTTCTGAGTGAGAAAATGGTTGTTCAAGATCCGAAAATCTGACTTCATACTAAAGTCTTAATTTCTACTTAAACTATTTCTTGAAAAACTTTCATGTAAAATATAGAAAACTTTACTTAAACACTCCATATTTATATGTAGTTCATCTTTTTTTTCTCTCTCTAAACAGTATTATTTTTTTATAAGAGACATCTTGGATTTTTCTACATCTGATTTTCTTCCTTTAGTCAGTATAATTTATAAATTCTGCAGGAGTCTTAATTCTTCTATTCCTGCAAAAATTAAAAGCAAGGATCATTAATATTCGAAATATAAAAAAACATATAAAACAATTAAAATATACAGTTAAATCAAATAACATCTTAAGCTCCATTTTTAATAGATATCTGAAAATATTTCTTTTGACATTCATTACCTTACCTTTGATATGCCATTCAAACATTCATAACCATTTTGAGTTTTTCAATGTAAATAATAAGTAAACATTTCACACAAATAGCTTTGTTTTCTGGATCATTTATTTGCCGTGTGTCCTTCCAAAAAAAGCACCAACTCAAATATCTCGAAGTAGAACGACTACACTAGATTCTAAAAAAGATTGTTATCCTATTTATTTTTCATGCTGTAATAATACAACCAATGTAATTCCAAGTAAATAAATTATTAAAGAAGCATTTTTACAAATAAAAGCTCCTGATTTTAAACAGTGTAAAAGGATCAGCACAACTGTTAATTATAAACTAATTAATTCATTACCATAGTACTAAATACAATAAACCAACACTAAATCTGCAAGTTTCACAAATTTATCATACCTTTTACAAACAATTTTCTCATAATTAAAAATTTCAAACTTTGTAAGGAATGAATGGAGTTTTAGTCTCCTTCACAGGTAATGATGTGATCTCATATTAGATAACCTACCTCTAAAGTAAAGGTCAGTTGACTTTTGACAGAAAAAGTGCCAAATTGTCAGTGAAACAAGAAAACTGTGATATCAAAGAGTCATTTGTATGCATAAATTTTAACTGAAAGGAAGGGAGCCGGGACCTCCCTCTTCTCTAATAGCAAATGTTGCTCCTGAATATCATGCCCAGATTTATACTTTTACTTTATTTAAGTACAGTTTTACATACAATAACATTTTTTATACCTTCAAAAATTTGACCCATTGAAGGTATTTTGATTTTTGTAGTTCAGTGTAAGAGAAATGCTATGCCAAAATATCATAATTTTCTCTTCTACTGATGGTGCTAAAAATATGACTAAAGTAAATATAAGAATTGCTTCAGTTTTTATAATATTGACTAAGATTATCATGCTCCATCCTGTAATGTATCAAGAATGACTTTGCACTCAAATATTTCCTGAAGAAATAGTTGTAGTAATCAGGGGTGTAGCTACTGCCCTATCAATGATACAGGCTCTCCAAGCTACAGAGGCCCTAACATATGTACCACTAGCTGAGCTTTCATTCATAAAAAAGGGCCCCAAAGGAGTTTTGATACAGGTCCATTCAGAACTAGCTATGCCAGTGATAGTAATGAATGCCATCAAAGTAACTAACAGCACCAAGGAGAAAACACTTTATCATCAACAATTACAGTAACTAATTGACATAATTTCACATCTTTATGCTATCAATGTATTGTTATATGGAAAAAGAAATGTTGCAAAGACATTATTGGAAGAGGTACAGTGCTTTGAAAATTAACAAGAGATTTTGGTGAATCTTACCAAAATTATACAGAGGGGGAAGAACTACATGGACGTTACTCTGACAAATGTTGTGTTTTAAGAGGGTGTTCTTTTTGGT
Source organism: Trichonephila clavipes (assembly GCA_019973935.1). NCBI lineage: Eukaryota > Metazoa > Arthropoda > Arachnida > Araneae > Nephilidae > Trichonephila > Trichonephila clavipes. The sequence continues at coordinate 9,931 of BMAU01002741.1, read as the reverse complement.
GGAAGCATCAACCAGAGCAACTCTGTAAAGGTTAAGTTAATTGAGAGAAAGTAATTTATAATATTAATTTTAAAAACTTTACCTAAAATACTTTTAATGCATTCACTAGAACAACTAAAGCAAAAAAAAAAGTGTAGCAGCATATATTTTAGGTGAAAAAGCTAATGGTCAACTGATTATTAGCTTCTTATAGCTAATAATGTAGTGTCATATCTGATGGAGATAATTGCAGTTTAAGATCTTAAAATCTAAACTCCAAAAAAAAAAAAAAAAAAAAAAAAAGAGTTATCAATTTTGCACTTAAAGTCATCACAAAAAAACTTCTACCTAAAATATAGAAAACTTTCATAAAACAGTCAATATTTAAGTAGTTCACCTTTTTTTTCTAACAAACATCTTGGAATTTTTCTCCCTCTCTGACATTCTTTCTCACTGTTGGTTAACATCATGTGTGAATTCTGCAGTTGTCTAAATACATGTATACCTCTGAAAATAAAAATTGTCATAAATATTAATATAGAAATTATGAAAAATACATATGGTATAATTAGAATATATAATTAAACAAAATAACATCACAGGCTCCAATTTTCATAATTTCAGAAAAAGAATTATCTGCTAAGACTTTCTTTATCATACTATACTATATATATCATTAAAAAGCATTTGGAATTTTCCAATGTAAATATTGGCTAAAATTTCAAGGGAACAATATTATGCACAAAATGGCTTCAGGGTATTTTATATTATATTTGATAGACTCAAATAATTTCGTTGACTGGATTATTTCATTTGCCATGTCCCTTTCAAAAGGAGCACCAAGTCTCATTTCCTATAAACTATATTCCATTTCACCTCAACTTAGAAACTTTTAGGAAAAGTACCCTGCTTAAAACATAGTTCTACCTTATTTTTTAATTTAACAATATGCCTGATTGTAGAAATTGGTAAAAAATGTGATAAATTATACAAATTGAAATTTTAAGGTGATAGATATTAAATTAATAACATGTAAAATGTATTCAGGTTTTTTAATTTACATGAATTAAAAGCAGTTTACATGAATTGAATTGCAGTTGAAGCAATGACTTGATGAAATTCCAGTTACACTAAAAACCAGTTTTTAAGGTAACATTTCTGTTACACCTCCATACAAACTACATGCTACTGGCTTCGAGAGTTTTTTTTTCTACTCTTAAACATATACAATAGACACAACACAACCTCGAAGTTCAATCAAAATATAGAGAACCAAACATAGTCAAAGTGTTTAAGGCTTTCCAAATAAGGTGGCTGGGACATGTATTTCGATATAGCAATGAAAATCCTTTTTAAAAATACTTTCCAAACCCCACAGGGATAAGGAAAAGAGGAAGACTGAGAACAAGGTGGACGGATAAAGTAGAAAAGTAGTTAAAGGACTTAGGAGTGAACCGATAGAGGAATATAGCACTGAATAGATCAAGATAGTGTTAGCTGACTGAAACAGTCTTGGCCAGTAATCGACTGTAGTGTTAGAAAGAAGAAGAAACATGGACAGTTCTGAACTCTCATGCTATTTTCTACATTTTTGTTTGACAGTGTAAAGATGACAAGAAAAGGAATTTTACCAATCCCACCATACACATAATTGAAAAGAGGAAAAACAATTGGAAGCGGATCTCCAAGAAATATATTGAATGCTCCTTCTTGACTTCAGAGAAAACTCTCCAGATTCTATGAATGAAATAGTTCAAAAAGTTTCTGAAAACAGCTGCATTTCTAAAATCTTTTTTCTTCATTTGAAAAAGAAAAAGACGATACATGGGATTTTTATATTCAAAAAGGAAAAACAGGAATAAAATGATGTGAACAATGTTAGATACATATGAGGAAAGAAATATACTTAAAAGTATTTTTTCATGTAACTACAAGCTTTATGAAAGATAACAAATTTTGATATTGTAAAAAATGGTTTAAAAGAATCCCAAAACTTTGTTTTATGTTTCAGTACCTATACAATATTTACATTTATTGTAATTAATTAAATATTTATGTAACAATAAACTAACTTAAAATAAAAAATTTTAAAAAAGTGACAAAGATTTTTTTATAAGTATAACAGAAATTTTTGTTCACAATTAACAGGTTTAATAAATGCCTCAATAAAATAAAAGATAAGCACTTTAAACAAATCAAATAAATTTTTTCTGTGCATATTTATTTCTTCACCAGATTTTGCCAATTTCATCGGTTTTAAGCATGTTTTTCTCACAGTGTAGTCTGAATTTTTATGGTGACAGATGAGATTCACTCCTAGTAAACTTTCCTGTATGTTTCAAATTAGGATGAATTAGAGTATAGACTGATTTTGTGAAAAACAGCAACTTTGTGAATTTTAAGGATGTCATAATACAAAATCTGCAGTACCATGTAAATGAACATTTAAAGCAGGATTTTGATGACAAAAAATACTACATAATTCCATAAAGGAGAAAAATACTCCAGTTCTACTAATATGTAAAAATTTCAAAATTATCGTCATTACAATTACAATAATCCACAATCTAATCAGTCAATTTCTAAGGCTGATTATTTTGTATTAAAAGATTTTTCAAAATTAACTAAAATTTTCAAATTTTGTTAGAGGTAATAAATGATATTTTAGTGTTATTTTCTGGTTGTGTGATTTCCTCTAAGATAACATATAAAATTTACCTAAATTTGGTGATGATTCTTTTACTGTAATATTTTCAAGTACATATTCTGAAGAAATTCTGTAGCATAAAAAGATTAAGTACCATTAAAAACCATCCCAGATATTGTAATAAAACAAAAATTAATCAAGTCAGTAATTTAAAACACAATTATTTTCAGAAATAAATATAGATTGTGTGTAAGACATACTTAGAAGTATCACAGATGTGTTTGAGACAGATCCTATAATTTTTAACTGTATTTAAGGAAAAAAATTCCCAGAATAGATACCTTGCTTGTCTAACTTCCACACAGGGATTGCAATCTTAAGCTAATGATACATGCAACACCATGTTATTTTTGAATGGATCTTTATTGGCATCAGGCATGGCATTCATAACCTTAAGGTAAAAGTAACCACCACTTGGATAAGTGAACAAGAGAATGTTAATTTATGTTAGGTATGCTGCGAAGCAGCACTGGGGTTATAAGCAACATATCTCATAATTTTGAATCATGACCCAGTGAAGAGGATGACACACCTCAGCTCACACCACCTTTCCAAACTTTCACATCACATCAATAGGACTTTGATTCTCAACAGATTTAAAGTACATCAGCCCCTCTAGATAAGGGGTGGTCTTATGTAGTCATTAACTCATTACAACATTAAATCCTTATGTTTAATTTTCACATGATACAATACTAGAGTTGTTGTAACAAGAATTTTAAGTGATATCAAGTAATTACTTTTGCTTCTATGCATATTTTACTTTGTATCCAGCTAAGTAACATACTAAGGTTTGTATCCAACTTTGATTTACTTTTCTGCTTGTTTTTTAAGCTAATTGCAATATTTTTAGTTTCTTTTGTTCCAAATGGTTTTAAAATTAAACCCTTTAAAACCAGGATTGGTTTATTTTGCCATTTTTTTTATTGAATAATTTTATTAATTTTATTTACATTTTACTTATCATATTGATCTAAACAAAGATATTTTTTTTTACAATTGCATTAAGTGAGATCCTTTAAAACTGTCATCACCTTGTCAGCTATTCCTTTCAAATATTTTATTTTTTGTTTGTAACTAAGTTCCTTTATTTCTACATTACTCACAGTTTTTTCATGTTTTTTTTGCTTCAAATCATCTCAAACTATTCTTAAAACACACCATATTTAGAAGAAAAAAACAGATTACAGAAGAAAAACCATTACATACAATACATCCTTATGGACTGAGTATCATACAATTTAAAAGAAATTTCTCTCACAATTGATTTTAAAAAACGTAAAGTACATTTCTATAAGAGTGATAGTTTTATAATTAAGAGAAAATAAAAAGAGGCAAAAGAAACAAAGGAGTGAGTAAAGAAACAAATGATAGTTCTTCAATATTGATTTACATATAAAAAGAAATAATACACTAAGTTAAATTCAAAACTATGTAAAAAATAATCCAACAACATATTTATGCATAATTAATTTTATGGTTCCCTGAATGCGAAATTATTATAAAAAATATTATATTAATAAAAGTAATTTGGTAATATAAATAAAAGAAAAAATATCACCTGTACACTAATGAAAGAAAAAATATAAAAACATAAGAACCAAGATCAAATGACAAGAGAGGCAATTATAAATTGGAATCTCTCTTACAAAATAGCTCTTAAACACAGTGTATTTTAAATAATCTGTGAAAAGTTTTGGAAAAAAAAAAGTTTTGACCAAAAAGAATTGCATTTTTCAAAAAAATTCAATCGAATTAAACATTAAAATGAAATTATTCACTTACAGAATACAATTTTAAGATGCTTTTTCTCCATTCAAGCCCACACTTTTGATAATGACACGCAAAAGTATTAATAAAAGGTACTTACTGATACTTGCAACCAAATTTTCCCGAGTTTTACCTATTTCTAAAACTAATGTCTAAATTGTGGGAAACCAAATAGGGACGGGGGCGAGTATACTAAAGAGCATATGCTGCTATATTATTGCACCATTAAATAATATAAAATAAATTAAATACATTTCAGAAGGTGAAAATAAAAAAATGTCTTTATTTCGCTGCTCGCTTCGTTGTTAAATTACATTTCTCGAAGCTTGTTCTACCGTTGCTAAGCAACTCATTAAATCAATCATCGTATTCTTTCATTGCCAGATACAAGAAATAAAAAACTATGCTATACATGTGTATACTATGAATACAAAACACAACATATGTAATATAAATACAAAAGATGTAATTTATGTACATTAATATGCATGTTTCTATGTAATCAAAGAATATATGATGCTAATAAGTTATATGGACAAGTTCTACCGTAAAGCTTACTATGGCGGCGCTGATGTCATTGGTACCCTTTTTGTTTCCGGTTTCAGCAAAATAACATTGTTTTATATACGTTTGTATGTGGAGGCAATTTTAATTTCACGTAGATTTCGTTTGAAAATTTTTTGTAACAATTTAAAATGAGTAGCCCAAGAAACAGCAAACTTGGAACTGCCTGTTCTGTATTTGAATGCAGCGTGAGAAGCGATACAAATTTGCTATCTACAGTTAAAATGTACTGCTTTCTTGCAAGTCCATCTAGAAGGCTGCAATGGGAGATTGCTTTGCAACGAAAAAATTGGAAAGCAAATTCTAAATCTGTGTTTTGTAATAAGCATTTCATTACAGGTTAGTATTAAAATGATTCCATTCTAATTTTGTTGTATTTCATCGAAATAATCTTATGTATTTTGTTGCAAAACATTGCTCGCCGTGTAGGGCAGTGATGCACGTTAAATCTGTCGAGAGCTGAAACGTCCTCCCGTTAGTGTGGTGTGGTAGTTAGGAGAGAGGGGTGCCAGCTCAGGTGTCGTCCAAGTCACTTGACCATGGTTCAAAATTACGTGGTCCGTCGCCAAAAGCCCTCGTGTAGCTGAACAGTGCGACGTTAATATTTAATCAATCAATCAATCAAAATATTGCTCGAGTCATTTATGGTAACCTTGGCCATAGTTTTGGCGACCGTTTTCATAATAATATGAAGTAGTTTTCTCTACTGATTTTATTTATATTATTTACAAAATCCCTTGTATTTTTTAAGCAGTTAATTCAATGAATAACCTGTTTTTGTTATTTTACACGAATATTGTATGAATTCATTGTTTTTTGTGTTGTAAAGAGTAATTACGTAGTGTTTAAATCAAAATTATCTAGACACTAGTTTTGTATGAATTATTAAATTTTAAGTGTACATTTAATCTGTTGTGCTGAAAAATTAGTGTAATATGTTGTACAATATTTTATGATTGTGATGATTTACTAATTGAAATGATAATTTCAGCTAAGCCTTTGTCTTAGCTATATATTTTGATCTTGCACATAGTAATCTATAATTAACATAGATCTCTTAAATTAAGCATTGTTCAATATTATAGGGATTGTTATATTTATAAAAAATTTTAGACTCAAATAACCTAATGAAATTGTGGTGCTCAGAAATTAAACTGTTTTCTAGGGAAACTCTAAGGATTCACAGTATCCTGATTATGTTCAGGAGAATATTTTCCTGTATGGAGGATGAAGGTTCTTCAAGCTCTGTGAACGGATAAGATAGGCCCACGAATTGTCGGAAAGTGGTTATTACTCACTTATTTTGGTATGTTCAAATTTTATTAATATTGGAAAATAATTGTATTTATTTTTATATTTATTTAATTCATGTATATTTGTTAATCTGAAGAATATAAATCTAATTATTTTCATTTTATTCTAAACATAGATTGCATTATGAATTTTTTTGACTGATCAATATTTATTTATAAATTTTCCTTTTAAAAAATAATTTTTCTTTCATAAATTTTTCCAGAAATTTAAAGAATTTGGAATGCAATCCAATGTAGTTTGAAGCTGGATACCAAAGAGCAAGACTGTCTCATAAATGTGTGTTTGTATTTCATGTTAATCATCCAATTTATTTCTGTATTATGTGTTTTTTTCTGACATGTCAAATATTTTTCTCATAAATATGTTGTAACGAAGACCTTTTATAGCTTTGCTGAAGTTTTGAAGATGTTCTGTGTAAACTTTTAACCAAAACTCCAGATCTTCTCATTCATATCTGTATTTTAACATAGAATCTGTTAATAGTTTTCAATCAGTTCTTTTTTTTATATATTGAGTTCGATGGACTAAATTCACTGGATGACTGGGTCAGATGAATATGCTGTTGTTTGTTTACTACTATTGCTTACAATTATTTTGCTGTTAAACTTTTACATTTTACTTTCTAAAGTGTCTCATTTTGCTGAAATGGTTGGATTTTGGATAGGTGTAGACTTCTACAAGAATGTAAATATTTCAAAGCGAATTTTTATTTATTTTAAATTAAGTTATATTGAGTACATATAATGTTTAGTTAACATAAATTTTACTTATTTTTCACATCTTCAGAGTAGTTAACAGAGATACTTCAGCATTTAATTATCTAAAACTAGAAGCAAGAATCGGATATTTCACCATGTCATATCAAAAACAAATATATATATATTTGTAAAACTTATTTTACTTAATAATTTTACAATATTACAGGGAAAAAGAAAAATTTTTCGAGAAGCATTCACTACAGAAATGGAAAAATATCTTAATTTACTACAGCTCTATTAATGTTTATAGTAGATATGGATCAAATACCATTTTCAAACATTAGAAATCAAAATTGTCACTTTTTCATTTGTAAAATTACATGTAAAAAAATCATGCAATATTTTGAAAGTCTTTATTCGCTGCACTATTTTAGGTAAAAATATGATTTATTGAGAATTGAATTCCAAGTATGGTAATAAATTAAGGCATTAAAATTTTTTAATTAGAATGTGTGTATAACAGAATATAGATTTATGTCCACATATAGGGTGTTTTTTTTAGACATATAGAACTTTAAATTGCAATAAAACAAAGATGTATTATTCGATTCACATGAATTTTTTTTTATTCGAAAGATAATCTTGTGGCATTACATTTTAAATATGATCAAGCAAGGCGTAGATTCGTCGAATGGGCCCGAAACGAGATTTCCGTTGTTCTCGATTTTCATAAGCGAATTTTGTTTAGCGATGAAGCGCACTTCTGGTTGAATGGCTACGTCAACAAACAAAACTGCCGCATTTGGAGTGAAGCTAATCCACAAGTGTATGTCGAAACACCGTTACATCCAGAAAAACTGACTGTTTGGTGTGCTTTATGGGCTGGTGGAATCCTTCTTCAAAAACGATGAAGGTCACAACGTTACAGTCAATGGTGATCGGTATAGAGCCATGATTACTAACTTTTTCATTCCTGAATTGAACAATCATGATGTCCAGGAGCTGTGGTTCCAACAAGATGGCGCAACATGTCACACAGCTCGTGCCACAATCGATTTATTGAAAGACATGTTTGGTGACCGCCTAATTTCACGTTTTGGACCTGTGGATTGGCCTCCAAGATCTTGTGATTTAACACCGCTAGACTATTTTCTGTGGGGCTATGTAAGGTCATTGGTCTATGCGGATAAGCCACAAACGCTTGACCATTTGGAAGATAACATTCGCCGTGTTATTGCCGATATACGGCCACAAATGTTGGAAAAAGTCATCGAAAATTGGACTACATCTGAGCCAGCCGTGGTAGTCATATGTCAGAAATTATGTTTAAAATGTAATGCCACAAGATTATCTTTCGAATAAAAAAAATTCATGTCAATCGAATAATACATCGTTATTTTATTGCAATTTAAAGTTCTATACCTCTAAAAAAACACCCTTTATATTGAATATAAAGTCCTGCTCACTCCTACATAACCAAAATAAAATAATCATTTTTAAATCCATGATTTTTTTACAAAAAAATAAAAATTGTAACATATTTGCTTGGTATTTATTAACACATATGTTTTTCAGAGTTTGACTGTATGGTATAAATAAACCTATCACGCAAATGTACAATTTTTTTTTACTATGTATAACTAATATGCATTTATTGGTATTTGCGCAGTTTGTAGAAGATTTATCATTATAAATTAGATTTATTTCTACATTTTCCAAATAAGTTTTAAGTTTGCATGAAATGGAACTGGATTATTTAAAACTAAACACACATACAATAACTTCTCAAAAAATATAACCGGTACAAATAGATGTGCATTAAGTGTTGGTATGTTCAGCGAGTTAAAAAATCAAGTATATATGTAGAAATTTTATAATTAGTATGAAATTAAAAAAAGAAAACCCTTTGTCAATTTTATTGTTTGTGTGTTTCCGTCTCCCTCATTTTGATGTAGTTATTAATATATATGCAATGTAAATATTTATTAATAAAATTCAATGTAAGGAAAAGTAGGGTGGTTTAAAAATAAATATAATTATAATAATCTTTACTATTTAATATGTATATTTACAGTTATGGTGAACAAATATTATAAAAAGGGTTTATTGTATTTTTAGGACATGAAAAAAAAGTGTATGGAGATATTTTACAAAAAATAATTACGTTGAACATTTCCATATGTGTATTTGTTTCTTTTATTCAAAACTCCTTTCTAAAATTGCATAATTTCAGTATTGTAATTTGTTTAATGTAAATTCAGAAAGTTGATTGCATAGACATGGATTTTATTTATAACTCTGCCAGTTTTTAAGATCTGAAATTTCAAAATTCTCGCAATAGTTCATTTAATTTGGATCAAAAACACTATGAAAGGTTTTGTAGATAACCAACAAATGTAAAGAAGTGTTCCCTGTTTTTGCTTTCTAGTTCTTACGTGTGATATATTTCACATTTTATTTGATTAAATTAATTTTGATCGTGCTCAAATTGGAGCAAATAAAATTCACAGAGACATTTAAGAAACAAATATTTTTTTTAAATCCTTTACTGTTAACTGTCAAATCATTAGGTGTTCAAAAATTAAGATTTTATGTCATAGATCTAATGAGATATTTTCAGTTTAAATTTAGTGAAAATATTAGAAATTCTGCATAATTTGACTCTTTATTAGTCATTTTATCTGTTTGGGTTAATGACATTTAATACTTTTTGTAAATATTTTTAAAAAAACAATCCTTTTTTGTTCTAAATAAATTTAAAAAGCCATTCATAAAAGATTTCCAAAGAATTTTATTAGATACTAGCCGTACCCGGCGCGCGTTGCTACGCAAACAACTGAAATAAATTTAAGAAAAATTATTTTAAAGGAAAATAAGTACACAAATATTCAATTCATTC